>JAUCMX010000018.1:7471030-7513530 GCA_033459395.1 Hemibagrus guttatus
CACACACACACATCTCTTCTCTCTTCTCTCTCTCCCCACACACACTCTCTCACTTCACAAACACAATCTCTCTCACACACACTCTCTCCCCTTCACTCTCTCTCACACACTCTCTCACTTACAAAAACAAATTTGCACACACACAAACCCCTCTCACTTACACAAACACAAGCTCTCACATGCATTCTCTCGCACACACACACACACACACTCTCTCTCTTACACACATGCCTCACACACAAACACAATCACTATTTACACACACTATTCATTAAAAAACACAATCTCTCTCACACACACTCTCTCACACACAAACCCCCAATCTCTCTCACACACACTCTCTCACTTACACAAACACAATCTCTCTCACACAAAACTCTTTTCACACACTCTTCTCTCTTCTCTCTCTCTCTTAAAACACACCTCTCACTTACACAAACACAATCTCTCTCACACACACACACATACATTCTCAAACACTCTCTCACACACACACTCTCTCACTTACACAAACACAATCTCTCTACACACACTCTCTCAAAAACACATACATTCTCATTCGCTCTCTCTCCCCACACACACACAAAATCTCTCACACAAACACAATCTATCTCACACACACCCCCACACACATTCTCATTTTTTCTCTCCCCACACACACACAACTCTCACTTACACAAACACAATCTCTCTCACACACTCTCTCAAACACACATCTCTCTTTACACACTCTCTCTCCCCCACACTCTCTCACACAAAAACTCTCTCACACACACTCTCTCACACACACCTTTTCTCTCTCTCTCACACACACACACACAAACTCTCTCTTCACAAAAACACCCCCACTCTCTCTCACACACACACTCTCTCCACACCCCCCACACACACTCTCTCCCCACACACACACTCTCTCTCACACACACACACACTCTCTCTCCACACACACACACTCTCTCTCCCCACACACACACTCTCTCTCACACACACACACACTCTCTCTCCCCACACACACAGTTTTTCTCTCTCTCTCTCTCACACACACACACACTCTCTCACTCTCACACACACTCTCTCTCTCACTCACACATGCCCCCCTCTCTCTCTCTCTCTTACACACATTCGCACACACACAAACTCTCTCTCACTTACGCACACACAAGCTCTCACATGCATTCTCTGAAAGCGCACACACACACACACACTCTCTCTCTTGCACACATGCAGTCACACACAAATACACATGCACATATTTATGCACAAATATTCATTTCACACAATTTGTGGTCTCAATTTAAAACTCTCTTTTATTAAAATTCAAACACCCCAATCTCTCTTCACACACACTCTCTCCACTTACACAAACACAATCTCTCTCACACATACATTCTCATTCTCTCTCTCTCTCTCTCTCTCTCTCTCTCTCTCTCACTCACACACACACAAACTCTCTCTTACACAAACACAATCTCTCTCTCACACACACACACATACATTCTCATTCTCTCTCTCACACACACACTCTCTCACTTACACAAACACAATCTCTCTCACACACACTCTCTCAAACACACATACATTCTCATTCGCTCTCTCTCTCACACACACACACTCTCTCACACAAACACAATCTATCTCACACACACTCTCTCACACACATTCTCATTCTCTCTCTCTCACTCACACACACACAAACTCTCTCTTACACAAACACATTCTCTCTCACACTCTCTCTCTCTCACACACTCTCTCTCACACACTCTCTCTCACACACTCTCTCTCACACACTCTCTCTCTCACACACACACACACACACACACTCTCTCTCACACACACACACTCTCTCTCACACACACACTCTCTCTCACACACACACACTCTCTCTCACACACACACACACTCTCTCTCACACACACACACACTCTCTCTCACACACACACACACACTCTCTCTCACACACACACACACTCTCTCTCACACACACACACACTCTCTCTCACACACACACAGTCTCTCTCTCTCTCTCTCACACACACACACACTCTCTCACTCTCACACACACTCTCTCTCTCACTCACACATGCTCTCTCTCTCTCTCTCTTACACACATTCGCACACACACAAACTCTCTCTCACTTACGCACACACAAGCTCTCACATGCATTCTCTGAAAGCGCACACACACACACACACTCTCTCTCTTGCACACATGCAGTCACACACAAATACACATGCACATATTTATGCACAAATATTCATGCACATATATGGGTGGTGGTGGCTCAAGTGGTTAAGACTCTGGGCTGTTGATTGGAAGATCTGGGGTTCAAGCCCCAGCACTGCCAAGCTGCCACCTTTGGGCCCTTGAGCAAGGCCCCCAACCCACCCTGCTCCAGGGGCGCTGTATCATGGCTGACCTCTGCGCTCTGACCCCAACCCCCAAGGATGGGATATGCGAAGAAAAGAATTTCACTGTGCAGTAATGTATATGTGACAAATAAAGGCAACTTCACTTAACATAAATAGTCACACAAACACAGTACTCTTGAGCAGCTTGGTAATTTTCCATCTTATTTCAAAAACTGACTATAACACTGCAGCTTCTCCCTCTTCTATATTCAGTATTGTGGCAGTCGCTAATTTTAAACCGTTTTATTTGCTAGCAGTCCGTGTGCCTTGAAACCCTACATTGCTGAATGAACCCTTAATCACGACTCCTCTCTCTTTTACCTTTAATCTATTTAATAAAAGGTGAAAAGCTGGGAAAACACTTCAGATGGTGGAACAGAGTCGATTACATCCACTGCTGGAAACGACAGATTTTCATGAACAGAAATCGTTTTCTCTTTTGCACTGGAAGTCAATCAGAGGTACATTTCCAGCAAGTCCGCTCACTCCTAAAAGGGCAAAAAGGAGAGAGAGAGAAAAGTGCATTTATAGATTTCATTCAAACTGCAGCACTGGAGACAAACGTACCGATTCCACGACTGCGAGAGGAAATCCTGCTCAGCTAGCAAGGCTGTAGATGACTTTAAACACACTGCGTTTGTTTCATCGACATGATCTTTGCAGGAAGAAAGCCAGGGTGAGATCATAAAGCAAATTAAAACACATCCAGAAATTTTTTGGTGGTGTATTGTTTGATTTCTGATCTATCGTTTGAAAGAATTCACTTCGACATCAGACAGGTTTTCTCCTGATCATCATACTTGCGTGGTTATGGGTTATGACCAATCATTTTTAAGTGAATATGTTCCTTATAATGGACAGGGAACATCCTATCCTGAATATTTCATTGTTTATCAGTGTTCAGGACAGCAGTTATAAAAAAAAAACCTGTGTTAAAGTAATTATTAAAAAAAAAAAAAAAAAAAAAAAAAAAAAAAAAAAAAAAAAAAAATATATATATATATATATATATATATATATATATATATATATATATATATATATATATATATATATATATATATAATTAACTTTTATTATTTATTTTATATATATATATAATTTTAATATCTTTATTATAAAAAATATTATTATTAATTAAATTATTATTACTAAAAAATGACTAAAAATAAAAACCACGCAATGACTGTCTTTTTTGGCTGAACTGCTTTCATGCAAGACTTCAATCTTTTCTTTAACAAAACAAAAATAACAGCTTTTCCTCGGTGTGGAAGCTGCACAGCTCTGAAGCACAATCGCAGTTAAAGCGTGCTTACATATGCAACACTGAATATTTATGATAAATCTCCAACGTCTGTTGCTAGGTGAAGGTTTATTGTGCTTTTGAATAAATTGAATATTGTTACAAGTATATAAACACTGATTTTTTCATAATGAGACATTTCTACCCACTTCCCAATGACTAAGTAATGACCTCTGTAACTTTAGCCGCCCACTCCCAGATGCGCACGCACACACACACACACACGTATCATTACTAATTAATCGGCTCTTGCAGTCTCCCCGATGCTCCTGGGTGTTGCTGCACTTCCAGGCCGGAGTGTGAGGAGGTGTTCGACTGCGTGCTTGTCAGAGTCGACAGTCGATCAGAACTTTATGTAACGTCTCGAGAGGGTCAGACCTCTGTGCCTTCACACAAGCCAGCAGAAAAATTCCAGCTCTACTAAAGTGTGGGATGTAGAACAGTCTTTCTGACAGTGTTCGGGGCTCAGACACAGTCTCCCAGTTCAAACATAGCCAGGCATACCCCGTAATACATCCCATAACTTTGTATTCCAATACATCTGATTAAATGCACATCATCTTAGTGCCTGCTAATATTATGAATAGCAGCTACGCTAATTCCTTTCCATTTGTTTCCCTTCTTCTACCCATCCCCGAGACACACAGAGATTGTGCCAGCTCCGGTGGCATCCAGAGATGGTCCAGCTCCAGCCGGGTTCTGCTTTTTGAGGACTGCAGTATTCAAAGCAGCACTGCCAACCCTATGTGGACATTTTACACATAACACAATGCTGTATCTGCATCACACAACTAATGCAGAAAGGACATTGTTCATATCACACTCTCCGGTGTCACCCAGATGAGGATGGGTTCCCTTTTGAGTCTGGTTCCTCTCAAGGTTTCTTCCTAATACCATCTAAGGGAGTTTTTCCTTGCCACAGTCGCCTGAGTCACATCAGACTTGCTCACTAGGGAAAATTTTGTCTAACATCTAGGACTGTTTGTTTGTATGTTTATTGTTTCTTATGTTCTGTAAAGCTGCTTTGAGACAATGCTCTTTGTTAAAAGTGCTATACAAATAAAATTGAATTGAATTGAAGCAACTTTACAGTAGTCCAGTAGTTTAGATAAAAAATAATAATCAGGGGGGACAAAAGCCACAACCCGAAGCAGCCTGGTTTCAGTTCAGCAGCATCATCATCATTAGGGGTGAAACAGTGCAGGACCCTCATGGTACAGTGTGGTAGTCGGTATTAGGGATAGGGTACAGTACACATAATGATAGTAACAAGAGACAAGTTTAAGCCCTAGTTTGTTAGAACAAGGGTGGGCAGTGCAGTGGCTAGCACGTTCACCTCACACCTCCAGTATCCTGGGTTCGAGTCTCGCTCCCGCTCACTGTGTGTGTGTGTGTGTGTGTTCCCCGTGCTCTGGTTTTGTTCCGGTTTCCTCCACAGTCTAAAGACATGCTTCTAGGCTGATTGGTGTCTCTAAATTGCCCGTAGTGTATTTGTGTGCCCTGCGAGGGGTTGGCACTCCGTCCTGGGTGTATACTGCCTTGATGCCCGACGACGCCTGAGATCCCCCTGACCCGATGATAGATCGGATAAGTGGCACAGACAATGGAATGGAATGGTTATCACGAGGTAATTTTTGTACCAAAACAGCAGTTAACTTCCTCTGACCCTTTGTTTCGGTCACATTTTTCTGTCACAAATCTAGTTCTAGTTTAAGGTGTTTTTGAAGATTTGAAGCATTTGTATGGAACTTCGACCATACGAAACTTACAAGTTTCTTTGGATGACCCATCCTTAAAGCCGAAATACTTCCAAACATTGGAGCGATACGACTGAGGAGCATTCACAATTTTGATTTCGTTCCCACTAAACTTACTTCGTAGTGTGTGAAGCTGTTTTGGCCGGCCATTTGTAAACAACGTAAGACGCCGCAATTATTGGCTAACCATGTGGCCAGTGGACCAATCGGGTACGTTCTTACGATAACGGTCGCTGTTTCAGCCTTAGCCGATTCGTACTCGGTGAATACCGTAAATACGAATCCATGTACCGCATACTGTACACAGCGGGTACTGCGGTACGGTACAGTACCATTTCAGCCTTAATCATCATTAATCTCTTTATAACAGCAATGAGTCTTGGTTAATTTTCTTTATACAACAGTTATTTCAGGGCCAGTAATTTGATTGGATGAGCAGCAGGAGTGCTTATACTTAGCTTAGGGATGTTTCACTGTGTGTATCTGTGTCCACATCATTAAATCCTAATTCTAGTCACAGTGTGTTACACTGAAACCATTACTACAACAGCGTTGGTGACATCATCAGAGGACATGGGGGGATGCATTTTTTCATGTATATAACTTAGAATACTAAAAGTATGAAATCTTATCCGATGAAAAAGAAACTGTGGTAACTTAGTGGTTGAGGATTACTGATCAGAAGGTTGTGAGTTCAAATCCCAGGTCCACCAAGCTGCCATTGCTGGGCCCTTGAGCAAGGACCTTAACCCTCAATTACTCCGTTGTATAAAAATCTACCGTCTGTTGCGTGTCCCTTCACTTTCTGTAACATCTACTACAATTACAGCATCAACTCACACACTGTAGGTTTTTCTCCTAGACTTTTAAAAGCTCATCGAGAAGAGCCGTACTGTAGCTGAAGAACCACTGGCTTAAATTATGACTAAATAAATCTTATTTAAGGCATGGAAAAGCTTAAAGCGGCTGTAAGCAATTATGGGTCAAAGGGAGAAATCAATTAAACCGTTACCACAAGAAGTTTAGGAATAAGAGACCACAACAATAGTGTGATGAGGAAAAGAGCAGGAGAACAAAAAAGGTAGACCTAAAAGAATTCTTAGAGGCACATAAAATAAAACCCTTTCATAATAACATGAAGAAATATAATTTTTATGGCTTCGCTATTAATATTTAACACACACTAAACTACTGTACTGATAATGAAGGAACATCAAAAACCTAACAAGCATTAAATGTCACATCAGGGTAGATTTTAATATCAGCGTCCGCATTAATGCCGTCCCTCGGTGCTGGAGAGTGGTAAAAAAAAGTGATGAGGAAGGTGCAAGTTCTTACTCCGGATGGTTGCGGGATCATAAAAAAGCACTTTTTGCTAGCAGCTGGCCAACATCTGCATCAGCAGATTCTGAAAACTTGCTGAAGTTTACAAGTGAGGATCTTACACAGGGGCTGTATAATTAACAAGTTGACATTTTGGATAAAAAAGTGCATTATAAACTGAAGATTATCCTCCAGAGCTTCAAATAAATATGGTGCTGTCAGGGTTTTTTTTAACTTTTACATGCCGCTGGAAGCATACAGCACGGGGCTCGACCTTACTTCGCTGCTAAAGATTCTATAAATAATGTAGAAACACAACAGCTGTGTAACCCACGGGAACGTTTACTGCATTTGTTCCATGTTGTGTTGATGATATTCACGCTATCTTTATATTTTTAGTGCAGGAAAGGATTTTTTTTTTTTTTAACACCACTGTTTTCATCTGCTGTTCAATAAAAAAATGCAAAAGCCTTGGTTGTAATGGATTTGAAAATTAGATCCATGAACAGTTTTCAACGCTTCATTTGGTTGTTGTTGGTATGCTGTTTAAAGTTTCTTCACTCTGCATTATTTATTTATTAGGAATATTCTGTGTGAAAAGGCATTTATATAGACTAACCTATAATTTCAACAGAGATGGATTTATGGGATTTTTTATTACATTTGGGAGACGCCTTACACAGACTTACATTTATCTCATTTTCTTCTATGATTGAGGAACTGAGGGCTAAAGGCCTTGTTCCGGGGCCCAACAGTTGCAGCTTGGTGGTCACATCCTTCTGATCAGTAGGTCAATGGCTTAACTATCAAGCTACTAGTTCCCTAGTTTAGATTTATTTAGTTTACTAGATGTATTTATTTTTTATTGTTATTAACAATAGGGGCGTCACGGTAGCTTAGTGGTTAGCACATTCACCTCACGCGTCCTGGGTTCGAGCTTGGTGGGTCTGCATGTTCTCCCCATGCTTGTGTGTGCGTGCCCTGTGATGGGTTGGCACTCCGTCCAGGGTGTATCCTGCCTTGATGCCCGATTATAGATCGGATAAGCGGTACAGAAAATGGAATGGAATTAACAATAGATTTATCACCTGATGAAAAACTGAGATGGAAAATTAATTCTAGCTGTTACATTACAGTTAGTCTCACATAGCCAGAGCTTCAGACTCATGGCAGAAGGTCTGAACTCCCTAGCTTGGCCTAGCTAGCCGAGCTCCCTACTGGCCAAGGACCGCCCAAGAGGGCGCCTGACTGACATGTAAAGCAACCAATCACAGTTCATTTTGCTCACTGCCATGTTTAGAGGCGTGGAGATGTAAAGTCCATACAAATACAGACCGGCGTGCAAACCATTCATTTACAAAAAGTTGTGTAAATGAATGACCGTGAACTTCACATCATATGGAAAATCCAACATTTAGCTGACCCTCATAAGCGTTCATCGTCACAGCTGTAAACATGACGGCTTCCTTCTCCAATATAAGGGAAATAGAGCGTCATGATGGCTGTTTATCCAGGCGGACCGGCAAAAAACTTGACACACACGTCTCCCGGAAATCCTATAGAATCCAACCAATCAGACAACGACTTAGAAACTCCTGAAGTGTTCAATTTTGCGTGTCGTATTCATCAGACGTTCAGGAGACACTTCATTGAGGCTATATTAGAGCTAAAATCAGTCTGCTATCTAATCAGCTTCTACCATTACTGGAAGTGATTAAAACCTTTAGGACCGTGTCAATGATGTGCTGTGTGACGTGTCACCACCTTAAATGTTGATCATTGAATGCTTTATCTTTTACCACAGCCATTAGCCAACAATTGTCCTTTATTAATAAATGGCACCGTTGATTTTTGTCCAATTATAGCTACATTTATTGAGTGGAATGCCCAAAAATCAAGTTCATCTCTGTTATTACTTATGTTAGCACCTATAAACTGCCATGTCCTCACCAGCCTCTCTTAATCACCATCTTGAAGTTAAAATGCCTCAGAGATTCTCCTCACAGAAAACTCAAACATATTCAAACAAATTACACAAATTTTACAAATAAATTTATGTAAGATAAACAAGAAAGTATTATAAAAAAAAGTGTAATAATGTAAATCTTGCAGTCCGTAGAGCTGCTGTTACCGAAAATGAATCGACATCAACATTGACCAATCAGAATTGAGTTATTTGTGTAACAAGATTTCTCTTAAACTTCTCTTAAACTTCCATATTTATATATTCCATATACGTTTTTTTTTTTTCTTTTTTCTTTTGTGGCAAACTACTACTTGGTGAAATTGCGAGCACAGGATTTGGAACTCCTACCAGTGCAACACGCATGGAATGAATGGAAGAGTCTGAATGAGTGTTGTGATGTCACAAGACGTGTTTACGGCCCAAGTCTGCTGTAATTAAAATTCCACGCTCCTCCGAATCTCGTCGAGTTTGCTTGATTTTGCTTTCATTTCTGCAAGCACAAAATCTTGAAGACCTTGGGAGAGGGACTGAATAAATGCATAAAAAATGTCAATTTATTCAAATATATTTGCTGTTCCTCGCAATCCATTTAAATACAGACGATGTCTTTTTTTTTTTTATTCTCTGCTGAAACAGCTTCACGAGGCAGCTTGCCTATTAAATACACCATCTAACAGGAATTCGGTGGGTTTTTTTTGGTCAAGGGCATTTAGGCAGCTGGAACAGCCCAGATTTTAATGCACGTAAATCGCTCTTCCTCCCCTCTCCCGCTTCCTCAGAGAGCATATTTCCTGCCGAGCATAAAAGGCAAGTTTGAAAAGTGGAAAGCTCCTCCATTACTAATTACAGTTACTGCTCGACTTTGTTAAGCCAGGATCAGTGTAAGTGTCTCTCAGACACAGCTGGATGCCTGCAGTCTGTTCCCACACTTTGCTCTACAATTAACCCACAGATCACTTTTTTCATGTTGTACTTTAAGAAAGACATAAAATCTTAATGAGCAGCTGCTAGCACAGAGCATCTGCATCCACATGGTTATGTAAGCGTTTTTAAAAATAAATAAATAAATAAATAAATAAATAATTCATACTAAATAATGAATATGTTAATAAAAATACAATATACATAAATAAATCCATTAAATAAATAAATAATTAGAACTTCAAATCTAAAAATGCATAATAATTAAATTAATAAAATATTTTAATAAAAATAAAAGAATAAATAGATAAATCCTTTATAATATAAATAAATAAATACATACATTTTTTTTTTTTTTTCAAATACTCATTTTTTCTAAAGACATTTCCTTGGCAACAGAAAGTGCTTTCAGATGCACAGCGTTTTGTTGTGTGTGGTTCACTGGGCAGGTGAGATGAGACAGGTCAGATAACACAATCGGTGGACTCCTCACACTAGTTTCTTATCAAGCATCTATGTGCCATGACATTCTTATGCTACAGAACCGCACAGTGTGAAGATGTGGAAAGACTTGAACTCTTACATAGTAAAACTCAATGGGAGATAATGCACATCTTACATCTAAAAAATAAAATTTAGCACTTCTGATGTGCAGTTTTGTGGATGTAGTGCGCACAGAGACGATGTTTCTGCTGGAGAGATCCATACTGGAGCACACTTAATCCCCAATCCCTGCTTTCTCATGAAAATAAATGCGAGAGCTGTCTTCTATCATGCAGCTTTGTCACTATAGCTATGGTGGTTGATTCTACACTATATTGTAGTAAAACAAAAAGTGTATAGAAATGATTGATTGAAGCAGCTGTCTTCCTGAGGGACTTAAAAAATTCTTGCTAGATTTCCTTCCAACCGAGTTTTTCTTTCGACTGATGTCATTTGCAGTCCGTGATCTAGTTACCCAGAATCGATATATTCACTGATAGACTTTAAAGCACTTCTGTAAGTCTCTCAGGATAGGAACATCTGTCAAATACTATAAATATAAATGTCTGTCCTGCAAAAAGAGAATGGAGGCACACTACACATTCTTTGCGCTTTTTTCCCCCAGGAAAATACTTAAAGTCTGTAAGCACAGGATTCTTCTTTTAAACTCCTACCAATAAAGACACATACACTATACTGCCAAATGTTTTGGGACACCCCTCCAAATCATTGAATTCAGGTGGTGTTTTTCAGGGGTTGGGCTTGGCCCCTTAGTTCCAGATTTTTTTTCCTTTTTTTAGGAGCCACATTTTGGACAATTTCATGCTCCCAATTTTGTTTGGGGATGACCCCTTCCTGTTCTAACATGACTGTACACCAGTGCACAAAGCAAGGTCCATAAAGACATGGATGAGTGAGTTTGATGTCTAGGAACTTGACTGGCCTGCACAGAACCCTGACCTCAACCCCACAGAACACCTTTGGGATGAATTAGAGCAGAGACTGTGATCCAGACCTTCTCGTCCAACATCAGTGCCTGACCTCACAAATGCACTTCTAGAGGAATGGTCAAACATTCCCATAAACACATTCCTAAACCTTGTGGAAAGCCTTCCCAGAAGTGTTATAGCTGCAAAGGGCGGGCCAACTCCACATTACATGCATGTGCATGTAAAGGCAGACGTCCCAAAACATTTGACAATATAGTGCATGTTTGACTTTCTATGATCGCTTTACTTATAATCAATGAAAGGATAAGAGCTTTGGCTGAATATGTATTGCGATGATGTCACATGACGTGTTTCGGCCCAAACGTGAAGAAAATCTACTGTAATTTGGAAAAATTCCAAATATCGCTGAGAAACACGACTATTTTAAACATCATTCTTCCAGGAATCTTGCCGTGCTTGTTTTTATTTTTGCCGTCCCTAACGAACTGATCGGAAATGGCGAGGAATTTCTTACAGCAGCATTCTGTCATGCAACATGCTAATATTTTGTCATTTTGTTCTACAAAGAGACAGACGAAAAACCAGATACAGGAATCAATCTGCTGCGCATGACAGCAATTTCCTCTCTGAGCTGTCTCTCATCACTAGTTATTGTAGAGATTTTCTCATGTATGCATGATTCATGGCTGAGAATATCAAGCATGCTTGAAGATATTGGAGCTTCTCTGACCGCTGGTGCCATGACTTGTCACTTAGCCCTAAAATTACAAAGCAATCAGGTGCAGCGTGAGCTCGGATTAAGGTGCAGATCAAAACAACCTTTCTGGGAGAGTCTGAGCGAAGCTGCCTCAGCCTGGTTCCACTCGAGTGCAGCTCTAGCGTGGTTTGAATCCAATAAGGAAGCGATCTGACCCTGAATCGACCCGACAGCATGAGCAAAACAAACAGAGTATTTTTTTTGCAGACTGCCAGACACGGTTAACCTGTGATGAAGAAACGGAGCCTTAATTGCTTTGTTTTTGTGCAGCTGCATATGCAGATCCACAAGAGCTGTTTGATTATATTGATCTAAATATCTTCTTGTGTGCTCTGATGTTGAGCAAACGAGACACAACAAAAGTCATGGGTTTATGTTTAAACACCAGTTATAACAGTATTTTATTTTATGATGTAAAGCACTCACTACTAAATGTTTACTCGGATATAGACATAATAAAAAGTATCACTCCCAGATGCACTGTAATCTCCTACAATAGCTATAACACACACACACAATCACAAATGAGCAAAATGTCTATTTTACCAGTTTTCCCTTTCTCTATGTCTGTTCCCTTCCTCGTCTGACAGCAAATCTCCTCAACTGTTGATGTGTGTGCGCGAGAGATGAGATAAAACTCGGCAGTTCAACACACACTCATGAGTTTTTTAACACTTACGCATACGCACACACACCACAGCACTTTGAAGGCATTCTCTTGGGTATCAAGCACTTACATTAGTAATGTGGTTTTATAACACTGTCAACATGCATCATCTGTCCTCCAGAATGTAGGGGCATGTGCGCACACACGCACACACACACACACACACACACACACACACACACACACACACACACACACACACACACACACACAAAATGGTTATATAATATTCCACATATATAGTGCAAGCGAGTGAATGCTGTAACACGAAAATACTCGACGACGAGGTGCCACGCAGCCTGACACTAAAGAGCTTTACACACTTGATCTAGTTCTCTCAGGGTCATTATAAACTCCGGCTAAACACAATCCTGGGTTATCGTCTATGACGTTTCACACTGCTCAAACTGATCACTACATTCCATCAACAACCAATCACTGATCACCACATTCCCTCAACAACCAATCACTGATCACTACATTCCATCAACAACCAATCACTGATCACCATATTCCATCAACAACCAATCACTGATCACCACATTCACTCAACAACCAATCACTGATCACCATATTCCATCAACAACCAATCACTGATCACCACATTCACTCAACAACCAATCACTGATCACCACATATTCCCTCAACAACCAATCACTGATCACTACATTCCATCAACAACCAATCACTGATCACCATATTCCCTGACCAACCAATCACTGATCACCACATTCACTCAACAACCAATCACTGATCACCACATTCCATCAACAACCAATCACTGATCACTACATTCACTCAACAACCAATCACTAATCACTACATTCACTCAACAACCAATCACTAATCACTACATTCACTCAACAACCAATCACTGATCACTACATTCATTCAACAACCAATCACTGATCACTACATTCACTTAATCCTGGCTCTTTTAAATATGTCATGTAGTTGACCAAGCATTCTCTGATGTACAGCTTCTGCTCATTTTTCAGTCGCTTAATTCTAACTGCCCTCCAATGTGTCCTGGCTATAACTGTAAAAATAAAAGCTGCCTTCTCTTCACTTCAACCGATGTGTTTCCCATCATCTGTTTCACACACTGTAAAAGCGCTGATAACTCTGCTTCAGAGCAGGGTTTCATCACCCCGGGGTAAAAAGTAAATGCTAACCCTGCTTCTAAATTACAAGTGAGAAAAGTTCCTCGGCTTGGGGTTAAAAGCAGGCATCAGAATGACGATAACCCGGAGTGAAAAGCCCTAATGCGGATTTACTGTTGAGGTTGATTATTTTCCAATAACATGTCCCACAGTGTTTATTCCTTCGATACCACAGTAATTCTCCAACATTTGAAGTTTTCTATGTATTAAAGAAATGCACATTATACTCTTCATTCAATAGTGTGAAGAAATATTATTAGTCAACTAAATGATGTGCTCTTTTAACAGCATTACTTCACTCTAGAAGTTGCTTTCGGCTGCTCCCTGTTCGGGGTCGCCACAGCGGACCATCTGGTCCGCACAACAACTTGGCAAATGTTTTACGCTGGATGCCCTTCCTGACGCAACCCTCCCAGTTTTCCAGGCTTGGGACCGGCACTGCATCCAGTGGCTGGGAATCGAACCCATGATAGGCGAGAAACCTACCACTGAGCCACCAATGCCTCAATGGCATTACTTCACTCTAATGACAGTAATTGGAAAACAGACTGACCCTACAGGACAGACCAGGTAATTACAAATTCCATAAATTCCCAAGCTTGGGCTTTTACAACCACCAGGAAGGAGCCATAAATAATGTACAGGGTGAAAATCTAAAATACTACAAAGCTTTTCCTTGCACATGAGAAAGAGGAGGGGGAAAGAAGTAGGCATGTTGCAGAGCATGAGCATGCTGAATAAAAGAACAAGAAATCTAGTTAAAAATCTTATGTCCCAATCTAGTTATGTGATCAAATGCTAAGTATTTTCTGAACTTCTGAATTATTTTATGTAGTTGAACATCTGTGCAGTTACCCGATATGACACGGATAAACATATCGGCCATATAGATAAGTGCTATACACAATAAACTTTTTTAAGTCATCTTGTGTCTCAATGTTACCGACTACTAACCAAAAAACCCCGCTAAATATTAGCTACGTGAACAGAAAGGCACTCTGTAGATCAGAAAAACCACGCCCCTAGATAATAGTGACATCACAGGGTGGTGATGTAGGTCTACTGAAAACCCATACCTTTGTACAGAAAATATATTTACAACAAACCTCAAACATGACAATGTTTCAGATGATATATTAGAGGTTTCAGATGATATTTGTTAGAGGGTTCTGTCTTCTGTCCATTTGTGTAATTTGTACTTTTCTTGGTCAATGTTTGCTGTATCTGACCGCATCTACTGTATTTCGCATGCATGTGTGGTGGCGCTGTTGCACTTGATGGCACACAAATTCCAAAATGAATCCATCTACAGATGTTGCCATGTGTGGAGGCTAAAAATGAAACTGTATATCGGCGTCTCTTTAATTTAACGGACAGCCTGGGGTTATTAACCCTGCTAGTGCATACGAGTTGCCCTGTGTATCAGTCGGTACTGATGAAAAGGAAGAAGTGAGAATGGTGCATCCTGAAATAGATTTAACGTATCTGATCACTTCTAAAAATGTTTCCTCAAAAGGTCAAGAAGAAGGATTTGAATGTGGAAAAGAGAAGAAATGTGGTCCTTCTCTTTTATGGACTGTGTACTGTATGGTAACTGGGGAATTGGTGGCTCAGTGGTAGGCTTCTCGCCTATCATGCGGAAGGCCCGGGTTCAATTCCCAGCCACTGGATGCAGTGCCAGAAAAATGGGAGGGTGAAAAAAATCCGGCGTAAAACATTTGCCAAGTTGTTGTGCGGACCAGTTGGTCCGCTGTGGCGACCCCGAACAGGGAGCAGCCGAAAGCAACTACTACGTACTGTATGGTAACCAGTGTTGGGGAGTAACTAGTTACATGTAACAGCGTTACGTAATTTAATTACAAAATAAATGTAACAGTAACTCGTTACAGTTACTGAGAAAAAATATGTAATTAAATTACAGTTACTTATGAAAATGTTAAAGATTACAAATAGGGTTACATCTGAATATTTTCTTTAAAAAACTAGTTGTTTTCTTTAAAAAACAATAAGTTGAATAATATGAATGTGTTGCTAGAATTGGTTAAAGCCGTGCTATTCTGATGATTTTGATTGGTTCTCTGGTTTGAACTTGCGGCACCAAGTCTGCTAATTACGTTCATCCACATTACCGCTGAAAGCTTTAGGCTACTACAACCTGTCTGAGAGTTGGCACCATGACGAGTGATAAAAATGCATTTCAGTGCTGAATAATTTCATCCTGAAATCCGGCACAAATCTAACAGTTCAGTGCAAAATGTGTTTGCATGCTGTTAAAATGCTTTTCGACATCAAATGCTTCAATGTGGAACCTGAGGAAGCATCTGCAGGTATGTAACCTAACCTTACTTTATTTTATAAAAGCATATGGGTTTTGTCATTATTGTGAGTGTACAGAAATAAAACCCTTTAGTTTGGAATGATATATTACTGGTTTCTGTATAATAAAAAGTGACGGCGTGGTCAGTGGAGTTACTGTAGCCGCTATGTGGAAAAAATCCACCAAAACGTGCCAGCGTGCTCATCGACCCCATAGTGTATTCAAGACCTGTATTCAAAACATTCACAACAAATGAGCTAGTCTGCTAGCTACCTTTACCAGGCACACTTCTATTTATCAACCCTTTGACAGAAAATATATAGCTCACACTTTTCCTCCTTGAAAATGTGTTGGTAATGTCAGATCTAATATAGCTTAGTTATTTTAACATTGTAGCATACGTTACGATAACTCACAAAGTCATCGAGCTGTGAAATTTGCGTGCGCACACACACATTTAATTCATGTCTTTCCCTAATTGCATTGACGGCTATGAGACACCAGTGTTTTTCTTTTATTAACTGTTTTATTAACTGTTTTATTTCCCATTTGGGTTTATGTAGATGCTTTCTTTTTTCAGATTATGTTTTTTTCCCCAAGGCATTGTTACTTGCAGTGTGTCCTGTCATAGCTATGTAAAGATTTGATTCCTAAAACAGTATTATCATATTTTGTTATGAAGTCTGGTGTTGTGGTGGCTGTGCTTAAAATGAAATGAATATAATCTTAATTCAAGTGATGAAAGATGTTGAAATTCTAACAGTAAACAGAGTTGAGTACTACTGTAAGGTTAACCCTGCCTGCTATAAATGTTTGGAAATGAGTTAGTTGAAAATATCCATTAGAAACTTAAAAGTAATCAAAAAGTAATGTTACTTTACTTTTATAAAGTCACTGAAAAGTTACACTACTTATTACATTTTAAATAGGATCATTTGTAATCTGTAACCTATTACATTTCCAAAGTAACCTTCCCAACCCTGATGGTAACTGACTGCTAGAATTTGTGCCAAAAAAAAAATAACTCATGACTCATGTGTCATTAACCTCCTAAACACACACACACACACACACACACACACACACACACTGATACAGTGTTGCTGACTTAGAGACTTGGTCACTAAAAATACTGACTTTTTAGCCAACTGTAGCAACTTTGTTGTGTCCAACAGACTAACAACAAATCTAGTAACTTTATGTAAATGTCCTGCAATTATGGAAAATATTTTCACCAACTCATCCCACAGATGCGTGATATACATGCTGACTGGACTATTCATGTCCATTTACATTTAGCAGATGCCTTTATCCGAAATGATTTAGAGAAGCGCTCAGTGGTCTCTAGCAATAAATACAACCAGATGCTGGTTCATTACATCTGGGACTTAAAAAAAAATGTTAGTCAATTAGTTGAAAAAATCTTTAGGGGAGGTGATACAGTATAAAAAACCATGAAGAGGCCTTTAGTCATGCACTGAATGCCAGTGACTCATATGTTCAGACATCTAGGGGTGTTTCATTCCCCCACCTATGTGCCAGTACACAGAACAGTCTTAATGCATTCCTTCCAATGACCAACGATCACCATTTCCCCCAACCTACCAATCACTGATAAACATTTTCACCCAACAACCAATCACTGATCACCACATTCCTTCAACTACTAATCACTGATCACCATTTTCCCTAGCAACCAATCACTGAACAGTAATTTTCCCAAAATCCAATCACTGATCACCTTTTCCCCCCACCAACCAATCACTGATCACCTTTTCCCCCAGCAACCAATCACTGATCACTACATTCATTCAACAACCAGTCACTGATCACCTTTTCCCCCAACCAACCAATCACTGATCACCTTTTCCCCCAGCAACCAATCACTGATCACTACATTCATTCAACAACCAGTCACTGATCACCTTTTCCCCTAACCAACCAATCACTGATCACCTTTTTCCCCAGCAACCAATCACTGATCACTACATTCATTCAACAACCAATCACTGATCACCTTTCCCCCCAGAAAACAGTCCTTGATCACCATTTCCCACCAAAAAACAATCAATAATCATTTCCCCCAACAACCAATCATTGATCACCATCCATCCCACCATCCATCATCATGTTTGCTGTTTCCCAGAATCATGTTTCCTGCATGTCAAATGCTTGTTCTTGTCTTTGTTCTGTGTCCAAATGATTTCAATAGTTCCTAAACTGGGGTCACGACTCAGCTTGAGGTCACTTTATTTTCAAGTGGGTTCGTGAGAAAAACGACTCTACAGAGTGACATATTAAAACAAGCCACATTAAAAAGAGGAGCGTAGTCTTTTCACTATCCTGACATGCAGCATTAGTCTGCTTCAGCAATAAGAAAGAAGAAATATCCCTTTTCTATACACCTCCACTAAACATACTAGCATTGTGTCTCATATCACACACTTGTGTACTATTCGAGCCTGTTATTGAGTATTAACACTAAACAGTATTAAACCTCTCAATCTTTCACACCTACTGAAAGGTCTGTTTGTGTAGATCAAATACTAAACATTTGCATGACTACATTGCCTGGTGGACAGGGACATTTCGGCCCTGATGTCTCGACTATAATGGACGTCTCTTTTTCAGTCCTCCAGATGTAAATAAGATGAGTGTGTGAACATCAGCACTCCTGTAAAGTCTAATAAACATCTAATAGTGTATAAACCAGACTCCTCTGCTTCACTTCAGGCCATATCACACCACCCTGGTATGGATTATTTTCCTACTAAACTCTTTCCATTTTATTTTATTATTTTTGTTTATGTCTTGCTGGAAGCTAGCTATGACGGCAGAAAGAGCTGCATACTTCCATACTTTTTGTACAACTAGACTGCTAAACCATTGCAGGGAGTATTCCTTTGGCCTTTATTCACTTACAATATATTGCCAAAAGTTTTGGGACAACCCTCCAAATCATTGAGCTCAGGTGTTGTTTCTCAGGGGTTTGGCTCTGCCCCTTAGTTCCAGTGAAAGGAACTCTTAATACTTCAGCATACTAAGACATTTTGGACAATTTCTTGCTCCCAACTTTGTGGGAACAGTTTGGGGATGGCCCCTTCCTGTTCCAACATGACTGCACACCAGTGCACAAAGCAAGCTCCATAAAGACATGGATGAGTGAGTTTGGTGTGGAGGAACTTCACAGAGTCCTGACCTCAACCCGATAGAACACCTTTGGGATGAATTAGAGCAGAGACTGCGAGTCAGACCTTCTCGTCCAACATCAGTGCCTGACCTCACAAATGCGCTTCTAGAGGAACGGTCAAAAATTCCCATGAACACACTCCTAAACCATGTGGAAAGCCTTCCCAGAAGAGTTGAAGCTGTTATAGCTGAAAGGGCGGAACAACTCCATATTACATTCATGTGCATGTAAAGGCAGACATCCTAAAACTTTTAGCAATATAGTGCAATGTTACACACCTTACTGACTTGAAAATTTTTTTGTCAATTTTGCATCTAAAGTAGTTGAGACTAGCTTACATTTAGGAGTTTTGGCACAAGTTTTGGAAACTGTAATATTTTGTAAATAACCTGTAACAGGTTTGGATATGCAAATTAACAAGATTGTACCAGTGATCCATAATAAACCTACTAGAGCATGCATTAGCTACTTTCCACTGTTTTTGAGGTCTTTTTCAGTTCAGACTAAACACATCAACATGTATCTGGATGCAATCTGAAACTTTCTTTCAGCGCATCATCAATGAGGAACGCAGTGTTGATGGTCAGAAGCGCTTGGGCAGCTGAAGCTTAGAAAATAAATCATGCATTTCTACAGAATTTAGATAAATGGCCAGATTACTCCCACTCAATGATGTAGAAAGTTTCCGACAAGTTTAAAGCGCTTATTAACATCCCGATGCAGCAGAGAAACTGGACACACACGTGTTTTGCTTTAATTGTAATAATAATAATAATAATAAGCAACATAAAAAAACAACAACAACAAACATCGCGTATTCAAAGCACATCACTCACACTCACCTTATTGCAATCTTCCTAAAAAAAAATCCCAAGTTTCTGTTCTCCAGCTGTGGACGAGGATAACTGGGTGAGTTACTTTTTAACCAGTTTGTCTCTTTGAGGTCTGATGTAGCTCCGTGTTAAGATAAAGCTTGATTAATCGTCGGAGCTTGATTTAAATCCGAAAAGAAACCTTTGTAAACTTTAACACTCAACTGGTGTCCATATTTTTTTTTCTTCTCGCACAACAAGAGCGGAAACACAGGAGGCTGGAAAAGATGGAAAGAGGCGGTCACTAACTCCAAAGAAGGGAGGAGAGAAAGGAGAAATCCAGCCACTTCCGGTTGTATGAGCCATCCGTCCAAAACACGACATACAGAGTTACCCAGTTGCTAATAGCAGAGGTTTTGAGCTAGTCAGAGTGAGTGTGTGTGTGTGTGTGTGTGTGTGTGTGTGTGTGTGTGTGTGTGTGTGTGTGTGTGTGTACTAAAATTAATTACAGATGAAGAAATTTTGAAGTTTAGCCTTTTAATTTAGAAAGTGAGCAGTGTGATAGATCTAATAAATCCTGAAAGAAGAGAAGCTATAATTAGATAAGATAATAACATGAGAGAATGTGAGGGGAGTAAAGTCTTCCTAAGAGTTATTATTAATAAAACATAATAATAAAACAAATCGTTTAAATCGCAGATTTAGAAAAAGAAAAACAGAAAAGCTGAGGAAAAGGCTAGAGTGTGTAAAAGCAGGTACAGAGCGTGGCCGTAGGGGTGGCATGGGATGGCCGCTGCCACCCTGAAAGTAACTAAATAAACCTGAAATGTCATACACTGTACATACAACAGGCATAACATTATGAGCAGTGAGAGGTGAAGTGAATAACACTGAGTATCTCCTCATCATGGCACCTGTTAGTGGGTGGGATATATTAGGCAGCAAGTGAACATTTTGTCCTCAAAGTTGATGTGTTAGAAGCAGGGAAAATGGGCAAGTGTAAGAATTTGAGTGAGTTTGTGATTGCTAGATGACTGGATCAGAGCATCTCCAAAACTGAAGCTCTTGTGGGGTGTTCCCGGTCTGCAGTGGTCAGTATCTATCAAAAGTGGTCCAAGGAAGGAACAGTGGTGAACCGACGACAGGGTCATGGGCAGCCAAGGCTCATTGATGCATGTGGGGAGTGAAGGCTGGCCTGTGTGATCCGATCCAACAGACGAGCTACTGTTGCTCAGATTGCTGAAGAAGTTAATGCTGGTTCTGATAGAAAGGTGTCAGAATACACAGTGCATGACGGGTCAGGGGTGTTTTGGCAGCTAAATAGGGGCCAACACAATATCAGGCAAGTGGTCATAATGTTATGGCTGATTGGTGTATGCTGTTAAAATTGTTTATATTATAAACTGTAATCTGTTTATTATTAAACTGCATAAATGAGCTGTTGCTAAAAAAATGATATTGTATTAGAATAACTATAAACCTTTTAGAGGAAATAATTAGTCAATCATATTAATAGAACACAAAGTTGAGAAGTATATTAATAATTTTAATTTCACTTCTGCAGACATAGTGGATGAGATCTTGAACCTGGTAGCTGTTGTTGAATTTATGGCAGATTTCTTTTTTTTTAATGAAATGAGGCCGTACACCACGAATACAGTTGTCATCATATTTGGAAATTCAGCCTGAGAGGTACATCATCCTCATATGTACTGGAAATAGTCCTGATTAGATAGTGAGTGTTATATAGTGCTGTAGGGAGGGGATTAAAAAAATAAGCCCCGCCCACAACTCGATGTTCAGGTGCAGCATTCAGGTGCAACTCTCAAATAAAATACCCTAATAACGAAATATTACTTTTGTTTAAAGTCTAAATTGATCAACATAAGTTATGAGAACTCATTTGAGTTGCTTTTGAAAAACACAGATGTCTATAATCATTGTCCCAAACATATTCAAATATTCTCACAAGTGCTTCGTTCAGAAAGTGTGTAAATTATTGTGATCAATTTAATTCAACAAAATGACACATTCTTGCAGGCAGCAGTTGCTTCAGTGATGCTTCCTTTTTGGTGTTAGTTCTGGCGTGAAAGCTAGCGAAACAAATCCGGTTAAACAATAAAACACTTTTATAAATAAAATACACACACGCGCTGCTTGTTCTGACGTCACAAACAATTGCACACACAGGCTTTTAAAATGGAAATCCATTTCTTGGCCTCAGTCTTAAAAGTCGAGCAACAAAAATATACTCGTCCAATATGCTTAAAAAATCTCTGCATTTCTCTTTTGTATTAAGTAAATATAATAAAAATATAAGAATAAAAAGAAGCTGATGCAGCATTTAAGGTGTATGTATGCATATTATCGTAGTGCAGTTAGCATAACACTGTTGTCCTGAAAGGCTCTCTCATTTTACAGACGTTTCATTTGCCCTTCAGATTATTAAGAGACAGATTTCGTTAAACTTGTATACAGTATTTACAGATTGCGCACTTGCCTAAGCATCTGATAATACAGAATATTTTAAATTACTTTACACTTGCTGGTCAAAGCAAATATGGTCCAGTAGAAATATAGTTTCGTGTGTAGGCCCAAATGTGGATTCATGTAGTTTATGGAAAACTTAACATTCGGCATTCAGTGTATAATGTCCACCTTCTCCTTCTTTATTCTACACCTAGAAGGTGTGTGTGTGTTTTAAGCCCAGTGCAGGCTGAAGCCCTTAGACAGCATGGCTGCCTCCAGATCGTTGTCCTCCTCTCTCTCCTTCAGTCTCTGCTCCTCCAGGAGAGCCACTAGAGCATCTCTCTGCTCTACAACCTCCAGCATCTCACCCAGGATTCGCCGCTCCTCTGCCAGCTCCTCCTCGTTCTTCAGATGGTCTGTGAGAGAGAGAGAGAGAGAGAGAGCAAAACATACCTGGTTTAATTGTACAAACTGGTGGGTGTTGGGTGAACTGGGAGCATTGGGTAAATTGAGAAAATAAACATTTATATCCTACGGAAGCTCCTGAGATATACAATTGCATATAAGGAGACCAACTAATGTGAACCTGGAGTGATTGGATTCAAATTTCATTTAAAAATGAGTTTTTTCATCTATTTATAAAGATTACAGATTCTGGTTGCACTGAGAAATTTAGTGACAATTTGGAGAAACTCAAATCATTTGATATCAATGATGTGAAAGAAACAGAAACATCCGGAAACTGTAAATTATGACACCAAATCGTAACCATTAAATTAGGAAAAAAGTAATAGCACCCTGTGATAAGAGGAGACGTTAGAGTGCGTCTATGGTAGCTGACTCGCTGCAGTGGCCGAGCTGCATTACTGGATTACTGCATTTTCAGCTCTGTATTTTTTTTATTTGGATAAGTTTAAGTTGCAGATTCAGACTGATAAGCATTCACATAGATGTCTGACAGCACACTTATGCCCACTGTAATGTTATTATGTACCTAATATAAATGTACTGAAAACAAGAAACAAAGAAGGAAGTGCCATATTTCTTTGTAGTAGAGAGAATGGAAATAATAAAAAAAAATTTCCCATTGTCTGTACCGCTTATCCGATCTATCATCGGGTCACGGGGAGCCTGTGCCTATCTAAGGCTTCAAGGCAGGATACATCCTGTAGTGCCAACCCATCACATTACGGACAATTTAGAGACTTCAATCAGCCTAGAGGCATGCCTTTGGACTGTGGGAGGAAACCCACCGGTGAGAACATGCAAACTCCACACACACACACACACACACACACACACACACACACACACACACACACAGTGAGCGGGAGCGAGACGCGTGAGGCGAACGTGTTAACCACTAAGCCACCATGCCGCCAGAATGGAAATGATTTAGATGTTTATTCTGTTTATTCTAACAAGCGAGGGCATGTTCAAGTGCTGCTTTGTAAATAGAGGGTGGAGCCGGAAAAGGTGAATAACAAGAATTGCACTCCTGAGGTGTATTAACGAATAACGGGTTATTAACGGACTAATGAATGCTCTCTTTTGCAGTGACGTGTTGAGGAGATATATATATACAGAGAGAGAGAGAGAGAGAGAGAGATAGATGGAGAGAACCAGCACAGAGTCTTGTGGGTGCATGCATGCATTTAAAATAAATAAAGATAAAGAATAGAACGCGTTTTGGGTTGTCCAAAGCCTGCCTCCACCTTCCTCATTCCCTACCCAAAATTGGGAAGTGTCACATTTCTGACTTGAGGATCAATTTATGGGTGTTATGGCTCCCTCTCAAATCTCCTGCAGATCCGTCATTTCTGTTTGGATATAAATAGTTTTTTTTTGTAATTAAAAAGCTAAGAAATTTTCCCCAGTTCATTTACCTAATTCATGCTAAGATGTTTTGTTTGTAATTTGTCAAAAAAAATTAATACATTTAATACAGGGCATTAAAAGCATTTGACCAGACAGTTTAGAGAGGAAAAGTGCAGGTTTTATCCATCTGCTCCCTAGTGGGCATTTAAGAAAGAGAGCATTTAAACAGAACTTAAACAGAGATTAATTTTTTTTGTCTAAAATTTGTTTAGGTTCAAGAAAATTATCAAATGATTTTGTTTTATTTGGCTCTGACAACTGAAATGTTCACACACCTTATATAAGACCTGTATTTTTTGTGTATGTATATATACACACGTGTGTGTGTGTGAGAGAGAGAGACACTGACCATCCACTGCCATGCGTTCCCTCAGCTCCTGCTGCAGATGACTCTGCCTGTCCTCCAGCTCAAGCTCTCGAGCACTGCACACACGCACACACACCCCAGAGGTATTAGCTTTATTTCACATGCATTAAAGCACAACCAATCCAAACCTCCCTGTGGAAACCATGCAGGAAACAAAGTATGAGTAACTGCCTACAGCACTTTTCCTCAGCAGGGTAATAAAAGACACTCACAATATCATGAGCTCGGATTCGTAGCGCACCAGTGCGTTCTTCTCCTGGACCAGTTTAAACCACTGGTGCATTAGGCTGGGGTCATCTTTCTTCCCCATTCCTAGTTGGACAGTAAAGAAAGAGAGGGGTCAAAAATGAAGAGAGAGGAACATAGGGAGTTCATGCTATGCTACAGGATGGATGACCTGATAGAATTCAGCTTGTTAGTGGGGGTTTAATACAGAGAAGCATGCAAGAAGGCATGTATATACACACACACACACACACACACACACACACACACACAGAGAGAGAGAGAGAGAGAGAGAGAGAGAGAGAGCACTTCCTCTGTATATTAAGCTAATTTGAATATCTTTCCCATTGCACTGATTTATAAACCCTGATCATTCTCTTGCACCATGCACATGCAGTACAGTAAAGACCAAACAAAGAAGAAAGAAAAAGCAACAGAGTGAGAAAGAGATGAAGAAGGAAGAGAATGAGACGCACTTAGCTGGTGGAGCGGTGGCTCGTGGACTACGTAAAGGAAAAAGACCGTACAGACGTAAACAGAGTGGTCATGCTCCGTGCCTTTGGCTTTAGCTAAGCACAACAATCAACCAAGAAATAGAGGGAAGAGGAAGAAAAGAAGTCTTTAGTAGAGGTAAAGGATAAACAGCCACAGTGGTTAAAATGCCTCCTTAAAGCTGCTGCTGTGTAGGATTTATTATTTATTTTTGTATTAGAATAAAAAAAAAAACTGTAATAAACTACTTACATCATCTCTCCTCACACTCCTTCCTTACTGAGCTAGCTAAGTTCTGTTTTAGCTAATGTAAGCTAATTAGCTAAAGCTGAGGCTGTTGATTGTAATTAGCATCAAATGAAAACAGAACGATACAATAATCTGATAACAAAATACCCAAAGTACACTGATCATGTCACACATACACACCAGAAGAAACCAGATGTAAAATCACATCTGTCTAGCCTTCAATAACTGATTGCGTTTTATCTAGCTAGCTAATATTAGCCAGATAGCTTTCAATGATTGCTCTGATAGAACTTTATGCATCCTTGTACACACGGGTGACATAGGAAGCTCTGTGGCTAGCAGTGTTTGCTAGCTAAGATAGACCATTTCTTGTTTCTTACATCAAGCTACAAAAACGGCTAGCTATCGTATGGCGTAAATAATATGCCACTATACCAATTGATGATGTCACTAAACCTCAAATTCCTCCGACTATGTATTCACATTCCACTCACGGCCGTCAGCGCAGTGTGGCACGACCCACTTTATTAAACATACTTTTGCTAACAGCCTGCATTTTTCCACACCACAGAGAGCTGTGCTACCCCCTCCCCCCAAATCCCCAAATCCTACACCCAGCAGCTTTAAATATGAATTGTATAAGAACTACAGGTGATACCTCTGCCAGAGAGATTTGCCTAGACGTTGAAAGAAGGGAGGATTAGTTACCTGATTGGGAACAACAAGGACAGAGTAAGATGGGTCTCCCACGGGGGGAACCGAGAAAGGGCTCAACTAGCAGCACAACGAGACAGAAAAAAGAGAAAGACAGAAAAAGAGACAGGAGGGAAGTTTCAGGGATATCAGAAGGGAACACAGAGAAGATAAGGTAGGAGAATATGATGAGGTGAAATCAAGATTTGGAGATAAAGAGGAGACGAGACAGCGCTGACCGAACTGCTGAGGAAGGCAGTGTAGAATTCAGATAAGAATGTAAAGCCGAACTCTTTAATCATTCACACCAGCTATATGTGCATAAAACAATGAATCTATGCAAATTAGGCAAAGCAACAAATCTAAATGATTGGCTCGATTGATTTCTTTGTACCAATACTGGGACACTTAGGTCCTACTTTTCTTCAGTTCCACACATGGCTTTAATTTCTACATACTGTTATTTCCTATTTACTGTTTGATACCAAAGACAACCTTACAACTATGATGTCATTTTATTCTGGTATATGTTGTTGTTCTTTCGGATGCTCCCTCTTTATTCGGGATCGCCACAACGGATCATTTGGTCCGCATGCTTCGATTTGGCACAGGTTTTTACGTCGGATTCCTGACGCAACCCTCCCATTTAATCTGAGCTTGGGACCAGCACTGAGAGTTTATTCTTCAGTGGCTGGGTTAGCTCCCCGCCTGGGAATTGGACACGGGCCACATCAATGAGAGCGCGGGATCATGCCTCTAGACCACCAAGAGGCCTTATTCTGGCATATACAACTTCTTAAAAATATGTATGTAGAGTTTAAAAAGAAACATATGGCTTGGAAGGAAGTAGTGATGTGTTGTTCATGAATGATTCGTTCATTTTGAACGAATCCTTAATATGACTCGGGAACAACGAGTCATCTCAGAGAGCGATTCGTTCATTTTGTATTGACCGCGCATGCACAACATCCTATAGGTACTGAATGGGAAACATGATCATCTCCCGATTCATTCATTCATCACGTGACAGCTTCATAGGCTTCACGTATGCAGTCTGTGGAGGAAACAGAAATGATTAGTTCATCTCCCGAGTCTTTGGGCCCAAGTCGTTTGTTTGTTCATCACATGTCCACTTCCTGGAACGGTATCATACAGTCAATAATACTAATGTAATGTTGTATAATATTTAGGAATTGTCATAAAATGATCAAAAGACATGTGCAATGAACATTTTCTGAAAAATAAAAAAGTTTTGTTCTTGTTCCTGTCAGTCTTATTTTAGCCATGGTTTATTTATAGTTTTGTTTTATTCTAAATGTGATCAACATTTGCGTAAGTAGATGTGATGAGGTAATCGGCTATTAACACGTAACACTATAATTATATTCTGCTGAAATAAACGAAATGACTCGAAAAAGGATTAGTTCATTTCGCTGAACACGATTTAAAGATCTGAGTCAGTAAAATGATCAGAACTTCCCATTACTAGAAGGAAGTACTAGAGGTCTCCAGTGCTTCTGGTAAGAGCATGTAGCTAGTAGAGTTAGCTTGCTTTGCTACATCTTTAAAACAAAGCTAGTAAAAATCGACTTGTCACTTGCTAATGTGAAAGTAGGTTGACGGTATCCATTCATTCATTCATTGTCTGCCACTTATCCAATCAATTCTCAGGTCACGGGGAGCCTGTGTCTATCTCAGGCGTCATAGGGCATCAAGGCAGGATACACCCTGGACGGAGTGCCAACCCATTGCAGGGCACACACACTAGACAATTTAGTGATGCCAATCAACCTACAATGCATGTCTTTGGACTGGGGGAGGAAACCAGAGCACCCAGAGAAAACCCCCGAGGCACGGGGAGAACATGCAAACTCCACACACACGGCGGAGGCGGGAATCGAACCCCCAACCCTGGAGGTGTGAGGCAAACATGCTAACCACCAAGCCACCCTGCCCCGGTTGACGGTATAAGAATGACAAAATGATGTTGAAAGACGTCATGTGTC
This sequence comes from Hemibagrus guttatus, assembly GCA_033459395.1. Lineage (NCBI taxonomy): Eukaryota > Metazoa > Chordata > Actinopteri > Siluriformes > Bagridae > Hemibagrus > Hemibagrus guttatus. The sequence continues at coordinate 7,499,428 of JAUCMX010000018.1, forward strand.
TTCACACACACACTCATGTACACACACCTAAGCAGCAAACTATACACATAGACACAAGCAATTTGACACCACTCCAACAACATACTTGTAAAAGAAAGCTAAAAGAAGAGAGTTGTTCACTGTTAGCCATTTTAGATTAGCCAGTCTTTAAAGAAGAAGTTAAGAAGCTGAAGTTAAAAGATCCAAACCCGGAGCAAGAATGAAGTTTCTTCAGCACAAAACATTTCTCTGAAAGAAGGAAATCTCTTAGCTTGTTAGCAATGTTAGCCTGCTTCTGATTAGGTTCAGCTACATACCACCCAGGTGAATATCCAGAAGGTCTGAGATACTAGAGTCCTCCCAGTAGTCTACAACAAGGACATACTAGTGAGCAAACAACCATTTTAGGTCTATTCAAAGGTTTTCCTAACATTTAATGTTGCAATAAATAGCAATACATATGACATATGTTTTGGATGTTAGATGAAGAGACAGGCTACACACCCACACGTAAAATACAGTAATATTATGAAGAGATGAATAAAGATGGAAGAGTGAAGATACCCGCTTCTCCTCTGAGAGCCTTCTCTACAGCGATGCCCTTCTCCTCCAACTGTCTCTGCTTCATTTCCACCTGCTCCAACTGCCGCTGGATTATCTATTAATACACACAAACACACACACGTCAATCAATACAATACTACACTGCAATCCAATATTGAACCAATTTGATTCCAATTATTAATGGACAGTCTCAATGATGTACAACTATATTTTGTTCACGTTTCCGGCCACAACCTTCAAGATCCTAAAGACTCCTGCAATCGGAAAGCCTCTCCACACTTCCATGTTCTCAGTTTGAGTGGAAAACCGTTCAAATATTCAGAAATAATAACTGACTAATAATATAGTCACTGGATAATTGCAGTATTTTTTTTTTTTTAAGTTAATGACAATGTTGGTAAGTTAACAATAATGTAGTTTGTTTGCCAACATTCTGAGGGAACAGGTCAGTGGTTGGTCATCTGCCATGATGCTAATCAAATGACCTCTTTCTGTTACAGTCAGTGGTTTATGGCCACGTTAATTAGGCAACCACACCAAATTCTAGTAAGGCTGCTCTACATGTAACATGCTAATTGTAGACAGGAGCAGTTACACTTACCACAGAAAAATATATCTTAACAATACTAAAGAGATTTTTGTTCACACATCTGAGTAAATCTATTTACTAAATTAGATCAGCAGACCAAGTTTCCACTGCAAATTACGAGTGGCTTAACTTGATGTGTTAGTTCAAATCTAGAAAGCTAGTTAGTTAGAAAGACTAACTAACTATCTAACTAACTAACTGAATAAGTATGTAAGTAACTAACTAACTAACTAACTCATTGATGTACAGGTTGTGGAGCATATGCTATATTTTGCATACTCTTTTTGTACACTTTTCTGGCCACAACCTTCAGGATCTTCAGGCTTCAATCTCAATGATGCTACACATTTCCATGAGTTTCAGCCATATTTTCTTGCTCAAAGTTCCAGGTACTTTGTTTAACTGCGCTGCCTAAGTCAGGGGTGTCCAATCTTATCCGCAAAGGGCCGGTGTGGGACAAGGTTTTCGTTCCAACGGAGCAGAAGCCACACCTGAGTCTATTGAAAGCCATGATCAGTTGCTTGGAGTGAAAATCTGCACCTACACCAGCCCTTTGCGGATAAGCTTGGACACCCTTGCCCTAAATGCTTTTGTATGTCCATGTTGTACCAGACCATGCACTTAAAGACTAACTAACTAACTAAATAAATAAACCAAATAAATAAAACAAATAAATGATTAATCAAAATGATCAGACATCTAGATATACTACTACTTTAATCAGATTTAAACTATATACCATTGTTACCTGATGGTGATTGGCCTTTTTCCAATCAGACTGTAGAAACTGCTCAAAAAGCTTCTTCATTTCAAGCAGAATTTTTCCTCCTTCCATGGCATCCTACTCTACCGTTAATAGACATTAATTTATGTTTAGACTACCAATAATCTCAACCACACACAGACCTGTGCACGATGCAGCCTTTTCAGCTCCTCCTGCTTGGCTTGCCGGCGTGCAGCTCTTTGTACTCTGCGGGTCAGCTTGGCATCCAGCTCCTCCTCGGTTCCTGCTTTCTGAAAGAGTGTGGAAGATAAGCTTATACTCGAGGGGTCAGGGAACATCACCCACACCCCTACCACCTCAGTGGAACATGATGATTTTGGGGTCACCACCTTGTTGGACCTCTGTGACTTCCTGCTGTGTTTCTATTGGGTAACAGAATCAGAATCGAGAGGCAGGATGAATGCTATGTGCTCGAACAGCAGAAGTTAAAATGTGGGCAGGCTGTGTAAAAGGGAATGTTGGCTCTACCTTAATGGCGTATGCTCTCTTGAATGCCAATGCGTGGGGCACATAAACAGACTTGGGAGTGAAAACAGTGGAAACTTAATTAGTTATATTAGAAACAAACAAACCTGCTCAGTACTCCCAACAGGACCGCTCATAGCGCTAGAGGCAAGCTAACAACTAACTACAAAACACATTTAGGGGAATTATCTGCCCTCCTACACTAAAAAAGGGTTGATGGGTAAAGGTTTTAATGTTTTAAGTGGGAAAGGTACTTATCTGAAGGGAAAACCCTCAGAAAGAGAAGAGGTATTTGAAAAGGAACTATGATTGAAAGGGAAAACCCTGTGTTTTTTATGGTTCTACACAGAACCTTTAAAGGTTCACTCTGAGACAAACTGAAGGCCACTTGAGGATGCGACATTCTAAAAATGTTAGACAGTATATTTCTAAAAAACACAACACAAAAGTACTCATGGTATGAAAATGCTAGCATGTTCCATAACAACCGCACATCTCCAACAGTGCTGGAACTGTTGTATTTTATACCTCATCGCGCTCCTCCACTCCACCCTCCTCCTCTTCGATTCTTTCTTTCTGAACATCTGACCTAATAAGGTCAGACACCTCCTGACTCAGCTGAAAACACGGTCATAAGGCAGTTCAGACCCAGTGTAATAACATTCTCATTTTTTTCTACCCTACTACCACCAGACCGAGTAGAATTTTGCAAGAGACCCAACAAATACAAGTTCATATTTGTAAGGCATCATACCTGCTATTCTCCACCAAATTAATCAAACAGTGAAAGGAAGTGCAAAGGTGAGATGAAGAAGTTAAGGAGAGATAGAGGAAAGAGTTTTGCTCTTACCTGAGCTCTAAGTGGAGATCTGTCTAAAACAACACTGCAGCACAGGTCTGTTTCTTCGGAGAAGCTCAGATCCTTCATTGAGCTCAGGTCTGGTAAAGAAAAAATCTTAACAAATCAATTACTTGCATCTTACTGTCACTATTCTTTGTTCTTTCACTAATGTCATGTTCACACTCGCAATCAACAAAATGATTTTTACCTGAGGTTCTGTGAAAACCAGGCATTCTTTTCCTGCTTTCCTGGCTGGTAGTGCTAGGCAAAGTTCTGGAATGTCCTTCTACCTCTTTCCTTTTCTTCTCTTTCTTATAGCCAGAGAATACACTCTTCCACAGAGATTTGTGTTTCCCCAGCTCCTGCTGTGTTTCCCCTGAGAGGCTGCCACTTTTTCGGTTCTTCCTTGGCGAGAACAATGAGGTCCGCTTTTTCACCTTTTCCTCCTCCAGTGACTCGATTTCTGACCTCCCTTGCCAGGCCTCAGCCCCACCCACTTGCAAGGGGACCTCTGAAAGTGCCCTCCTTCCCTCCAGCGCACTCTTTTCCTTCCTAGAGGTTTTGGACATGGGAACTTCTGTATCACTGGCATGGTAGGGCATAGCAGGGCAAGGACGCAATTCATCTGCATCTCCTGCATGTAAGACCTCCACCTCAACAGGAGGTAGACTCTGAGCTCTATTCAGGTGAGATTTCAGCCTGTCATGCTGTAGGACGTCGGTCCGAAGAGGCACAGTGTGGGAATTCAACAAGATTTCCCTGTTTAGAGATGGATCTGAGCGATTCAAGTCAAGCTTCGGCTTTGCAACTAGAGGACTCCTAGGAATAGGAAAAAATCTCAAATCTGGAGCTGAAACTCTTTGGGTTCCCCTGATGTTGGAAGAGGAGATAGTGGTCAAGCCTCTATCCTGTTCTGGTACTTGACCCTCCAAAGTGACGCCAAGCCTACAGACCATTGAAGAATGGTCCACTACCTCATCTAGTTCATTCCGCTCCTTCATTCCTGACACATTCTCAATCCTTGCTTCTGGAGGGTGTAAGTTGGCACATGGTGATGTATCGCCTTGAAAATGTGTGTTTGGACTTTGTAAGTCAGTCTCAGAAGGGGTCTGTGTGCTGTAAATGCCAGCACTCTGAGTTAGGGTACCTGAGGTTTGGTTGATTGAGTCACTCTTATAGGGAGCGTGTGAAGGCAAGTTGGAATCAGATCTTGTGTGTGTACAGGTGTAAAATGTATCTCCAGTGCTCGAGCATTGGATGTTTTGGTCACAGGTCACAGGGACCACTGATTGCCCCAAACTCTTCCTGATTTCTGCACTCTTCAGCCAGAATTCCTCGATGACCCCAGATCTCTTGGTTGGCAGGTCCTCTGGTGTAACAGGAAGGGTGAATGTGGCTGTACACGTGTGTATAGGCTTTCGTGTGGGTGTGTGTAGGGTTTTTGATGTTAGCGAGGGAATTGGCTCCAATGGCCCAGAGACACTTGGTTCAGTCTTTCTGTCTGAAAGAGATTTTACCTCCAGCTCATCAGTGTGTTCCTCACCAGACTCTAGAAAAAGTGGGAAGCAAATTTGCTGAGATTTTACAAACATTAAAACTCTGATAGAAAAAACATCATAATGCCACATTGCAGCCAGAAAGCAGAATAGAATGAAGATTGAATGTGGACTCAAGAAAGAATTATCTACTATCCAGGTTTCCATATAAACTTCATTTGAATGGAATATATACATTTATAATAGTTTCTTTAGGTTTCATGTGATCAGTTAAATTCGTAATAACTTAATTTTTTGAGCAATCATCTCCAGATGTTAACAGTAGAGATAAACTGAGACATAAAGTAGGAAACCGGCCAGTATTATTATTTAGTTATCTGTAGATTCTGCTTTTGGTAGAATCCTCTGGTAATGAAGCCACAAAAAAATCACAATGTGTTGCACATGGAATTCTTAGTAGCATATGTCTAACATTACTAAACAAGAACAAAGAAAGAAAGAAAGGAACTGTGCTGGATTATCAGGCAACTCATACCACAAGATGCAGTGTAGGCAAATGATCATGCATAGCATCGCCAACTGCTGAGTGAAATTAATGAAAAACAAAACTGAAATAAAAGCAGGTGCTTCGTTATGATCAGCAATGCTACCTTTAATCCCACTTGCCTCCTCTTCCTTTAGCCACACCCCTAAATGTAACTCCTTCTCCCAAGGGCAGTATTCGCCCTCTTTTCATACACACACACATACACACACAAAATTGTATGAGAAACACACATCCAGATATACACATACATCACTGAAGAACCAAGCAAGGAACACACACATGAAAACACCACAGTGTTAAAAAGAGACAGAAATTAAAGATACAGTACTGAATCTGTAGAAATAATATGATAGTTGACGGATCTCCAAAACCGCTAATATATAAGACATTATACAGTTATAATTGTGTTGTTATCGGAAAATAATCAGCTTCAAAATGAACTTCGGACTGAGTTATCGTTTATTAATCAATTAATATATGAATTAATATATGATAATATTATATATATATAATTATTATTATTATTATTATTATTATTATTACTATTATTATTATTATTATTAATTATTGTTTATTCATTATTTTATAATTTTATATATAATATTTATAAAATTATTATTTATTCATTATTATAATAGCATGCCCCAAGTGTTTCTTTCTTTCTTATGAAAAGGTATTACAGTAATATTTATGATTTATGAAGTGTTAACAATGCATTATAAGTAGTGCTTAATGCATTCTAAGTAGTGTATAATATCCTGACAAACTCTGACTTGGTTTAGTGTTATAATGTGTTATGAGCACTACTTGTAATGCATCATATTAACAAATCATAATACATAGTGTAATAACGCAATCTCTAAAGTGCACAATGTGTATAATGTCTTGCATATAACATGATATGAATGTTATATGCAAGGCATTGTACACATTGTTTCACATTTCAAATAAGAACTAATATATAAAGTATAAAATGTTTTTTTTTAAAAAGTGCAAGTCCTCTTACCATCACTAGACTCCCCCTCATCCTCTTCTTCTTCTCCAGAAACGTCTTCTTGCTTTTCACCCTCCATCTCATCCTTTTCTCTCTCTTTTTCCTTTCTCTGCTCCGTCCCACTCTCTAACTCTGTCTCTCCATCTGTTCTGGCCTGTGGCTCCACCCACGTCCTCAAAGGCTCCTCCCCTTCTTCCTCCAGCTCTGACTCTGAACTACTGCCAAGAGAAAAAGAAAGAACATTACAAATGTCTGGAAAATGATAACAAGGCCAGGTTTTTGGATGTGAATGTATGTAGGATAGCTAGAATGTGTTTCCAGAATGTGTGTGTTTGTGTGTGTGTGTTGTGTGTGTGATACCTGGACTGCTCCTCACTCCCTTTCTCCTGCAGGCTCAGGCTGAGGTTGTGCTGAGCTAGCGTCTCCTCAGGCACCTCCAGTAGAGGACTGTCCTCCTCCTGTGAGCAGGGCCTGTAGTTTTCCAGCGCGATGCGCTCCGGAGTCCCACACAGCCGCTTAGCCAGTCCACTCAGAGGGTCTGGAGGAGTGCTGGAGGAGACGCTGTCAGGGGGAGGGACCACGTCTACTGATCCGGAGGAGGAGAGCGACAGGGGAGTGGGAGGAGTAGCAGGAGGTGCCTGTACAGAGGGACAGAGTGTGTGAGACACACACACACACACACACACACACACACAAACGCAAACAGATTACCATAAATAGAGAGTGTGTTGTGGTACGATAAAAACTGCAGTGCAACCAGAGCTCAGGGATTACAACAACATAACATCGAACTCTTTAAATAGTTATTTTAAACTTTCCAAAAAAGTGGAAAAAAAAGAAGAAGTATCAGCATATTATATACATATACTGTGAATAATACAGTATGTGTATAACAGAGAGATAGATAGATAGATAGATAGATAGATAGATAGATAGATAGATAGATAGATAGATAGATAGATAGATAGATAGATAGATACTTATACATGATACACAAGACAGACAGATAAAAAGATTTACGAGACAGACAAATGGATATAACTATACATGACAGACTAGATGATAGATAGATAGATAGATAGATAGATAGATAGATAGATAGATAGATAGATAGATAGATAGATAGATAGATACTTATACATGATACACAAGACAGACAGATAAAAAGATTTACGAGACAGACAAATGGATATAACTATACATGACAGACTAGATGATAGATAGATAGATAGATAGATAGATAGATAGATAGATAGATAGATAGATAGATAGATAGATAGATAGATAGATAGATAGATTTAATTACTTATTCAGAAATATAAATTCTATATAAATTCAATATGGAAAATAGACATGTTTTATATTTGTATAGAAACATAGGGTGCATATGGACATTTAGGCTGCGTTAAACATGCTTATTAAGTTCCACATTATCACTGACATTAATCATTATACAGCCAATACAAAAACAAGTTAAAAACAATTAACACACAAATCGAAGGGAATAAGTGAGAAAAGCTCTTAGTGCTGGCTCAGGTGTGATTTAAGACCTGATAAAGGAATACATGGATTATGTGCAACTGATATCAACTAAATGCAGGACACGCCATAAACCAGAACTCCCAAATTCCAGTTCTTATTAATATTTCATATTCTAACACACGGATTAATCCTGGTAATCAACTGGTGATTGAATCAGGTGTCTCATGGAAATCACCATGCTGCACTCTGACCCTTAAGAACTGTTATACAGTTTCATGTGTATAGAATACACACATACGTTAATAAAAATCAAGTTATGAAATGGTGTGTCCTCCGTGACAGAAGTGTGAGAGACGTGTGAGAGAGGTGTGAGAGACCGCAGTACCTGTGCAGAATGAGGAGGAGATGTGATCGGAGCCGGTCTCTTCCTCTGAGCCATTCCCGTCAGCCTGTATCTGTAGTGCTGCTTACAATAAAACTTCCCTACACGAAATATATACAGAAAGTAAGATTGTGAGAAAGATGAACGCAACTTGTATTTATATTGTATTCAGGCTTTCCAAAACCGCCTCTTTTTTTAAACCTTCAATTCGTCGTGACTGAGAAGAAGCCATTGGCTGAACAGTCATGTGATGTTTTAAGTTCTATCTTCAAAAATGTGCTCACACCAAGCTTTTAGTCATAGGCTCGGTTTCTGCTAATGTGTGAGTGCGTGATTGTGTATGTGAGTGTGAGTGTGTGTGTGTGTGTGTGTGTGTGTGTAAGTGTTCAATAGTGCTTCTGGCTAACAATACACTCCTTGTCTTCCCTAACACATCAGACCTTATGACTGGTGAAGAGAAACAACAGCACTGTTCGTACGAAAGGGGCCAGATTTGCCCTCGTCTATATATAACGTGCCTAATAAAATATCTTTCAAATAATCAGAGTATACATTTCTGAAATTGTTACAATTCATACAGAAATAAAGGAACGAAGGGTACACACAGACAGACTAATAAAAGGCTCAGAACAGGTGCACACATTAGGTAACAAAGCAGCGATGGAAACCAGACCAAAACATGTCAATGTAAACAAAATGCCCATGTGATGACCTCAAAACAAATCATGGAAGCAAATGTGACACATGTTCAGAAGGACAATTTGTGACACCTGAAATAAATATATGATGTACTGTATGTGTTTTTCATCACACGGTCCAGAAACTTGTCCAAAATCTTTCAACATTTTGGTCTATTTGTCTATTTTGGTCTGTTTTTTGATATCGTATGATTCGGAACCTCAGGTCACTGTGTTTCTGGTTGCTCTTCTTGGTTGCCTGTTTTCTTGGTTTGATTATAGATTATTCTGGCTTGTTGGAAGACCCACTGATTTTAATAACTTTACACAAACAGCTACTAACTGGATCCATGACGTTTAACCCTAAAAGATGGGAAGATGGGAAGCCAGTGCATCATAGATGGGAAGCCTAGATGGGAAGCCAGTGCATCATAGCACCGGCACACACACACACACACACACACACACACACACACACACACACAAACACACACTGGGGAAGTAATTAAAGGTAATTAAGGTATTGAGGTCATTAAAATCACATTCTCAACCATTTTAAGGTTTCCTCTTTGTTCTTGTCTCACACACACCTTGAAGCTCATCGTAGGCGTAGTTGGAGAGGCGTAGTGTAGAGCTGCAGTGGACACACTGGAAGCAGCTCCTGTGGAAGAACTTGCCCTCAGCACTCAGTCTCTCCATCACATAGACACGCCGCGAGCAGAAATAACACACATCACTGCCGCCGACGTTGACCGGGAATTCTCTCCGCTGAGAACCCTGCAGGTCACGGAGAGACATAAAGAGCAGTTACCAGAGTGTTAGGACATACTGTATGAAGTGTTTGCACTATTTTATAGTGTTTTTACAGTGTTATGTGCTTCAGAGTGAAAAAACACTGGTTGAAACAGGCGCATATTCATGGCATATTTCCACTTTTGTGTTGAAGATGATAGATTAGGAGCATGATGAAGTGCAGAGGCTTTTTATCTGGATCTAACGTATGGGCACAGACGTATAGAAACAGATGTTATTATTGTATTTGTTTCATTTATTTAGTTAGTTTTAGTGCAAAAGTTTGCACCCCCTATCAAAGGGTAGATAATAATAAGTTGCTTTCGGCTGCTCCCTGTTCGGGGTCGCCACAGCGGACCAACTGGTCCGCACAACAACTTGGCACAGGTTTTACACTGGATGCCCTTCCTGACACAACCCTCCCATTTTTTCCAGGCTTGTTATCAGCACTGCATCCAGTGGCTGGGGATTGAACCCCGGCTTTCCACATGGTAGGTGAGAAACCTACCACTGATCCACAAATGCCCTTTAATCATCATCATCATCATCATCATCATCATCATCATCATCATTAAACATTTGTTCTGTGATAATGAAGAATTATCTAGATCTCAAAGGAGATCTAAAGGACAAACCTTTGCACTTAACTGTATACTAACTGTAAACTTATAAGAACCTCTTTAAGAGCCTCTGACACACACACACACAGCATTGAGTTAAATGTAGTCTGCTAGATAACATTAAAACTACACATAGACACAAAAACACAACATTGAGTTAAATGTAGACTGCTAGAAAACATTGAAAACTGCAAACACACACACACACAAGCAGAGACAATGCGGTAACGTGTTGGTTACTGGTTCAGAAACACATTAGATACACATTAGATTATTATACACTAGATTATTAGACACATTAGAGACACATGAGACACACTGTGAAGTCAGCTCCACAGGGAAGAGCTTACCAGCTCCCTTTTGTCAAGAAGTGGTTTGGGTTTGCGTTGCTGACCCTGCAGCTGATTGGCTATCTGCTCAGCCAATGAGCTCACTCCCCCTGTGTACATCTTAATGTACTTCTACCAGTGACAGACACACAGAAGGGAAAAGTGGGATGAAAATGAAGCATGGTTAATGGAGTCCCATCACAAAATGCTCTGTATTCATATAAAAATGAATCTTTGGGAAGATGTGCAGTATTCACATCTGCAGGGTATGAGTGTGTGATTAATGTGAACAGTAAGCGTTCTTCTCTGTACTGAGTAAAGATGAGAAACCTGATGATTTAAATGTTCTTGTAAGGGAAACCTATCACCTGTTTTTGTTGTGTTCATGTGGAGTATTGAGTGTCTTTGTCATGTCAGACTCCACAGTGGTGCTTAATATGAAGCTTATATGAAAGTAGACACTCAGAGCTTTAAGAATTTGTAGTGTTTCATCAGGATTTCTGTTTTTCACTAGCCGACTAAAGGCAACATTTTTATAGACAAGAAAAAACAAAAAAACAAAACGGTTATTTTTCTCCACACAAATATTCCTATCTTCAATGTAAATGTTGATATCAAACCCATTTCTGCTCTCGGAGACGCCCCAAGTGCTTGATTCTAAAATTTGAAGACGCTTATCTTCAATCACTAAAATTCTGTGTAAGCTTATCCAACAGAGGGAAAAACACACTGAATGTCCTGACTCATTTTATATCAGACTCACTGAGATAAAATAATTCCTTTCTTTATACTGATTGAAAGGCTATTTCTATTCGGCCAGTGGAACAAAATGCCAGTGTACTGGTAAAGTGGGTTAAATTTCCTAGTATTCCTAAACAGGAAATGCAAACAAGTCGTAATCCTTAAAAAACTGGCATATGAATTAATAGTTAGTGACTAATGGTATATACACCAATCAGCCATAAAATTATGACCAGGTGAAGTAAGTAACACTGATTATCTCCTCATCCTGGCATACAATGTGTAAGAAGCGGGAAAAATGGGCAAGCGTAAGGATTTGAGCGAGTTTGACAAGCTGTGATGGCTAGACCACTGGATCAGAGCATCTCCAAAACTGCAGCTCTTGTGGGGTGTTCCCGGTCTGCAGTGGTCAGTATCGGTCAAAAGTGGTCCAAGGAAGGAACAGTGGTGAACCGGCGACAGGGTCATGGGCGGTCAAGGGTCACTGATGCACATGGGGAGCAAAGGCTGGCCCGTGTGATCCGATCCAACAGACGAGCTACTGTTGCTCAGATTGCTGAAGAAGTTAATGCTGGTTCTGATAGAAAGGTGTCAGAATACACAGTGCATGATGGCTCAGGGCTGTTTTGGCAGCTAAAGGAGGACCAATACAATATTAGGCAGGTGGTCATAATGTTATGCCTGGTCAGTGTACAGATATGTATGTGTCTTCATTTGTTGACAAAGCAGTGTCCAGCTATTCCTTTATTTATTTATAGTGACACAGTGGCACAGTGGGTGCGGGTCCAGCGTCCCTGGTTCATCCTGATCAACCTCCAGAGTCCACCAGAAGCCTGATCAGGAGAAAACTATTACTGGAAATGAATGGATTTATAAACCTCAGTCATATTAATACATTTATTTCTTGAAAATGTGTTAAATATCCCATATGTTAAATGTTCAGAATTTCAGAGAGTTTTTCTGTTCTTTCACGGATACTTTTGTTTATTTCTCAGTACCAGGGAAGAGATATAACTATATATTCTGTGGCAACACACACACTACAGATGTGCAAAAACAGAGCACAGGTCAGAAAACATGCTCATAAATTACTTAGTGGTTCTACAGTGTACTGACAACTGATACAATTATTTTTTGTGAGATTAAGATTTCGGTTAAACACAGGAATCACATGTCCTCTGATCAGGGCTTATTAAAAAATAGCCTGCAGAATTTAACACACCAGGCCTACGCACACACACACACACACACACACGCTCATTTGCACAGCTCTTTCGCACTGGCTATAAAAAAAACAGGTCAGAGAGATCTACAAACAGTGGAGCACATTGTTCTGATTAACACTTAAACTAATCACAAACCAAGACGCTAAACCACACAAACACATAGATCCTACTTTACAACTAAACATTTCTACAAGTCTTTTGAACGGGATAGTGAAAGAATGTGAGAGGCTGCTGTTCATCTTTAGACGAATAAACTACACGACAGCACAGACGTGTTCACCTGCTCACTCCGGCCTGACTGCACTCTGATCATCTCCTTATAGCGGAAACTCATCAGCTCCTGCTGCTGTGTGCGCTTTTTCTACAAAGAGCACATCGACATACATCATAAAGAAAGAAAACGTCGTCCTAGACAGACCCTGTGGCAGAGGTGTGGCCTGAATCCCTGGTATACTGGAGCAAACATTTTCCTAAATAAATTGCAAATATTTCACTTAAAATACACTGATTTTGTTTTTTGAGTAACAAAAAAAAAATTGCTATTTGATAGCTATCCTAGTTTCCATCCATTCGTTGTCTACCACTTATCCGATCTGGTCTCTAATCTTCTTACTGTAATGATAAACATGTTAGTACATCCGTTCCTGATTGGTCAGTTGTGCAATAACCCAAGTAATCAACATTAAGGAAAAGGACGAAGCTTTCACAAACAACACAGAGAGTTCATGAAGAAATTTGCATGCAAATTAATTTACGTCAACGTTAAGGCTTTTTTTGACTGTTGATAGGGTTGGTTTACCTTCTTATAGTAGCAACCTAAATAATCTAGCTGGTTAAATCAGTCCTAGCCTGCTTAATAAAATTCATTAGCTAGCTAGTGGACCTAGCATAGAGAAGGTTTGTATAAAGCAAAACAGGAAAATGATTGAAGTTAGCTAGCATTAGATACCTAGTTAGCAGGTTCAAGATGAAGGTCAAGGCCACCGGTGTTTCAACATTTTCATCAATCTTTCATCAGTTTGTGAGTAAAAATTAAGCGATGTAAAAAAAAAAGAAAGCAAAACAAAAATAGAACAAAAACGACAGCAACAGAAAAAATGTACTAGATCTCAACTACTTAAAAACAAAGAGAATTTATGCTAATAATCATGTAGTTTGAATGCACATGACCCAGGAAAGTGTTTTGTCAGGCAACGCCTCAGCCCCATGGTTATAATTTGTAAGAACAACAATTCCCAGTTCTAATAATCAAACAATCACAGCACTGACCTTCAGTCACTTTTAGTTCTGTCTAAATGCAGTATGTTCCATGGTTCTGGTGCTGGAAAGGCAGAATCTAGTGCACTTTTCCAGACTCATTTCTTCCAGGACCAGAACTGAGGAACCTTGGTCTAAGATTTTGTTTCAATGTGTACCTGTCTCCATGCAGGGAGGGAAGCTGGAGCCACAGGCTCAGCTGGAGGTTCAGGTAGAGAAGGAGCAGATGTAATTTGCTTCAGATTGGGCATGGAGCCGCACTGACACCAACAGATCAAACAGACAAGAACACAAAGATAAGAGCTACGGAGCTGAGTATAACGTTGCAGTGTGTGTGT
>JAUCMX010000018.1:7523530-7556030 GCA_033459395.1 Hemibagrus guttatus
AGGAGTGCAGATTAAAAAAAACAAATTCAGAATAGAGGAACTGTGATTTCAACCTTGTATTGTGAAATGCAGCTGAGGGTGCAAGAAATCCGTTTCGTCATACAGTCACAGATTTGTCAGTGCTGCAGGCTAAACACACTTAAAGCCTTATGACGCTTAATGGATAGCAATGTGGAGAAACGTGACCACAAGTATGATTAAAGGCATTCTTGTATGTATCGCTCATATGTTGGTGTATATGCAGCTCTCTTTACCAAAAAAGCACAATATTGACAAACTATGGACTTTTGACAAACGTTTGTAGAAAAATGTGGACTAACAGACTGAAAGTGTATGATTAAGAATTTTTCTTTATTGTAGTTATAAGATTAAAGACAATAATGGGATGTAAGCATAGGATTTTGGACCATTATAGACCATAGATATGCAGTTATGGAGGCTATTGGATATTATAGCATTATTGACTGTAGGTATACAAGTATGAATTATAGATGTATTATTCTGGATGATTATAGTCTGTATATATATAATTATGAAAGATGTTCAGGGTAGGTATACCTTTATTGACTGTAGGTCTATGATTATGGATGATTACAAACTGTATGTATATAAATGCAGCTTGAAGTTTATTAAAAGTTAGAGATAAATATTGACTGTATGTATATGATTACTGAATATAAGTATATATGATTAGGGACAACATATGGCTTTAGATGGTATGTAAACAATTACGGACTGTTAGAATAATATAATAATAATAATAGTAATAATAATAATAATAATAATAATAATAATAATATTAGTAATAATAATAATAATAATAATAATAATAATAATAATAATAATAATAATAATGTAGGAATATTTGGATACTATATATATATAGATCTATATAATATTATAGACTGGATGTACTTATGTTGATTGTAAGGACTGTATGTATGTTATTATTAAAAATGACTAATAATTACTAAAACTGTATAACTTCATATTTATTACAGTACAGTTTTTTGCACATATTCGAGGTTGTTAGTAAGTTGCGGTCAGAGCACAGGGTTCACATCTGGAGCAGACAGTTAAGGGACTTTAGGTCTTGGAGGTGCTGGGGTTTGAACCCATGACCTTCTGATTGTGGTTACAGATGGCAGATAGAGTTACATTTACATTTGGGAGTGGTGGCTCAAACCGTTCTGGGTAATTGGGTAAAAGGCTCTGGGTAATTAATTGGAAGGCTGAGGTTCAAGCCCTAGCACTTCCAAACTGCCACTGCTGGACCTTGAGCAAGGCCCTTAACCCTTTCTGCTCCAGATGTTCTGTATCATGTCTGACCCTGCACTCTGACCACAACTTCTTCAGCTTGGATATGTTATGAAAATAATTTTACTATGCTGTAATGTATATGTGACAAATAAAGGTTTCTTCTTCTAGGATTAAGTATAGAGTTATGGATGATTGTGAATTGTAGGTATATGTTTAAGGAAGATTATTTACTGTAGATATCTAACAATGGCTGGGTATAGAATGTAAATGTATGATTTGGATATCAACAGGTATACAATTATTGACTGTAGGTGGATGATCATGGACATTATAGGCTGTAAATATACAATTCAGGATGATTCATGACTATAAGTGTACAATTATGAACTATAGGTGTGTAATTATAGATGATTATGGGCTGTAGGTGTACAATTATGAACCGTACATTAACGTTTGTGATCACTTGGAAATTTCCTTGTTTTCCAGGTGTGTACCGAGGCCTCCTACTGCTTTTTCTGTTCTGGTTAGAACTAGTTATATTTATGTTAGAGCTGTTCTGTGAAGGGAGTAGTTCACGGCATTGTAAAATAAGTTCTTACCATGAAAAAAAAGAAAGATCTTTTTGAGCCTGTAAACAAACCCACAACTCCTGATGCTCCAGATACTAAACTAACCTAAAGAAGGCCACTTTTATTGCTTCCTTAACCACTACAAGCTGCGCTGGAACATTCATTCATTCATTCATTGTCTACCGCTTATCCAATCTACTCTCGGGTCACGGGGAGCCTGTGCCTATCTCAGGCGTCATTGGGCATCAAGGCAGGATACACCCTGGACGGAGTGCCAACCCATCGCAGGGCACACACACACACTCTCATTCACTCACGCAATCACACACTATGGACAATTTATAGATGCCAATCAACCTACAATGCATGTCTTTGGACTGGGGGAGGAAACCAGAGTACCCGGAGGAAACCCCCGAGGCACAGGGAGAACATGCAAACTCCACACACACGGCGGAGGCGAGAATCGAACCCCCAATCCTGGAGGTGTGAGGCAAACGTGCTAACCACTAAGCCACCATGCCCCCCTGCACTGGAACAATCATCTAATAATCAATTCTCCTTATAAAATTATTAGCTTGGACTGGCAAAAAACATGAGATTGAAACAGATGACTGATGGTTGCTGATGATGGGCCTCTGTGCGACAATGTAGATCTTTCTTTAAAAATCATCTGATTCATTTTAGGTTTTTTAAATGGATAAAAATGTGTTTTTCTTTGGAAAACAAGATTTCCATATGACCCCAAACTTTTGAACGTTAGTATGAGATAATGAACTGTACAGTTTTATGTAACGTTGTTCAGTTGTCCGGCTATATAAATGATGGGGTTGATTGCATGTTATTACCTGGTAAGGTGTTTCTCCTGCCGTCTGCTCCAACAACCGCATCAAACTGCAGCTCACTCACTGGATGTTCAGGTGGATAGACCTCAGCACTCCAGCCAACACCTGCACAGAACACAGATACAAGACTCCAGCACAATTTCCAGCACTCTTTAAAAAGGCTATAAAGCACTGTAGACATTCTCAGGATGCACTCGTTTGTCCCTTTAGGAAATGTTTAAGGTTTTAAACTCTTTTTACCAGAGGAAAAACATTTTTGTTGTGTCCATGTTCAGTATTGAGTGTCTTTGTCATGACAGACTCCACAGTGGTGGTTAATATGAAGCTCATATGAAAGTAGAGCTTTAAGGATTTGTAGTGTTTCAGAAGTATTTCCGTTTTTCCCTAGTCTACTAGTGCTTGTTCATAATCATCGAAAATTTGAAGGCATTATCTTCAATCATTATCTTCTGTTATCCAACAGAGGGTAAAAACACACGTCTCACACTGAAAGCCAAAAGAGTCCTGACTCATTTTATATCAGACTCACTGATTGAAAATGTCCAATGTGTTGATTTCCATTCTGCCGGTTGAATGGAAAGACAGTGTACTGGTAAAAAGGGTTCAGTATAATTCGACAGGGCTCTGTTTAGACGGCCGGACCTGTTAAATATTCCTGCACGTAGGGTCAAATGGTTGTCGCATCATGCTGTTCTGTGCATTCTGTTCCAAATGTGCTTGGGCTAAATAAGGATAAGGAAGTATCTAAGTCACGCAGTGAGTCAGCCACGTCAATCTGGCCACATTTATGTAATAATTACGCAGTATTTGCAGCCTTTGCTTCCTTTTATGCTGCAATCCGTGATGAGGATTTGAGTTTTTGGACAATTTAGCACAGTTAGTGCACAGGTCTGGAGATGAGAATTGAGGAAAAAGCATATACTGTACAGACACAAAAATATAATACATGTTACTGCGTTTCAGTGTAACACGACTTCAGCACACTGATGAAAATGAAATGCTGTGCTAGAACATGAATATTATAAACTTCCAACATCTAAAATTTACATTTAAGTTTTTAGAAAAAAGAAAGCCCCTGCTGGAGATCTTACAGTGCAATGAAGAAATTTCTTTAATAAAGAAAATTCACATAATAAAATTTGTCACATACACAGTGCTTTTAAATTATCCATGTCATAAAAAAGTAGGATAAAATAAAAGAATAAAAAATAGAATAAAAATAGTTACAATAAAAATAGAAATAGAGAAAATGTATACACACACACACACACACACATATACAGTGGGGCAAAAAAGTATTTAGTCAGCCACCAATTGTGCAAGTTCTCCCACTTAAAAAGATGAGGGAGGCCTGTAATTTTCATCATAGGTACACTTCAACTATGAGAGACAGAATGAGAAAAATCCAGAAAATCACATTGTCTGATTTTTAAAGAATTTATTTGCAAGTTATGGTGGAAAATAAGTATTTGGTCAATAACAAAAGTTCATCTCAATACTTTGTTATATACCCTTTGTTGGCAATGACAGAGGTCAAACGTTTTCTGTCGCCACCAGGTTTTTACACACTGTTGCTGGTAGTTTGGCCCATTCCTCCATGCAGATCTCCTCTAGAGCAGTGATGTTTTGGGGCTGTCGCTGGGCAACATGGATTTTCAACTCCCTCCAAAGATTTTCTATGGGGTTGAGATCTGGAGACTGGCTAGGCCACTCCAGGACCTTGAAATGCTTCTTACGAAGCCACTCCTTCATTGCCCGGGCGTTGTGTTTGGGATCATTGCCATGCTGAAAGACCCAGCCACGTTTCATCTTCAATGCCCTTGCTGATGGAAGGAGGTTTTTACTCAAAATCTCACGATACATGGCCCCATTCATTCTTTCTTTTACACGGATCAGTCGTCCTGGTCCCTTTGCAGAAAAACAGCCCCAAAGCATGATGTTTCCACCCCCATGCTTCACAGTAGGTATGGTGTTCTTTGGATGCAACTCAGCATTCTCTCTCCTCCAAACACAAGTTGAGTTTTTACCAAAAAGTTCTATTTTGGTTTCATCTGACCATATGACATTCTCCCAATCCTCTTCTGGATCATCCAAATGCTCTCTAGCAAACTTCAGACGGGCCCGGACATGTACTGGCTTAAGCAGGGGGACACGTCTGGCACTGCGGGATTTGAGTCCCTGGTGGCGTAGTGTGTTACTGATGGTAGCCTTTGTTACTTTGGTCCCAGCTCTCTGCAGGTCATTCACTAGGTCCACCCCGTGTGGTTCTGGGATTTGTGCTCACCGTTCTTGTGATCATTTTGACCCCACGGGGTGAGATCTTGCGTGGAGCCCCAGATGGAGGGAGATTATCAGTGGTCTTGTATGTCTTCCATTTTCTAATAATTGCTCCCACAGTTGATTTCTTCACACCAAGCTGCTTACCTATTGCAGATTCAGTCTTCCCAGCCTGGTGCAGGTCTACAATTTTGTTTCTGGTGTCCTTTGACAGCTCTTTGGTCTTGGCCATAGTGGAGTTTGGAGTCTGACTGTTTGAGGTTGTGGACAGGTGTCTTTTATACTGATAACGAGTTCAAACAGGTGCCATTAATACAGGTAACGAGTGGAGGACAGAGGAGCCTCTTAAAGAAGAAGTTACAGGTCTGTGAGAGCCAGAAATCTTGCTTTTTTGTAGGTGACCAAATACTTTTTTCCAACATAATTTGCAAATAAATTCTTTAAAAATCAGACAATGTGATTTTCTGGATTTTTTTTTTCTCATTCTGTCTCTCATAGTTGAAGTGTACCTATGATGAAAATTACAGGCCTCTCTCATCTTTTTAAGTGGGAGAACTTGCACAATTGGTGGCTGACTAAATACTTTTTTGCCCCACTGTATATATATATATATATATATATATATATATATATATATATATATATATATATAAACCAATATATCTATCTATCTATCTATATATATATATATATATATATATATATATATATATATATATATATATATATATATATTGTTTTTTGTTTGTTTTTTATTAAAGTGCAGATGTGTGCAGTTAGTATTTCTTACTATTTGTTTACAACCAACTTTAAAGTTACTCTAGATCTACTTTCTAGGCCAATGACACACAATATTTCAGATACACCCTATACATCAGATGATCTCTGGACAGTGCGTCTGAGAATAGATCACAAGCTTGTGCCATAAAAGAGGAAGGAAAAGACACCGGGTGACCTTAAACGTAAATAATCGTAGATTGAAACTCCACATCAGTTTTGTTGCATTAAGTACGGTTAAGTAACCAAGCCAAGGAAACCATGATGTTGCTATAACTAACTGTGTGTATGTGGTATTGTCAGGCTTCTAGCTTTTGTAAGAGTCTGGCACTTAGCGCTAATAACCCTAGTCAGCTAATTTCAAACAACAAAGCTACATTTATGAGGGTGGTGGTAGCTCAAGTGGGTTGTTGATCAGAAGAGCTGGGTTCGAGCCCCAGCACTAAAAAGCTGCCACTGTTGGGCCCTCAAAACCTCCTGCTCCTGGGGTGCTGCATCATGGTTGACCATGTGCTCTGACTCCAACCGTCCAAGGATGGACTATGCAAAGAAAAATCTTTGCTGTGCAGTAATGTGTATGTGACAAATAAAGGCTACTTAACTCTCTTTCAATCCAAACATGATACCAGTGACTATGTCTTCCTGATGAATGGAAGTGTGTCTACATGTAAGAGTGAATAGAGCCAAAAGTTTTGAAGCTTGCTGCCAGCTACTTTAAAAAAAAAAAACCCTCTGAGAGCCGTGGGTGTAGAGTCTGATGCCAAGATGATTTAAATGTTTACTCTTCATGATCAGTTCAGTTCACAATGGAACTGAAGCTAAAACATTTATTAAGTACTGTATAGCTGGGATTGTAGATGCGATCTTACTTTGGTTCTCTTGGTTCTCTGGAGGTTCCTTCAGACTCCTGAACTCCACATTCACATGAACCTCCACACCCAGGAGCAGAGCCACTTTCAGCAGTATGAGCTGCAGCTGACGGATACCTTCACACACAAAGAATACGGCAGGATTCAGTCTTATGCAGAGGAAGAAATGCAGAAGTACACTGTGTACTTCTTTTTTCTTGTTGTTTTTTGAGATAAGAAAGCGTTCAATGTGATGCTTGCTCTACCATTTAACAATGACCTTTAGACTCAATTCAAGGGTGTATTAGATTCCTCATAAATAAATATAACACTTTTAAGCCGATTTTTTTTAGAGATTCTTTCTCGTTACAGGCTTAAAATAGTCTTCTACTGGCAGATCATTTAGTTTCATTTAGGTATTTATTACAAGACAGAAACCAATTGATCTGCAAATAGAATAAGAATTTTTGGCTTAAAACCTATAATATAAATATATAGAGAGATTGCCATCATTTCACAATATATACAGTTATTTCAGACAATAATTTTAGAGACAATATGTACAATTAGAGTAGTTGAAAGCACATGTAAGGACACACTTGAGAATATTATGCTACTATAATATAAATACTGTATATATAGAAACACTTAATGGACGTAATGGTTTAATATTTGTTCTATAAAAAATTTCATAAAGACAAATTTTTTTTTAGCTCACTCGAGATATCTTTTCTTTACAATAAGTTTTTATTTTTATTTGCAGTGTGGATGATTTCCTGAGGTTGGATAAAGCGCCTGATATTCAAGCATTCTTTCACAAGTCCAAAAAAACCCCCACAAAGTGACCTTTAACATCTACTGCAACAAAAATCCATCTGTTCTCAGTTTCTCATATTTTGAATTTATTCAACTAGTTTGTATTGAAACAACCACTGTAGGTATTACACTACAAATATATATATATATGTCATTGGGCATCAAGGCAGGATACACCTGGATGGAGTGCCAACCCATCGCAGGGCACACACACACTCTCATTCACTCACGCAATCACACACTACGGACAATTTAGAGATGCCAATTAACCTACAATGCATGTCTTTGGACTGCCCAATGACGCCTGAGATAGGCACAGGCTCCCCGTGACCCAAGAATAGATCGGATAAGCGGTAGACAATGAATGAATGAATGTATATATATATATATATATATATATATATATATATATATATATATATATATATATATATATATATATATATATATCTTGGCAAGTAAAAAACATGCTAAATGTTTGGCAGGTTTATATAATAATTCTTATTAATTCCAAGCTTATTCAATTGGCAGATAAGTTTGCGTCTTTCTACAGCTATGTAAACACCCAATATTAGCAAAAACTTTCTCTGAGCGCTGTACTCACACACATGAATCAAATACGACTTAACGCGTGTTGCCATGACATCACACGACGCGTGACTCGGCCCAAATTTGTGTTAAATCTGCTGTCATTTTGAAAAAGTTTGCGTTACGTTCTGCAACCCTGAAGGTACTGTCAAAAGGCTAGTAATTTACCTTACAAAAAATATAAGACTTTCTATAGGTTTTGGTGAGTTTCTTATGCACTATTACCTTCATACTTAAACATAATAATAAACAAATGCATGAGTTTTAACGTAAGTTTTAACGTAAGTGAAATCTGTGAGATCTTAGCTTTATTTGAAGTAGTTTGCATTTTTACTTGAGTAAGGAATCTGTGTTTTATGAGGCTGTATTGCATCAGCTTACAATAAAAAACATATGGTAATACTATCAAACACACAATACAAACACACACACACACGGCAATAACGGAACAACAGACAGCATTGGTTTTACTCACTGATATGATCTATGGCTCCTGCGCAGAACTTTCCATAAAACTTCTTGGCTCCGAGGCCACGCAGGTCCTGGATGGTGAAAGGCCAGAGATGGAGGACGTTGTTCCTGGAGAAAGTATCCCTTTTTTCCACCAGCACCACCCTCGCACCCAGAAAGCTCAACTCGATAGCTGTACGAAGCCCACATGGTCCTGCACCTATTATCAGACACTGACAATCATAGAAAAAACACGTCTCTAATCCACACCCTCACATAAAACACACACACAGCTTATCTTTGCTTATATGTATTTGACTAGTGTGTATTTGACCAAATTTTTTGTGTGTGGTAGTTTACTGTAGTGTTAGAACAAGCGTGGCCTCTCTGGTACTCTTTCTGGCTGGCTCGTTTGTCCAGCTTGGCCCACAGCGCTTTGGCTCTCCAGTAGTGCAGTCTGGACCTCAGGGTCTTGTAGAATAGCGGATTGTCTCCTGGCTGCAGGTTGAGCTCAGCACAGAGGTCCTGAAAGGCTTGCAGCGTCTCCCTGCATGTCGACGCTTGGACAAAACTATCAAACAGGGAAAAGGGGCTGCACCCCTCGCCCACCACCCCACCACCATCACCCATCTCACCCCAACATCATCGCAACACACCTGAGAGAGAGAAAACACCACAGAGGGGAAGGACGGAGGTAGTGAGAGTTGTTACGCTGTACGCTTTAATCAAATTCAGCTTGCTATAATTTCACAAACAATATGTACAGTTACAGTAGGTTAAAGCACAGGTAAGGAATTACACACTCAAGCATATTATGCTATAGGAAAATAATCAGCGACAGAGTGGCGAGGTAAAGCTACCACCATGAAGTTGATTATTTTCCTCACATCTAAAACATTGGAGTCTTTTGTCATGCGTCTAACAGACCAAGCTGTCTGTTAGACACATAATAAAACAACCGAGTCCCTGTTATTCCTCATGTTAAAACAGAGGCCGGCTTGTCCGTGTGTCCATCCAGGATTCTCACGTTGACCTATTTGTTCATGTCAGAGCAACTTTGATGATTTTATCAAATATTTCTGTGCAACACCTCATGAATTTGACGAACTGACCCCTCCACATCTGGTGTGTGTTTTAAAGTAGACACTTTGCCCATTTCTTGAACGTCTTAAAATTTCTTTACAACAGTAAAATTAAAATTTTATTTTATTTAAACTAAAAATTTTGTTTTTTTTTTAAAATTTTTATGTTCTAGGAAAGTAGTGCAAAAAGGAATACTTTTTTGGGTATTTAGCATTTTTCATCATTTTCTGAGATCAGAAATGGGTTTGATATCAACATTTACTTTGAAGAAAAAATAACCGTTCTTATTTTTTTGGAACTTTTCTATGAATATATTGCCCCTAGTCGGCTAGGGGAAAACAGAAATAATTACGAAACACTACAAACTCTTAAAGCCCTGAGTGTCTACTTTTATATGAGCTTCATATTAACCTCCACTGTGGAGTCTAACAACTCAATGCTAAACATGGACACAACAAAACCAGGCATAAATTCTGGTTAAAAGAGTTAAATAATAAAACGTTTTATTTTATTTTAAAGAAACATTTTATTTTTTGTTTTGTTTTATATTATGTGGATGATCTGACATATGTGAAACGAATGAGCTGTTACTATAGAAACGAAGAAGTACTTTAAAATAAATATAGGATTTGAATTTTTCATCATCTTCTGATCGATCAAAAATCGAGAATTCGGAAAAATCGGGGAAAAAACAACAATTCAAAATGAATCGCAGAATATCTGAACAGACTACACATCAGAATCAAAGCTAAAGATTCCTCAGGAAACGGTTTCACTTTATCTGAATATTTTATTTGGTGCTGTCTGCATCAGCAGTTTCATCATCATCACATGTGTTTCCTGCTCGTCAGCGTAAAACACTAATTATAAACCTGCCATGTCTCAGGTAATGAGGTGTGTATCAAATGTAGACATTTATGAACATGGAATTTGTCATAGATAGTAAAAGGTTTGAAAATCAGAAAGGAACAGCTCTTGAATTAGTATGTTATGATGCTACTGTTATTGATACTACTTTCATGTAATATTAATGCATAGCTCTATCCACACAGACATAGATACAGACACAGACGCACACAGACACAGACACACAGATACAGACACAGACACACAGACGCAAATACAAACAGACACAGACACAGATAGATACAGACAGACAAAGACACAAACAGACACACACAGACACAGATACAGATAGATATAGACACACACAGATACAGATGGATACAGACAGATACAGACACACAGACATACACAGACATATATATAGACACACACAGACACAGACACACACAGACACAGATAGATACAGACACAGACACAAACACAGATACAGACACACACAGACACAGATAGATACAGACACACACAGACACAGATAGATACAGACACAGACACAAACACCGATACAGACACACACAGACACAAACACGAATACAGACACACACAGACACAGACAGATACAGACACAGATAGATACAGACACAGACACAAACACCGATACAGACACACACAGACACAAACACCGATACAGACACACACAGACACAAACACCGATACAGACACAGACAGATACAGACACAGATAGATACAGACAGACACAGATACAGATAGATACAGACAGACACAGATACAGATAGATACAGACAGATACAGACACACACAGACACACACAGACAGACACAGATACAGACACACACAGATACAGATAGATACAGACAGATACAGACACACACAGACACAGATACAGGCACACACAGATACAGATGGATACAGACAGATACAGACACACACAGACATACACAGACATAGATACAGACACACACAGACACAGATAGATACAGACACAAACACAGATACAGACACACACAGACACAGATAGATACAGACACACACAGACACAGATAGATACAGACACACACAGACACAGATAGATACAGACAGATACAGACACACACAGACAGACACAGATACACACACACACACACACAAAAAGACACAGATAGATACAGACACACACAGACACAGATACAGACACACACAGACAGATAGATACAGACAGATACAGACACACACAGACAGATACAGACACACACAGATAAAGATGAATACTGATACAGACACAGTTACACACAGACACACACAGATGCAGAGACACAGTGTCAGACACACACACAGTCACTGACACACACAGTCACTGACACTAATACATGCCTACAGACACACAGAAACAGACAGTCATTGACAGACAAACAGAAAAACAGACGTAGGCACACAGAGAAATGCACACACACACACACACACACACACACACACACACACACACACACACACACAACACACACACACACAAGCTTTAAGATGGGATTACCTGAATGAACCTGACCAAAGGTTAAAACTACAGTCTGTCCTGGGTTTCTAACCTAAAAATACTGCAGTGTGTACAAAAGTGCACATCACAGCAAATCAGTGAGCGTCAGTAATGATTAATGATGTGAATTCTCAGTTCATCTCTCACTCCGCTCATCGTCCATCTGCCTCGTCTGAGTCAAGTGTGTGTGACTGACAGCATGCTGGATTTAAAGCAGTGCTGCAGAACAGATCAATCACTGATCTCCCAGATCTCTGCTGGACACACACACACACACACTCACACACACACACACACACACACACACACACACAGAGCTAAAGATGCTCACAGACCCAAAACCACTTCATTACCTCATCTGAACCCTTTTCTCTGCAGAAGCAGCTTGTATTTGTTACATATTCAGTGCTGACATAACTAGAGCACTGATGTCTCCTGATACAACACAGATCTAACGAAGAACCTTGTTTAAAACACATCATCTCAGACGACGTGAGTGAAAACATGCACACACGTCCCTCACACACATTCACACACTGTGCATACATGACACACATATATAATCACATTAAAAGGGATGATTTTATTAGATTAGAAAGGATACTCACAGTGTCGGGTCACTGCAGCACACACGCACGCTGCTGACATCCGATCTACCTCGCCTTCGCTTACTTTCTGTCTCACTCCCTCGCTCCTGTCTTACTTTCTGTCTCACTCCCTCTGGCACATTGCCAGATTTACTTCACTGCTATTGCAGCTTCATTTCCTTCAGGACCATCGGAGAGAGCTGCAGTGCAGAAACTGGGACTGCTCCGTCACTGCCTCACACACACACACACACACACACACACACACACACACACACACACACAGAGCGGCTCTGTCCTCTTTCTCTCACTGGCAAGGTCAGGAGAAGGATCTGCCTGGCACTTACTGACTCCTACACAGACGGCACCTGCTGACTCCAGCGTCACACACACACACACACACACACACACACACACACACACACACACACACACACATTGATAGACATAATGATATGCTTACACCAAAAATTAACCCTAACCTTACTCTCAGTAAAAGGAAATCTTTCGCCTTTTAAAAAATATATATATATAAGCTTTGTACAAACAAATAAATAAGTTTTTCCAGATGGGAACCAACAAAAAGTCTCGATGAAGTGAAAATTGTCATCTTTATAGAGACCTATACTACACACACATTCTGTTCCCATATCCTTTTGTTATTAATGTTTGACTCAGGGATTGTGTGCTGTGTTGGAGATCAGCGTTGTGTGAAACTGGGTTAAAGACACAGACGCAGACATGGTGTAATTCCTAATCCCCTCATTACACCTGCATGAGACTCTATAAGAAGATGTAGTGAGATTAAAAAGGAGAGAGAGAGAGAGAGAGAGAGAGAGAGAGAGAGAGAGAGAGAGAGAGAGAGAGAGAGAGAGAATCGGGCCTTAAACCTGGTTTGCAGCTGAATACAACTTGTGAAACTTGTGAAAAGCAGTTTAATGTCTCCATCTAGCGGGGCTGAATGATTTAAACAGGGAAAAAACTATTTATAATATTAGTAGATTGTAATTCAGTTCAACTTATATGTATAGCGCACCCAGACCAGTCAGGGTGCCCATGCTGACCCCTTTCCACCACTGAAAGCCCCAACAATGTGAGGGCTTTGTGAGCATCAGAACTGGACCATGGAGAAATGGAAGAAGGGGACCTGGTCTGATGAATCACGTTTTCTTTTTCATCATGTGGATGGCCGAGTGCATGTGCGTCTCTTACCTGGGGAACACATGGCACCAGGATGCACTATGGGAAGAAGGCAAGCCGGTGGAGGCAGTGTCATGCTTTGGGCAATGTTCTGCTGGGAAACCTTGGGTCCTGCCATCCATGTGGATGTTATTTTGACATGCACCACCTACCTAAGCATTGTTGCAGACCATGTACACCCTTTCATGGAAACGGTATTCCCTGATGGCTGTGGTCTCTTTCAGCAGGATAATGCACCGTGCTACAAAGCAAAAATGGTTCAGGAATGGTTTGATGAGCACAACAACGAATTTGAGGTGTTGATTTGGCCTCCAAATTCCCCAGATCTCAATCCAATCGAGCATCTGTGGGACAAACAAGTCCGATCCATGGAGGGCCCACCTCGCAACTTACAGGAATTAAAGGACCTGCTGCTAACATCTTGGTGCCAGATACCACAGCACACCTTCAGGGATCTAGTGGAGTCCATGCCTCAATGTGTCAGGGCTGTTTTGGCAGCAAAAGGGGGACCAACACAATATTAGGCAGGTGGTCATCATGGGATGGATGATTGGTGTATGTATATATATATATATGTGTGTGTGTGTGTGTGTATATATATATATATATATATATGTATACAGGGGCGTAATTTCCACAGGGGTCACTTTTCAAAATCCCGTTTGTGATTCTGTGTAGCATGAAAACGAGTTCACTTTAAAAACCTTGCTTTTTCTGTCAGTAATGTATGACAAGCAGACTCCGGATGCTAGTTTAATCTTAAACTCAATATGATCATAACTCAGTCATTTACATAACAGAGGACAGATGAGGTGGATCGTTAGGATACATGGAGAGATGGGATTGGATGGATAGATGGAGGACAATGAGAAATGTATGTTTGTGAGATTGTGTGAGAATCTTGCATCCTGTGTACCAAATACGTAGTGTATCTATTGTGTTATCATTTCCACATCCTTTTGGATTACAGAAGTAAGGAGTACAGATAGTTACTTCCTACCCTGCTATAATACAGTGTTGGATGCATAAAAATTATCTACTTTAGGTATTTGTGCTGCACAGAAAATTAGCCCCAGGAATGTCTACCGCTTATCCGATCTATACTCGGGTCACGGGGAGCCTGTGCCTATCTCAGGCGTCATTGGGCATCAAGGCAGGATACACCCTGGACGGAGTGCCAACCCATCGCAGGGCACACACACTCTCATTCACTCACGCAATCACACACTACGGACAATTTAGAGATGCCAATCAACCTACAATGCATGTCTTTGGACTGGGGGAGGAAACCGGAGTACCCGGAGGAAACCCCCGAGGCACGGGGAGAACATGCAAACTCCACACACACATGGCGGAGGCGGGAATCGAACCCCCAACCCGCCCCAGGAATGTAAATATTTTCATTTGTTCATTAACTAAGGGTGCATGAAAGGCAGTTATTAAAGTAATGATCAGCATTTACATATAATTATATATTCATTTTGCTGCTGTCTATCTGCAAGTGATACTACAAAATACTGTTTCAACACACACACACACACACAGAGGTCATAAAAGCTTTTTGCTTTTTCTATTCGAAACACCTGTGCTTTGGTGGACGCGTCTCTGACAAAGTCCTGTGCAACGAGTGCTTTATTTTACATTTTCAGGTACAGCGGTTAGTTTGAAATAAAAATTTGTTTAACGTTGGAAATTGAGTCTCACATTATTTCAATTTTATTCACACACAAAACATTAATGGTGAACATTTTCTTTCATTCATTCATTGTCTACCGCTTATCCGATCTATTCTTGGGTCATGGGGAGCCTGTACCTATCTCAGGTGTCATTGGGCATCAAGGCAGGATACACCCTGGACAGAGTGCCAACCCATTGCAGGGCACACACACACTCTCATTCACACACTACAGACAATTTAGAGATGCCAATCAACCTACAATACATGTCTTTGGACTGGGGGAGGAAACCGGAGTACCTGGAGGAAACCCCCGAGGCACGGGGAGAACATGCAAACTCCACACACACACAGTGGAGGTGGGAATCAAACCCCCAACCCTGGAGGTGTGAGGCAAACGTGCTAACCACTAAGCCACCGTGCCCCCCTGGTGAACATTTTTGATTTTATAAAATGATTCTCTCAAGTTTTGGTGATCGGCCCCTATTTAACAATAAAGAAAGTAAGACATATTTTTTATATGCATAGTTTAGTAGCCTGCTATTCTTTTTAGCAAAATTTATCATTATAATCAACTTAATTATTTCCTGGATTTTGCATCACAATTGGTTTCTGTTTTCTGAAACAGTTACTGACATCACCATCATGGCAGTTGAGTATATTCACTCTAAAGATGCTTTCACACTGTTAGTTTAGTCTGAAAAACAGCGGAGTTCATGGGAAAATGATGGTAATGTGAACCAGGAAGTGCCCTGTGGTACTGAACCCTGTAGGACAGCGGTGTCAAATCTTATATATATGGCTGTGTGTATAACTGGTGTATAACAGTTCATTTTTGGTATTTTTTGGTGTGTGTGAGTGTGTGTGTATGTGTGTGTGTGTGTGTGTGTGTTTTATATCTAGCTGTGTTTATACTATACCTTATGACACCTCAAAAAAATCACACTTTCAAAATAATATAATATATGACTCACACATACACACACACACACACACACACACACACACACACACACACACAAAGTCTCATCCTGTCTGTCTGATCTCCCCAGAGCATGAGAAGCATCGTCTGTGTAAGAGCACTGACTACATGAACCTGCACTTTAAGGTGAAGTGGCTCTATAACGAGTACGTAATGGATCTCCCTGCCTTGGGGTCGTTCCAGGAGTACCTGGAATCGTTCCCGAGTACCCCATGTAAGCGTCACACGCTTGTAGATGCTAGAACCTTTAAGGGTTCCTTTAGATAGAGACACACCAAGGAACCCTGAAGGAAGAGTGAAAAACGCATATTACTAGACTCCAAGGCTTCATAGGAAAAATAAAGGTTCATAGCTTTCAAAAAAAAAAAAAAAAGTTTTACTAGAACCTGGATCTACGTGGTTCTCCAAAGACCCAGACCTTAAAGGCTTGGAATTTATGAATATTAATCCCGATAGTAAGAATAACAATACTAATAGTAATGAAACTTACTTATAGTAATAAAAGCCTACCCCTGCTCCTTCCAGTGCCGTGTAGATCGTTCACACACTCGTCAGCGTATCTTGTGCACATCTGGATGCCAAAACATCGCAATCCGTCTCGGTTCTGATTCGAACTGTAACGATTATTGATGTACAGTTTACAGCAGCTCTGTTTGTCTTGAAAACTTTCCGCTGTCTCAAATTGAAAACGTTCTACATTCAAAAGTATTTAGCCCTTTAGAACAGATTTCTTGGTGCATCTAAAGGCTACATGACGAGGTTCACTAACTTTAATAGGTCAGTGTAAGTACTCAAACCGCTCTAGAATAGTGCATAAGGCTGTAATTTGAGACACGACGTTAGTTTGTTTAGTCGGATGTGGACACAGTGTCACATGCTGCTATACTGACCCCAGCATTTTGGTTATTGTACAGTTTGTGTTTTTAATATTTGCATTTAGACTGCCGCAGAAATTCTATGCCATAACTATCAATGTTAATAAATATAAAATCTTATATATTGTTACTGCTGCCTTTTTTCTTAGTTCCAGCAGACATCTGAGCACGCTCTGTTCTCCTGCTCCATGGTGGACATGTTCACGCCGCTCAACCAGAGCTTTGAGATGATTAAGGAGCTGGAATGCCCCGATCCCAAAGTCATGGCCACTTTGCCAAGGTAAAGACAGATTAGACACGTTACGCTCTCGTCTCCATCGTCTTCTGTACTTCTGTTATTTTTTTATTAGGGGGCCAAGCACTGAAGATGGACAGACACGCTATTGTTATACTACCTTTTCTTCTTGTTGTTGTTGTTGTTCTTCTGGCTAGGGTGTTCATGTCAGCCCATAGAACAATCTGCGGAAATGTTCTGAAAATTGGCGAAAGTCTAAGAAACATTCTGACCAAATTTGGGCCAAGTGCTGCCAACACCCTAGCACCACCATGGGGTTAAATTCGACCCCATACGACCCCAATAGGACCATTTATAGTCATAACTTTTGAACTGTGTATCCAACATGTAAAAGCCAGCCACTGAATAGATTTTCCACCATCTTGGATTTTCTCGAAAACTTTACTGGCAACAAATCTGGCACGTCATGTTAACCTCACAGCATTTATCACAATAATTTTGAACACTCCAAACAGTCTGTAAATGACGACACACAGAATCAGGGTGCTTTAAAACTAAAAAAAAATGGTGCTTTCTGCTTTAATTTTACTTTTAATCAATTTTTTAATCACAGTTATTCCGTTCCTGTTGATCTAGTATTTTCATGCCACTGGTTTTCATAATCTAAAATAAGTCTTCTTCTTCTACCTTTCCCTGTCATAGTACCAACATTCAGAGTTCCTATTCTCAGTCCTACACTCTTACCTTTCCTCTTCTCTCTCTGTCTGTGCACTCTCCTCCCTCCTCTACTTCTTCGACCAACAGTAGCCCAATTTCCACTGGCGCCCTGTAGGTCAACGGCGCCGATGGCGGTCGTTGTTAACCCGGGCCTCGACCGATCCGGTATGAAATTCATACTGACGATTCGCATGGTTAAATTTGGCAATGTTTTACGCCGGATGCCCTTCCTGACGCAACCCTCTCTATTTATCCGGGCTTGGGACCGGCACAGAAGTCACTGGACTGTGACCCCCATGGCTAGATTCTAAAATGACCAGTAGATGGGGATAAAAACACCACGGTGCTGTAACTGAATGAATAGAGTAAATGTGGACAAACTGAACCCAACTTTACTGTATGAATGTTTAATTTCGTTTTGGATTTAAAGTCACTGATGTTTGCTTTTGTCTTCTAATAGTAATAGTTTTATAATATTTTTTAGAATTTGTTATGGAGTAATAAAAAGGTTCAGGTGGATTGATTAGGTTGGAGAAATGAATGACGATGGATTCCTTGTGTGTTTTCTTGTTTGTTTGAGCAGCTTCAAATCTCTGAGGTGTTTACACCGACATTCATTTACTGTGAAAAAGAAAAACTCAGACCATTTGTGCTGCATTTGGAAGATGGAATTTTATTATTAATATATATGTACACGAAGGCACATCCTCTCAGTACTGAGATCTGCAGACAGACTTTCAGTGCTGTAGGACCGCCTTCAGGATCTCCTTCTTATCCCTAACTTCCTTCTCCTTCGAACTTTTTCCTTCTTTTGAAGGAGCTCCTCAATCCTGTCCTTCTTCTCCATTACTTCCCCAACTTTTTCTGTCTTTTCCTTCTTCTGCTCCAGGACCACCTCCATCTTTTTCTTCTCCCTTTCTTCCTCCAAAATCTGCCTTACGATCACCGGTTCAGGCGCAGGTACCAGTTCAGGAACAGAGACCGGTTCAGGCGCAGGCACCAGTTCAGGAACAGAGA
The DNA here is from genome assembly GCA_033459395.1 of Hemibagrus guttatus. Taxonomy (NCBI): domain Eukaryota; kingdom Metazoa; phylum Chordata; class Actinopteri; order Siluriformes; family Bagridae; genus Hemibagrus; species Hemibagrus guttatus. The sequence goes on from JAUCMX010000018.1 coordinate 7,542,700, forward strand.
CCGGTTCAGGCGCAGGCACCGGTTCAGGAACAGAGACCGGTTCAGGAGCAGGCACCAGTTCAGGAACAAATCTGATATTCCTCTCCCTAATTTCCTTCTCCTTCTGCTCCAGGATCATCTTCTTCTGAACTTTTTCCTTATTTTGACGGAGCTCCTCAATCCTGTTCTTCTTCTCCATTACTTCCCCAACTTTTTCTGTCTTTTCCTCCTTCTGCTCCAGAACCACCTCCATCTTCTTCTTCTCCCTATCTTCCTGCAAAATCTGCCTTACGATCGCCTTCTTTTGGTGCAAGAGCTTTATAACTCTTTCCCTATTTTGAAGGAACTTCTCAATCACAGGCACCGGTTCGGGCACAGAGACCAGTTCAGGAGCAGACACCGGTTCGGGAACAAACACAGATTCTGCCAGAATTGCCTGGTGGTATTGAAGCTGCGGAGATGAGAAAAAGCATTGATCTTCAACAGCCTCTACCACTGAGGGTTGGGGGTGGGGGTGGGGGTGGGGGTGGGGGTGGGGGTAGGGGTAGAGGTAGGGTAGAGGTAGGGTGGCTGGACCAGGTGGTAGTCGGGGTGGTAGACGGGGTGGTAGACGGGGTGGTAGACGGGGTAATAGATGGGGTAGTAGTTGACAGGGGCAAAGTCGCTGCCAGATGTGTAAGTGGCAGGCTCATAATAAACCGCTTCTTCAGGCTGGAACTGAAAGAAGAAACAGAGGTGGCTTTTAGAGAAACTGATTATTTCAGAAAAACAAAAAGACATGAACAGGTTCATACTGAGGCTTACTGTTAAAAGAAATAATGACATTTCTCTTCAGAAACAGGTCTGGATTTATTACTTATTATACTGTATCTTCTGCTTCTGTGTTAAATCATCATGTCAAGACAATAGGCTACTTGTCTTACAATTTAAAATGAAATTAATATTAATATAAGTGAATATTAAACTATACAAACTTTAATGTTAAACTCTATGATATGAATTAAATAGATCCTGATCAAATTCACTAATCAACAGTCATAATCAGCAAACTTACCATTTTCCAAACTCCCGGTGTGCTGCTGGACGATTGAAAAGTAAAGTTTGTGTGAAAAGTGTGGTGTGTGTTGTGTGAAAAATACAGTGTAGTGTGTAAAGCATGTAAGTAGTGTGAAAGTCTCGCTGTATAAACGCTCGCTGGATGAAGTTGGCTCTCAGTGTCGAGGTGTGCAGTTTGAATTGGGATGGATCGATTGAATTCTAATACTCCTCTGTTCAACCGTCTCTCCGTTCAGCCCAGAGAGACCGCACTCAGTTTTTGTGCTTCTTTGTGTTTAATATAAGTGAATCTCAGGATTAGATTAGATTTCTGTGAATTTATCAAATGAAGTGAAGTTATGAGGTTTCTTTTCTTCTCATGCTGCTTTTTTACAGCAAAATTTGAGTGACCATTTTAATGAATAGTACTAAACATACAGACAGATCATTTCAAATGATGCCATTTCCTGAGTCACCTCTTGCTGACACACCCACTCCTATAATATTCAAAAAATTGATTAGTAAATTAAAACAATACATTTTTTCTGTTTTTTTTTCTATTTTCTTTCCTAATTTTTCTATTTTCCTAAGGTGTTTCTTTTTGGGAAATTTAAAATGATCCAAATATGGGTAGAACTATGGGGAAAATTGCAGTATGACTATATTATTATGTTATTTACATGTTTTGACTAGATGATTAAAGACATTCAACCTGTATTGTTCTAATTAGCATCATATTAGCATTATTTAACTTTTAAATAAGTAGTATTTTGGTCATGTTTAACAGACATGTATAAATATGGAATAAATCACTTGGGGCCTGCTGTTACAGGATGCGAGGCAGAGTTTACAATCCCAAATCTTTCTTGAACCCTTACATAAGTCTTCATATTTCATCCCTTCACAGTATGAGCCAGGACAATTTTGGCCAAGAATTCCACATTTTTTGTACCAAATTTTGAACTACAAATTTGTTTAGAATGTATAAATAGAATATCTGACATTAATAAATGGATGATTAATCCTTAATTAATGTTTCAGAGAGTAGGGAGGGTGTATTTTTCAGGTTGTATACCACTTATTTTTGGAGAAAATCATGTCTTGTTTTACTTAACATATAGTAACATAACATGGCATGGCATAACAGCCATAATGATTTCAGTATATTTTTTGAAAATGGCAAGAATGCTTGTTTACATTTGGATTTGCCTGTCAGTTAGTTTACAGACACTGAATCATGGTTAAAGTCAATTTATAGAGCAATTGTACAGCAATTCTGTGATGATGGATTAATTGTGTTTTACAGCTCCGCCCACATGCCCCCATTTCAGTATGAAAGGTACTTGTGTGCATTTGAAATCTGTGCATGTTATTCAGTACCTACCCACCCGCATTTGATTCAGCACCTGCTGCATTTGATTCAGCATCTGCTGCATTTGATTCAGCACCTGCTGCATTTGATTCAGTATCTGCTGCATTTGATTCAGCACCTGCTGCATTTGATTCAGCACCTGCTGCATTTGATTCAGTATCTGCTGCATTTGATCCAGTATCTGCTGCATTTGATTCAGCACCTGCTGCATTTGATTCAGTATCTGCTGCATTTGATTTTAGCACCTGCTGCATTTGATTCAGCACCTGCTGCATTTGATTCAGCAGCTGCTACATTTGATTCAGTAGCTGCTGCATTTGATTCAGCATCTGCTGCATTTGAAATTTAGCATCTGCTGCATTTGATTCAGCATCTGCTGCATTTGATTCAGCATCTGCTGCATTTGATTCAGCATCTGCTGCATTTGTTTCAGCACCTGCTGCATTTGATTCAGCATCTGCTGCATTTGATTCAGTATCTGCTGCATTTGATTCAGCATCTGCTGCATTTGATTCAGCATCTGCTGCATTTGATTTTAGCACCTGCTGCATTTAATTCAGCACCTGCTGCATTTGATTCAGCATCTGCTGCATTTGATTCAGCATCTGCTGCATTTGATTCAGCATCTGCTGCATTTGTTTCAGCACCTGCTGCATTTGATTCAGCATCTGCTGCATTTGATTCAGCAGCTGCTGCATTTGATTCAGTATCTGCTGCATTTGATTCAGTATCTGCTGCATTTGATTCAGCATCTGCTGCATTTGATTCAGCATCTGCTGCATTTGTTTCAGCGCCTGCTGCATTTAATTCAGCACCTGCTGCATTTGATTCAGCATCTGCTGCATTTGATTCAGCATCTGCTGCATTTGATTCAGCATCTGCTGCATTTGTTTCAGCACCTGCTGCATTTGATTCAGCATCTGCTGCATTTGATTCAGTAGCTGCTGCATTTGATTCAGTATCTGCTGCATTTGATTCAGTATCTGCTGCATTTGATTCAGCATCTGCTGCATTTGATTCAGCATCTGCTGCATTTGATTCAGTAGCTGCTGCATTTGATTCAGTAGCTGCTGCATTTGATTCAGCATCTGCTGCATTTGATTCAGCACCAAATTCACTTCCTGTATGATTCAGGTCTGGTTTTAAATTTGTTACAATTCCATAGTGCACTGTCTGATGGGAAACTATACTATAAAATCAGGACACAAGTCAGGAGTAAGCTCACACTCTCCATGGTACTCAGGTGTTGTGTTATGATCCACTGGCCACTAGAGGGTCACTACTGATTCCTGTCTGTTTTCCTCCTGTAACAATTTCTTCCTCTTTGTTATCTTCACCTTGCTGTGTGAAAGAAAGCGCTGTGTCAGCTCTTCACGCTATCTGAGTGTCAGATCTCTGCTGTCTCTCACATGTCTCTTCCTCATTTTCTTTGCTGCTTCATGTCTGTCTCTTTCCCTCCCTATGCTGTGTTTTTTTTCTGCTGCTTTTTCTACCCCAGTGCATGGTGGTAAAGGAATGAGGATTACATCTAGTGTGAAAGTCCAGCCATCCAGGTGTAGGTACTAATGTAATGCCATTTGACCCCTCCTTCACCTCCACCCCCTCAGTCTAGTTCACCTACAGCTTACAGTTTCTTCTCCTCAGTTATTTTTATCTTAAAGAGATGATGATGATGATGATGATGATGATGATGATGATGATGATGATGATGATATTTCAGTATCACTACTCACATTCTTTTAGGCAAAAATAAACTTCAAACAATTTCAGAGTTTCCACGAATCAGCCAAGTTAGGGACTAGCAAGTTTTATTAGCAAGTCAGCAACGTGAAATCGAGTGCATAAGTTTGTGCCCCCCCACCCAATTATTCAAGGGGTATGAAATCTTTTGCACTTCATTGTTTGATGCGAGCTGGAATTTTGTCTAATTTTTTTTTAAATTTAACCATGAAACCACACACACACACACACACACACACACACACACACACACACAACTCTTGTAAATATGACAGAGTGACGATTTTGGTCTGATATGTTGAACACAAATATGGTATGCTGCTTTCTCTGTCTGCGTCTGTGTCTGTCTGTCTGTCTGTCTGTCTGTCTGTCTGTCTGTCTGTCTGTCTGTGTGTGTGTGTGTGTGTGTGTGTGTGTGTGTGTGTGTGTGTGTGTGTGTGTGTGTGTGTGTGTGTGTGTGTGTGTGTGTGTGTGTGTGTGTGTGTGTGTGTGTGGGCTCAGGAGTGAAGAAGACTGTAGGAGAGGTGTCCATTCATGTTGATCTGTTCACTTATCCAGGCACAGTAGATCACAAGCTCACAGTTAAAGGTCAGTATTTTTTTTTAATTTTTTTTTTTAAGATCAAGACTCGAGCGGTTTCTGTAAGGAGATGTTTATTTAATATCGATGGGAGACATCTTGGTGGTGTGGTGGCTTAGTGGCTTAGTGGTTAGCACATTTGCCTCACACTTCCAGTGTCCTGGGTTCGAGTCTTGCTTGTCAGGCTTTTGGTGTCTAGTGCTCTTTCAGTGCTCTTTATAGGGCTCCTCAGATCCAGATCATCATCGGAGGGATGAAAATACACTGAAAAGGACAAAACATAGGGAAACTCGAAACTCGAAAGGGAAACTCGAGAGGGAAACTTGGGACTCGAAATAAAAACAAAGAGAAGGAGAGACTCCCGAGGAGAAGGAGGCAGATCCCGAAGCCCGAGCACAAAACAGAGACAGCACCAAAAGCCCACCCAAAAAGCCGGCCACATAACCTCTAACGCCGACTAACGACAATTAAAGATCCCAACCCCGAAACCGAGAAACAAAGAGACTTAAATACCCACACCCGAACGAGACACATGTGAAAGCAATACACTAATTGCACAGGCGCAGGGGCTTCCCGAGGATCTCTAGCGTCCAAAAACAAAACAGCCCAAAACCTGACATTGCTCCTGCTTGCTGTGTGTGTGTGGAGTTTGCATGTTCTCCTTGTGCTTGGTGGGTTTCCTCACACGGTCCAAAGACATGCTTCTAGGCTGATTGGAGTCTCTAAAACCATCACCTCTTAGTGTACACTCTACCTGTAGAACATATCAGACATGTCTCTCCATGTTATCGATTTGGTAGAACTATTATCCCGACTACTAAAGACAAATTCACAAGTAATCTACCGGATCTGTCTCAACTTCTCACCAGACCCCTAAATGCAGATGATCTAGATGAATTAACTAACAGCATAGGCACTATTTTCTCCAGCACACTAGATACTGTTGCCCCCATCCGACTAAAAAAGGTCAGAGATAAAACACCTGCACCATGGTATAATAGTCATACTCACGCCCTCAAGAGAACAACCCGTAACCTCGAGCGAAAATGGAGAAAAACTAAATTAGACGTTTTCAGAAGTGCATATAAAGACAGTATGTCCAGCTATAGACAGGCTCTAAAAGCTGCTAGGGCTGAGCATTTGAGCAAACTGATAGAAATAAACCAAAACAATCCCAGATTCTTATTTAGTACAGTGGCTAGACTAACAAAACATCAGATATCTGAAGAGAGTACTCCATCACAGCTTAATAGTGAGGACTTTATGAACTTTTTCACCGACAAAATCAATAGTATCAGGAGCAAAATAATTGATGTTCAACCTTTGACAGCATCCGGTGATCTAGTCCAACCTAAAGCTCCACATCTAAAGCTACAATGCTTTACAGGTATAAGGAAGGAAGAGCTGTATAAACTTATCACCACGGCTAATTCAACAACATGTTTGTTAGATCCAATTCCAACTAGATTACTGAAAGAAGTGATGCACACAGCTGGAGAGCCTCTCCTCAACATTATTAACTCTTCGTTATATTTAGGTCACGTCCCTAAACCTTTCAAGCTAGCAGTTATTAAGCCTCTTCTTAAGAAACGTAAACTATTGGTCCAAATATTGGTCCAAAAACCAGTACACAGAAGCTTTCACAATTCAACCTGTACTTAGAAGGATGTTCTATTACTACTAGCTCTACAGTGAAAGACCTGGGCGTAATATTAGACAGCGGTTTGTCTTTTGAAAAACATATTTCCGATATTACAAAAATAGCCTTCTTCCACCTCAGAAATATCGCCAAGGAACATTTTATCTGTATCTGATGCAGAAAAGCTAGTTCACGCATTCATGACCTACAGACTGGACTATTGTAATGCATTACTAGGTGGTTGTCCTGCATCTTCAATAAACAAGCTACAGTTAGTCCAGAATGCAGCTGCCAGAGTCCTTACCAGGTCAAGAAAGTATGATCATATAACCCCAATATTATCATCCCTGCACTAGCTACCTGTTAAATTTAGAATTGATTATAAACTAGCACTACTTACATACAAGACTCTAAATGGTTTAGCTTTCACATATCTAGCCAGTCTTCTAACACATTACAATCCATCACGCTCCTTAAGATCTCGAAACTCCGGACTTCTGGTAGTTCCCAGAATATCAAAGTCTACAAAAGGGGGTAGAGCTTTTTCGTATTTAGCTCCGAAACTTTGGAACAGTCTTCCTGACAGTGTTTGGGGCTCAGACACAGTCTCCCAGTTCAAACGTAGACTAAAGACATATCTCTTTAGCCAGGCATACACGTAATACATCCCATAACTTTGTGCTCCAATACATCTGATTAAATACACATTATCATCTAGTGCCTGCTAATATTATGAATAGCAGCTACGCTAATTCCTTTCCATTTGTTTCCCTCCTTCTACCCACCCCCGAGTCACACAGAGATTGTGCCAGCTCCGGTGGCATCCAGAGATGGACCAGCTCCAGCCGGGTTCTGCTTTCTGAGGACTGGAGTATTCAAAGCAGCACTGCCAACCCTATGTGGACATTTTACACACAACATTCTACACCTGCTGTATCTGCATCACACAACTAATGCAGAAAGGACATTGTTCATATCACACTCTCCGGTGTCACCCAGATGAGGATGGGTTCCCTTTTGAGTCTGGTTCCTCTCAAGGTTTCTTCCTAATACCATCTAAGGGAGTTTTTCCTTGCCACAGTCGCCTGAGTCACCTCAGGCTCGCTCACTAGGGAATATTTGTCTAACATCTAGGACTGTTTGTTTGTATGTTTATTGTTTCTTATGTTCTGTAAAGCTGCTTTGAGACAATGCTCTTTGTTAAAAGCGCTATACAAATAAAATTGAATTGAAAATTGAATTAAAATGCCCATAGAATGTGTGTGTGTGTGTGTGTGTGTGAGCCCTGCAATGGGTTGGCACTCTGTCCAGGGTGTTTCCTGCCTTGATGCCTAGATATAGATCGGTTAAGTGGTACAGACAATGGAATGGAATGGAAGACGTCGCTTTGTAACGAACATTCTGGGAATGTTTTTCAGGACTCGCCAGTTTAGCTAGCCTTCTTTCACAGACGATCCACAAGCTTCAATTTGACTTTTAATGGATAAATATAGAACAGCACACCCTCGAGTGTATGATTTATAAACCTAGAACCATTTCTATTTTTTCTAAGCAGCATGATATTGTTTTTAACCTTGCGTTAGACTGCGTGCTAAGTGTTTCTCAGAAATTTCTTCATTTATTATGTTTATTTTCAAGCAAACAAAAGCAAAATATTATTGTAATATAAAGCATGCTTTCCTTAATTCAAACTCCTTCACAGTTTTCATGATCCACAGCAGGACCCATACTTTAGGAACAATATCTTTTATTAAACATTATTTTCCGATCCGAGGTGGCAGACATCTGGAAAGTTCCGTCCCTCTGTGGAGGTGACGATGATCAGGCCGCACCTCAGCAACAAGAACCGCAAAATTTCATCATAATTATTGGCACCCTGCATGAATTCAATGAGGCAGAATTATTACTCAAAATTATTTAAATGGAATTTTTCCTTTTAGTCAATTTAATTACTATTTTTTTTCAATCTCAAGCACTTTGTGACTTCAATACACAATGCTGTATGTAAAGCTATAACTAACACAGCCAGCAAAAGCTAATTTAGAAAACTTTCAGATTCAATCAAGCTTGCTCATTAAAATATTAGGCCACACCCACCAGTTCTCTCTTCCTCTTTAAGCAGTGTTTCAGTTCATGTTTTTACTGCTGCGTCGTTTGATTGAATCGGTCGTGTCTTTCGTGTGAACGACAGCATCCTGGGGAGCGAGGAGGGTCCGGAGTGTTACGAGCTGCAGGTGTGCGTGTGGACCGTGTGGTGGGCGTGGCCGTCATGCAGCTGCGGGACATGGCTCGCAGGTGCACACGGACGAGACGGGGCTGACCGTGCTGTGCATCCTGTCCCAGCACTCGGGGGACGAGGTGGCCAGAGAGTTCATCAAGCTCAAATCCGAAACGCTCTACGGCGAGGAGGGGAGATGAGAACTTGGAGAAGCTTGAAGAAGTGATGAAGGACAAGAGCATGGACATGGTAGGATCCATAGGTGAGGAGATTCTCCTGTCCTGTTTCTTGTGTTATGGACATGGAGGATGGAGAACGAGTTCACCGGGACGTCCTGTCCATCCATTCGTCCAATTAGATGCTTTTAAAAAAAATCAATCTCTCTCTCTCTCTCTCTCTTTCTCTCTCTCTCTCTCTCTCTCTGATAATCAGCTGTATGATTTCCTTCATCTAGAAACACTTTTAAACATCAGATATCATCTTTAATCTGTTCCACAATATTATAAGAAGCCTTCTCTATTAGATAAGCATTAGGAGAAGACCAGTGTTCCATATGTTTATTTTCAGTGAGACGTTTATGTTTGTCAATGAAATGTGTTTGTTTAAAAAAAAAGTGACAAATGAATAAAATCTGTGAGGACAAATATGGACATTTGTGTTTGGTGTAGAAATGTGAAATGCGTGGTAGAGAAGTCGTTTACAGGACAGAAGAGACGAGTCTGAGCTTAAATAAAAGAAAATGAAATTAAAACATTACAATCATATAGTTATTGTAAACTCATCATATGTTTTCGGCTGCTCCCTGTTCGGGGTCGCCACAGCGGACCAACTGGTCCGCACAACAACTTGGTAAATGTTTTACGCCGGATGCCCTTCCTGACGCAACCCTCCCATTTTTCTGGGCTTGGGACCGGCACTGCATCCAGTGGCTGGGGTTGAGACATTGGCTGGAATCAAACCCGGGCCTTTCGCATGATAGGCGAGAAACCTACCACTGAGCCACCAATGCCCACTAGTTATTGTAAACTAAATAGTAAAAAAAAAACAAGCTTATCTTCAAAAAATTTCATCAATTAATTTTGCTTTCTCTGAAGCCGATAAAGTAAGCCTTTTTCCCCTTCGTTGCGTGCTTTTTGTACGTAAGGCCGAAGCAGTGCACAGGATGATTTTTCTTCTTTGGTCAGGGATGTGGTAGCTTAGTGGTTAAAGAGTTGGGCTACTGATTGGAAGGTTGTGACTTCAAACCCCAGGTCCACCAAGCTGCCACTGCTGGGCCCCTGTGCAAGTCTGTGTGAACCCTCAATTGCTCAGTTGTATAAAATGAGATAAATTGTAAGTCGCTCTGGATGAGGACGTCTACCAAATGTCAGAATTGTCAATGTTCTCCAAAGCATAGTTTGAGGTAGTTGCTGTTGCAACTTTTCCAGATGCAGTCTCTCACCCAGCGCAGTGCAAAATGGATGATAATGTCCCTCGCTCGACCCGATACCGGCCTGCCCAATCTGTGAGTTACATCCACCGCCTCACTCATCTTTGCCGCGAGCTCAGGTGACACTCCCTCACATATCTCCATCACCTTGACCTTGACATTTTCTTTTTCCGCTTCTGGATCTCCGTATAGTCGTAGACACCACCTCCGTCTGTAGCGCTCTGCATCAATGATTGTTTTCCAGCTGAGAAATAGCGCTCGCTTGTTCAGTAACTTTGGCTGTTAGTTCGACTTTAGATTTCTGCTAATCCACAGTTTCTGTGTTGACAAAGAGGAGGGATGATTTCAACTCTTCAATGGTGTTTGAATTTGTTTTAATCATTTCTTTAAGGGAGTCAGCTCTCTTGTTGAGGGCAGTGAGGAAGTTCTCTTCTAGCTCATGTAACGAGAGATCAACTTTAGATTTCTTTGATGCTGGGCTATTTGACGGTGTTCCAGGTAGAGGTGTACACAATCCGCCAAAATCAAGTTCTTTTGAAGAACCTCTTGTCGTCTTAGATACCTCAGGGTACGAGTGGTCCAAAAGTTTCTGAGGACCTTTCTTTTGCTTTCCATTTACGCCACTCATTTTAGCTTTAACAGTCTCGGCTCTACTGATTCAAATTCGTTTTCTCTTTTAAGAGTTCAAGCATTCCAATGGATAAGCACTTAAACAAACTAGATAATCCATCTAGTTATGCATTTTGAAGCTGCATTTTGATGTCCAAAGCCTATACAGAGAAACTTACAATACGTGCGTTTTCGGTGCCATCTCGTCGCCTCCCCAAAAATGATTATTAGTAGTACTGTCACTGGGGCATTGGTGGCTCAGTGGTAGGTTTCTTGCCTATCATGCAGAAGGCCCGGGTTCGATTCCCAGCCAATGCCTCAACCCCAGCCACTGGATGCAGTGCCGGTCCCAAGCCCGGAAAAATGGGAGGGTTGCGTCAGGAAGGGCATCCGGCGTAAAACATTTGCCAAGTTGTTGTGCGGACCAGTTGGTCCGCTGTGGCGACCCCGAACAGGGAGCAGCCGAAAGCAACTTAGTAGTACTGTCATGACTCGATCTGTACTGGAAACACGATTTGTACTGCGCATGCGTGGAATTGCATCTACTTCCTGTCTGAAGTATGACAAAATGATTTACAGCAGTTTTGGGTATTTATGCTACTGTTGTTATAATACTACTAATAATATAATGTTATAATGTGTTGTTGACACTACCCCATCCGTGCCGGAAATAGTTCTTTACTAGTGATTCTCTTGATATAAACATGCCTTTTATTAAAAATATATCAATTAAATTATGATGATTAAATTCAGTAATCGATTAAATTGGCACAAATTAAATTGATTAAATAAAATGAAATGAATGAAAAAATGACATGAAATATTTTACATTTGCTAGACTCCATTTGCGTAATACAGATATGTATATAAGTGTGTGTGTGTGTGTGTGTGTGTGTTTTACATTTAATATTTTATTTTCTAAATAAATTTTGTACTTATTTCAGCATACTTTAAAAAATGTCTGCATTCAAGAAACATATGAGACTTTTTTATTTATTCATTCATAAATTAATTCATTCCTTCCATCCTTCATTCATTCATTCATTCATTCATTCATTCATTCATTCATTCATTTACTCCCTCAGTGGTTCTATCACTCATTCATTCGTCTACTACAGTGGCTGATTGAGGAACACTTCTGTCGTGAAAACCCTGACTGCTTCGCCATGTCTTTACATTTGAAATGATATTTATTTTTAAGACTCTTCTAATATATTTAATTTTCTTTAGGCACTTTGCGTGTCTCTTGTCTAAATACGTGTGTCCCGGTGTTCCTGTTGTGATGAGCACCCTGCTGGCCAACATGAACAACCGTCTGCACTCACACTACTGCCTCCACCGACGTCTCCGCCTCCAACCGCCTCTCCACCTCTAACTTTGGGGTACAGATCGTGCACACTCACACACACACACACACTCACAAACACACACACACACTATGCTTGTCTATGCTTATGAATACATACTCATTTTGTTCATATTTAAAAGTATAAAGTCAGAAAACAAAATTATACAGATAAAATTTAAAGCATATCTAACAGATCTAGACCTTAACGAAGTGGCAGAAGCACAAACACCTATGCTTAAGAGAGCAAGGCTCATACAATGGCTGCTATGGGTGGAAGATAAGCCTAAAATACAAGATGGCAAACTTTCGTACTAAGCTCAGAAGTGTTGGGTTTTCTAAAGTAATTGTACATTCACTGAAAAACAAGTGCCAGGGTCAGGGCCATGCAGCTTCAGGTACTAAAAAGCCTGAAAGAACAGAAGTGAATTACTGCCCACAGCATACCAAGGGAGAAACATCTAACAGTTTGAGAACGAGTTGAGGTTAGAAAGAGAAACAATGACAAAATAGTCAAAGAGAAGATGCACAGAACATTTTCTTACAGAAGACAGGAAGTGGTTCAGGAGATTGCAAAGTTTAAAACACGATGGCCAGCTCACTTTAATGTTGAAGTAAGAGCTCTTTTTTCCCCATTCATCATAGACATGCTATTTTACTTGAAATTCTGCCAATCATGGATATCTGAGTATCTAATTAACTTGACTTTTTGTTTCCCTTTCTGTTCTGTTTTAAGAGATTAATGCTGAGTTCTTACGAATCCCACTGGAGTTCAAGTTTCTTGCTATGCTTGACCAGTATTCAGACAGTTCGATGAAGCTGCTTTGCAGTAAGGGTGGAGTCACTGGCAGAACTGTAAAAAACATCATCCAACCCATTTCACAGGTCAGTCCAATAATTATTAAATACAGATATTGCAATATGTTTTGGTTAAATCCATATGTTACATTTGTTTGTTTATATGCTAATGTCAATTGTGTTAATGTATTGTGAACTGTGTTTAATCAGTCTAGGTTTGTGTAATAACAGCATAGACGTGCGGCGAGAGCACGTCCTCAAAGCATTGTATGAATTGTATTGAATGAGGACCATGAAAAGCTAGTCAAGGAACACATTGTAATGAAATGCTCAAATCTCTTTCATCAGCTAGTTCACTTTAATACATTTACTGTATTGTACATATAAAGATTACTTGTCCTATAAATTCAGCATATTTCATTTGTTTTGCACAGTATGCTGATAGGTTACATGGAGAGGACAGTAATGGGGATCTATGGCATTCGACATGGAGGAGATGAACCAGTGGATGAACCTGCGGACATCATTGTTGTGACTGAAGGGCTTGAGGTTCTCAAGTCTTTGAGGAATGTAGCTGTAGCAGTGGCC
>JAUCMX010000018.1:7561030-7666030 GCA_033459395.1 Hemibagrus guttatus
ACTAACCAGAGTGGCAGCATTTCCTCTCTCCGTCTGAAAAGTCACAACATAACCATTAGACTGTGTGTGTGTGTTTGTGTTAGAGAGAGAGAGAGAGAGAGAGAGGGGAGAGAGAGAGAGAGAGAGAGAGAGAGAGAGAGAGAGAGTGTTTACAGACCACTATAGATTCCCGTAGTTCCCCCTCAGGCAGGCTGGCTCCATTCATCTTTGCGATCTTTTTTAAAGTAGCAACAGCTCCTTCTACATTCCCTGCTGAGACCTGGAACCTCGCTGACTCAGGGATAAACTGGAGGAGAAGAAAGGAAGAAGGGAGAGAGAGAGAGAGAAAGAAAGAAGAACAAAGGAAGAGGGGAAGAAAAAAGTCAAATAATTCAATAAACAAATAAATAAACAAGTACATTTAAAAAACATGTAAACAGTAATATAGCAATCACAAACAAAAAACAAATCAAGGAAAATGCCAATAACAACATATACATATAAATATAAATAAATAAATATTAGTAAACAAATATGTTGTAAACAATCTAGGAAACAAACAAACAAGGAAATTGTTTTTAGAAGTGAAGTATTTTAAACAATTAAGAAAACAAAAAACAAAATAAAGCAAAGAAAGAAAGAAAGAAAGAAAGAAAGAAAGAAAAAGGAATGTAATGCAAGGAAATAGAGAATAAGGCATCATGGCAACCTCTGCTGCTACGGTTTGTTTGTTGCTTTTCCACACTCCATTACATTCACCTGTTATGTTTACTTCCTCTTTTCTCTCTCTCTTGGTCTAACTTCAGTTAATGTCACATGTTTGTTGGTTTTCCAGCCATTGTCATGCTCCTAGTGTCTGTGTTTATTGCTAGTACTTGTGTCACGGTGTATTTATTGTCCTTTACAGCGATTAATAAATCTCCATATAAAACTGCATCTGTCTGCACCGTGCATTAGGTGAAATCATGAGAGGTGAAATAAACTAGTCAATTTAAAATAAACAAGAAAAAAAAAAAGAAAAAGAATTATTAAAGAAAATATTAATAAAGCAGAAAATGTTATATTCTCTAGAAAGAAAATGGAACAAAATAAAAACAAATATATTAATAAATGAAATATATATCAGCATAATGAATTTTGTCCATTTTAAAAAAAAAGAAAGAAAGAAAGACACTAAAAGAAAGTCAAATAATTTAATAAACAAATAAATAAAAAGCATGTTTGAAAAATCAGGTAAACACAAACAAGAAAGAAAGAAAGAAAGAAAGAAAGAAAGAAAGAAAGAAAGAAAGAAAGACAGACAGACAGACAGACAGACAGATAGTGATGTGAGCTTCACCTGGAAGAGAATGATTAGTAGAACACTGGGGATGACGGAGAAGCGAATCATCCAGCGCCATCCCAGTGTGGGCACCACAGTCATCCCCAGAATGATGATGAGCAACGATCCCATCATCCAGAAAATCTGAATTTTTAAAAATGATTATTATTACATTTCTGGCATTTGGTAGACACCTTTATCCAGATCTCATTTTATACAACTGAGTAACTGAGGGTTAAGGGCCTTGCTCAGGGGCCCTGAGTTATTATTTAAGTACTATTATTATTATTATTATTATTATTATTATTATTATTATTATTATTATTATACTATAAGCTTTGAGTTCTCACTTACTGAGGCCAGGGGCAGCAGCGAGCCTCGGTATTTAGCAGGTATGAATTCCGTCTTCAGAACGAACCTGTAACAGGAAGACTGGTTTAGTCACATCAGGACACACATGTTTATTATGTGTAGTGAAATGAAGTCTGTGTGTGTGTGTGTGTGTGTGTGTGTGTGTGTGTGTGTGTGTGTGTATACCCCTGTGACGTGGCTGCTACTCCACAGCCCACCATGCTGCGCAGGAAAATAAACCAGCCGTAGGTTGGTGCAAATGACGTGAGCACAGAGAAATATGCAGCCCACATGAAGCCCCCGAACACCACCTGTGTGTACACACAACTATCAGAACTGAGTGGACACACACACACACACACACACACAATCCATCATCACATTGTAATGTGAACATCAACATCATGCAGGATGTCTTTCATGTAACTGATATTATCTGACCTTCCAGCGGCCATATTTATCCGCCACATATCCACACAGCACCCCGCAAACCATGAAGCCCAGGAACACCATCTATACACACACACACCACACACACACACACACACACACACACACACATACACACACACAGGTGCATCTCAATAAATTAGAATGTCATGGAAAAGTTCATTTATTTCAGTAATTCAACTCAAATTGTGAAACTCGTGTATTAAATAAATTCAATGCACACAGACTGAAGTAGTTTAAGTCTTTGGTTCTTTTAATTGTGATGATTTTGGCTCACATTTAACAAAAACCCTGGTGCCATGTGTTCCCCAGGTAAGCGATACACACGCACCCTGCCATTCAAGTGATAAAACGTTAAAAAACGTGATTCATCAGACCAGGCCACCTTCTTCCATTGCTCCGTGATCCAGTTCTGATGCTCACGTGCCCATTGTTGGTCAGCATGCGCACCCTGACTGGTCTGCAGCCATGCAGCTCCATATGTAACAAACTGTTGTCCATTTTTCCTGCTTCTAACACATCAACTTTGAGGACAAAATGTTCACTTGCTGCCAAATATATCCCACCCACTAACAGGTGCCATGATGAGGAGATAATCAGTGTTATTCACGTCACCTCTCACTGCTCATAATGTTATGCCTGATCGGTGTATAAATGGATAAAAGTGTGATGTGTTGTAATAATAACATGTAATTGTTGGCTAATTGTTGTGATATACAAGGAATAACACCCATCAGGATATGCTGTTATTGGAAAATAATCAACCTTGGCACGGTAACAGTAGCTCCTCTTTTCAACAGGCTGCACATTGTTGATTATTTTTGCTCTAACAGCACGCATCCATGAGCTGCATTCCTCACTCAGCTTATCACAGACTACTGATAAATGACTGCAGGACAATTGGTTTTAAATCTCACCGTGGAGACCAGCGCCACCTGCCAATCCTCCAGATGCCACTCACATCGGATCTCCGGAGACACCACAGCCAACAACATGATCTCCATCGCCTCCACAATCTACATCATACACACACACACACACACACACATACAGATACACAAAATTACACAAACACATACAGATACAGGACTATATCATAGAGAATAATGCAAAATAAAGCTCTTTACATTGGCACTGCCCATAATAACAAAGAGCAGTATGTGAAATCGCCCAAAGCCGATGGTTTCCACAGCTTCCTCCACGCTGTAAAATTTCTGTTCTGTGAGGGCAAAGAAAGGCAGCACAGAGACGATCAGGTCAGCAGTTAACAAGCAAACCAAAAAGAATCTTTCACTTCATAAAAAGAAATATATTTATAAATACACATGCATTACTGCAATAATAAAACTTAGAATCCTGCAGATGAAAAAACAAAGGAGGAGAAATCCAGAGTAACAAAGACAAAAAAAATTAAGAAAAAGAAATTCTATTTAAACAAATTAATGCAAATAAATAAATAAATAAATAAATAAATAAATAAATAAATAAATAAAAAAATTAAAAACATCTTTATTAAATAAACATCTCTTTAAATAATTAAAAAATAAATAAAATAAAGAAATTATTTAAAAATAAATTATTTAAAAATAAAACATATGTAATAGGAGCTGCCTAGCCTATAAACCCTAAAGTCTAGTGTAAGCATGAGATCGTTATCAACTGAATGGCAACATTTACATCCTGCCTTCTTGATTTGACGGTTCAAAACATTTATTTTTTTCCTAATAACAATAGCCACACTCACCGTTTCTGATCTAGGCAGATATTCTAGCTAGTTTTTATCACTCCTATGATAAGTCTGCTGGTGCTTGTTAGAGACATGAGTGATATATAATCATGTTTTTGGTCATAAAAGAATTACATTTTCAATGGATATAAAATGTCTACACACCCCTGTTGAAAATTACAGGTTTTTGTGAGGTAAAAAAAAATGAAACCAAGATAAATAACGTCAGCTCTTCATCTAGATGACAGAAAACCAACAACATTAAAGTAAAAAAAAACAAACTGATTTTAAAAATTTTTTTAAAAAGCCCATTTTACTTGTAAATCAGCATCCATTTTTCTTGGTTAAGAGTCAGCCAACTTCATCATAATTTGGTAGTTTTATTCCATTCTTCCTTACAAAAATGCTCTGCAGATCTACCCGGTTACAAAGGGCTCTCCTGTCCAGAGCACTCTTTAAGTTGTTCAACAGGTTTTTAAGAGGATTTAGATCTGGGCTTTTCTACAGTGTTGATCTTCTACTTCCGAAGCCATTCCTTTGTTGACTTGGATTTGTGCTTCGGGTCGTTATTGTGCTGGAAGGTGATATTTTTCTTTAGCCGTATAACAGAGACCAACAGGTATTTGGAGTTATCCATGATTAGATTTATCCATGATCCTGACTACAGCCCCAGTCCCAGCTGAAGAGAAGCAGCAACACAGCATGATGCTGCCACCACTATGCTTCACTGTCGATTTGGTGTCTTGTTTTTGCACCAAATACATATATCTTTTCGAATTGTGCCCAAAAAACGTCTACCTCAGCTCACCAGACCATAGTTCATGGTTTGAGGTGATGGATTTGTTTTTTGTTTTTTATGAGAAGGGGCTTTTGTTTAGCAACCCTATCCCATAGACATTCCCAAACATGTGATAAGCAAACAGCATTAACAAGAGCAACTTACATTTATCTCATTTATACAGCTGAGCCGTTGAGGAGCAGCGGCAACTTGGTGGTCCTGGGATTTGGACTCACAACTTGCTGGTCAGTAGTCCAATGTCTTCACCGTCCACCTACCCATTGTCATTGTCGTTGTTGTTACATGCAGGGAGTGACCAGTACTTCCCAGCTCATTTAATACTGCCGTAAATCTCTCATCAGCCTCCCTGATAGGTTTAAATCTTATCCTTTAAGTTTGATCTTTTCGTTTTTCTCCCTAAAACATTTCTATATGTTTTTCACTTGAAAGCTGGATAGACTTTTGATTCTTTTCGAATGTAAGATCAGAGTTTTCCACATAAGACACAGTTCATGACCACAAGCATAACAAAATTGGACATTTTAAAAAAAAAAGAAAGAAACAGAGCTCGTCAGCATGAATCACTTTCTGTGCATGAAATTTTACAGCTGGACTTTGGAAACTGTATGGACAGGAATGTTTTAGTTCTGATGTGCTGTCTAATAAATGGTACATTTAATCCTCCAGATTAAATACAGTGAGATAGGCAGGCCAGTGTGTGTGAGCAGTGCCGGTCATGTTGCTGCTGCTTCTGGACATAAATGCAAAATCATGTATGAGGTATAAACCAAACTTCTCTGCTCCTTGTCACACCAGCTTGCGGTTTATTATTATATTAACAATAGAGCCTGAGTGAGTGAGTGCAAAGAATATTCCTGGTATGTTAGAAAAGGTCAAATGTTACAGTACCAGAAATCTGCATTGATCTTTCATAATGTTGCCTGATTGTAGTCTGAAAACTTTTGGGTTGTTATAAGGGGTCAGAGTTAAAGGTCTACCTTGAATGGACAAGATTCCTTCTATATAGATGGACTGACCTGTTTCATGGACACCAACAATGTGCTTTATATTTCGAAACAATTACCCTTGGCTTCCTCGACAGGTTGAGCAGCAGCAGGTTTAGCAGCAGCAGCAGCAGCAGCAGCATTCTCAGGCTCCTCCTCCATCTCCTGCAGCTGAATCGCAGGTTTCATGGCGCTCCCTCTCCCTCCGACCGCCATCCCTCTCTTAGTTCAAAAGTTTCAACACAAAACTACTGTAAAACATCGAACAGTAAACAATAAGCGGCACAAAATGGCGGTGAAGACATTTAATAAGTGTTGCTTAATAAGGTTTTCATGTGTGTTGTGGCGGTTCCTCTTTAGGTATGATGTGAGAAAAAGGAAACATGACGAGCAGCAACACAAACAACTTCCTCACTATGGCGTTTCCTCACAACAGCGTGATATTAAGTCTCATACTGTTAAACGAAAACTCGGTCAGCTTTAATTTTCCCGCTGTGGTCTGCTTCCTTAAAGGGGACATTCGGCCATTCACAGGTGTTCACTGCTGTACTACCGAGATTTAATGCCAAAAAGCACACACAAGGATCCCACACACCATCACCAGATAAATATACCTTTTCTGCGTCTTATATCCCAAAGTATAAGTACATCTGGAAGATGATAAAAATCCGATTTCGCCTCATAATTGCTCTGGTCCGAAAACAAGTTTCCGTCCTGTACCTGCCGACAGGTGAACTCTCCCTGAATCCCTGAGGAACTGATGAAGAGCAGGAGGCAGGACCTAGGCTTTAAAGGGCCATGCAGGCTGTTTCCCTTCACACCTCATCACACCTCTATCAGCTGGTATTAAGGGTTATATTAAGGGGAAAGTCAGTAATACATGCTCAAAAGCCCCCCCGATGACGTCGTAGTGCAATTTGCATATTTATGAAATCGTCACGATCATTTGCATACACGCAAAACGTGTTAAACATGAACAGGGAGATTTACTGAAGACACCTAAAAGAGAAAAGAAGTTTCCTACTTATGGAAGAGTTGTTATACATGAGTTGCTATACAAATCCTTGTTGATGGCATCATAAAGTATTTATTTATTCATTTATTTTCAAAGCGTGCACACAAAAAGAAGCCGTAGTCGTGAATAGACATTTAACGAAATGATTACAGGGTGAAATGACTCACTTTTAGTGTCTATAATGGACTCAGAAACTACATCGACCTAATAGGTCCTCATGGGCCCTTGGTTGCTGTTGTAGAAAGGACACTGTTTACATTTACATTATTTACTGTCCAGTGTCCCCCAAATGAGGATGGGTTCCCTTCTGAGTCTGGTTCCTCTCAAGGTTTCTTCCTCATATATCATCACAGGGAGTTTTTCCTTGCCACCGTCGCCACAGGCTTGCTCATTAGGGATAAATAGGGATAAAATAGTTTAATAATTTAATTATTCTTTTTTTCCCCTCTCCTTTCTGTTTCTCTATTTATGTAAAGCTGCTTTGAGACAATGTCCATTGTAAAAGGCGCTATAAAAATAAATTGAATTGAATTTTACTGCTTGCACAGAAACATTATAGGCTGATTCAGTGAAAATGCACTCGTTGTTTTAAAAATGATATATTTTTAATATATCTTGGTACGTCCTGCCCTGGGCTGACTGTGTGATACTATTTGTTTATGGCCATGATATGATTTGTTTTGACCTAGACATTCTTTCTGTTTGTCTTGATAAACATGTGCTGAAGACAGACACTCTGTGACAGTTTCGTCTTCTTCCATCATTTAGATAATCCTTAGATAATTCATAATAAATTAAATAAACACGTCAACCACCACTTCTGCTTTTGCTGACGTCTTTTGTTTATCGCTATGTAACACAGAACATTACACCTATTCTTAGGTGTAATATTCCGCGCTATATATTATTACACCACCTAATATTAGAGTCTTCTGTATAAGTTAAAAGTAATTAAAAGTAGTAGCTAAAACTAGCTAAGTAAGCTAGGAAGTAGCTTGAAATGTTTGTATTTAAATGCTAAACGTAATGTGACGGAGAGGAAGTTGCTTGAGCACGAAGCAAACATTGTATTTTTAACTCACATCAACAGCAAAAGCTCAGGTTTGGTAGGGTTAGACACAACAGAATCTGGAAAACTGGCAGCTGGACTGTGAATAATAATAAACATGAATGCAAATATGTCCCAGCTTAGAAAAGGCTCAACTGCGCTACAGGAATTTAGTTTAACCAAAAATTGAAGGTTGGACATTTTTGACCGGGTTTCTACTTGCAAATGTGTAAATATTAACATTGATGTTACTCTCTTTTGATCCCAGCAGCTTGACACCAATAAAATCATCAGCTGACCAACAACCAGAGAATTTATTTTTTATGTTTGTTATTTCAGCAATTATTTTACAAAATTGCACTGAAAGTGGGGGGCATGTTGGCTTGGTGGCTAGCACGTTTGCCTCACACCTCCAGGGTTGGGGGTTCGATTCCCGCCTCCGCCGTGTGTGTGGAGTTTGCATGTTCTCCCTGTACCTCGGGGGTTTCCTCCTGGTACTCTGGTTTCCTCCCACAGGCAAAGACATGCATTGTAGGTTGATTGGCGTCTCTAAATTGTGTGTGTGTGTGTTTTTTGGGTACCCTGCAATGGGTTGGCACTCCGGGTGGTATTCTGCCTTGATGCCCAATGACGCCTGAGATAGGCACAGGCTCCCCGCGACCCGAGAATAGATCAGATAAGCGGTAGACAATGAATGCACTGAAAGTCATACCGTGTAAACCTGCTTTTGTTTTTACAGAAAGTTACAAAGGTTAAGAGTCTAGTTAGTGCAGAGGATAGAGCTCATATGACGTCAATCACATGAAAGATTTGAACTCGTTTACATTTCATGAGATCATGTTTTGCTTAATATAACTAATTACTTGTATTAAGTCTTGTTGCAGTCCATTGAAATACAAACCCGATTCCAAAAAAGTTGGGACACTGTACAAGTTGTGAATAAAAAAGGAATGCAATAATTTACAAATCTCATAAACTTATATTTTATTCACAATAGAATATAGATAACATATCAAATGTTGATAGTGAGACATTTTGAAATGTCATGCCAAATATTGGCTCATTTTGGATTTCATGAGAGCTACACATTCCAAAAAAGTTGGGACAGGTAGCAATAAGAGGCCGGAAAAGTTAAATGTACATATAAGGAACAGCTGGAGGACCAATTTGCAACTTATTAGGTCAATTGGCAACATGATTGGGTATAAAAAGAGCCTCTCAGAGTGGCGGTGTCTCTCAGAAGTCAAGATGGGCAGAGGATCACCAATTCCGCCAATGCTGCGGCGAAAAATAGAGGAGCAATATCAGAAAGGAGTTTCTCAGAGAAAAATTGCAAAGAGTTTGAAGTTATCATCATCTACAGTGCATAATATCATCCAAAGATTCAGAGAATCTGGAACAATCTCTGTGTGTAAGGGTCAAGGCCGGAAAACCATACTGGATGCCCGTGATCTTCGGGCCCTTAGACGGCACTGCATCACATACAGGAATGCTACTGTAATGGAAATCACAACATGGGCTCAAGAATACTTCCAGGAAACATTGTCGGTGAACACAATCCACCGTGCCATTCGCCGTTGCCGGCTAAAACTCTATAGGTCAAAAAAGAAGCCATATCTAAACATGATCCAGAAGCGCAGGCGTTTTCTCGGGGCCAAGGCTCATTTAAAATGGACTGTGGCAAAGTGGAAAACTGTTCTGTGGTCAGACGAATCAAAATTTGAAGTTCTTTTTGGAAAACTGGGACGCCATGTCATCCGGACTAAAGAGGACAAGGACAACCCAAGTTGTTATCAGCGCTCAGTTCAGAAGCCTGCATCTCTGATGGTATGGGGTTGCATGAGTGCGTGTGGCATGGGCAGCTTACACATCTGGAAAGGCACCATCAATGCTGAAAGGTATATCCAAGTTCTAGAACAACATATGCTCCCATCCAGACGTCGTCTCTTTCAGGGAAGACCTTGCATTTTCCAACATGACAATGCCAGACCACATACTGCATCAATTACAACATCATGGCTGTGTAGAAGAAGGACCCTGGGTACTGAAATGGCCAGCCTGCGGTCCAGATCTTTCACCCATAGAAAACATTTGGCGCATCATAAAGAGGAAGATGTGACAAAGAAGACCTAAGACAGTTGAGCAACTAGAAGCCTGTATTGGACAAGAATGGGACAACATTCCTATTCCTAAACTTGAGCAACTTGTCTCCTCAGTCCCCAGACGTTTGCAGACTGTTATAAAAAGAAGAGGAGGATGCCACACAGTGGTAAACATGGCCTTGTCCCAACTTTTTTGAAATGTGTTGATGCCATGAAATTTAAAATCAACTTATTTTTCCCTTAAAATGATCCATTTTCTCAGTTTAAACATTTGATATGTCATCTATGTTGTATTCTGAATAAAATATTGAAATTTGAAACTTCCACATCATTGCATTCTGTTTTTATTCACAATTTGTACAGTGTCCCAACTTTTTTGGAATCGGGTTTATACTGTAAGTTCCTAATGTCATGTTTGCCTGGTCATATTTACCTTTTCTTTTTAAGTGACTATTTATTTATATGACCCATATTTATTATTATATATATTTGAGTGTGAACAGATCCACACGGACATGTTTATGAAGAAAACGCTTTGCATGAAGAACACCAAAAATGGAGTTATACAGTATTACAAGCACAACTGTATCATTATTTGTACAAAGTAAAGTGATAAACTGTTTCATTTCACTAACTTTAGCATAACTGTGTTTACATTTTCATCTAATAAGAGGAGAATATGAATCATTCAGTAATCTGATTTCTTTAAGTCATGCCACTAGTAATGAACAGAGATGTGCAGAGTACCCAAGACCTCACAAAAATACTTTTAATAAAAGTATATTTACTTAAAATAGCTTTTTTTTGGGGAAAGTATACTGTATGTACACACTTATAACAATGAATTTAATCTACTTTAGGATGTTGTATAAAGTTGAAATGAGTTATTTTAGTGAAAAACCGGACAATTTTGGTTCAGAAATCAGATTCGGTTCAGTTCAATACTTTAAAAGTGAATTTCAGTTTTTTAATATGGATTTAAAAGCTTAAAATCTTTTTGTCTTCATTTAATTACAATTGCTCTGAGATAGAAAATTGCGTAAAAAGTAACACGCTTCTTGAATGTAACATTACAGAAACACAGCTATATATTTGTGGACAAAAACAATTTCTGACTTTCATTTCAACCTTTGAAGGAACCTTATTTCACATTGAGGCTGCGAGTCAAATCAAAGGAAACTTTGAAATATTGGCATTCAGGAGTTTATTATGTCATGAGATGTCATCACCGTATCAGATAGTGAACTGGAAAACGTTAGCTCGCCAGGTTGTGAATTACAGATTACAGACGATACAGATCAGGTTTTTTGTGACATTTTACTGAAACTGGTCCAAATCAGATGGCTTTGTGTTATATAGTATAATGAACTTATCTTGCTTCCTGGATGATACTCTGTTTGTCCCAGGAGTGTGTAAAAATGCTGATTATGCAGGGAGGTGCCTCACGGAAATAAAAATAGGTGTGAATATGATTAAAAGGGTTTGGTTGTGATGCTAAGTTGCTAAACAGGTTCTTTATATATAAGCCCTGTCTGGCTTTGTGCTTGTGCCTTCTCTGGTAACCTGAGTATCTGGAACAACATGCTAATGCTATGGGTTTATGTAGTGCCCTTGTGTTGCACATACAAAAAAGGTGATCGTGGGCTGAAGCAGCTATCCGCATATTAGAAAAACAACAGCACAAGAAGAAAAAAATACATATAAGTGGATAAAGTTGCGTTGTGTGGCTAATCTGGAGGATTAGTCTACTTGGCTAGAACAGCTGTATGCTTGGCCTTGTGAAGCCTCTGTTGAAATAGGTGTAGTAAGTAAACAAAAAGTGTGAACTGCTTATCCTGACTTACTCACCAAGTTGACCTCAAGTACTGCACAGGGGGAAAAAAAGAGTCTTAGAGTCTTAGGTGTAATTTTTGAATGCACATGATTTTATTATCCCTTGTTAATTTTGCACAACAATCTAGAGACAGTACATGTTAAATACAGGGATGCAGTTTGCAGAGACCAAGAGAGTGAGATGGAATATAGACACGACAGGAAAAAGGTTTCCCAGGTGCTAACAAGGAGCCTAGATGTCATGTGACCCCATTTACATTCTGGATTATACACAGATGAGGATTATCCACATAAATGGGTGCATTTACTACGCTTTTTATGTCGATAACACCTATCTGGATAGACACAAACTGTAAATGCGTACATTTTAAAACATCAAATAGTGCATTGAGTATTGGGATTTAATCCGGATAGGGATTCTCTATTTGTAAATGCAAGGATGTGGGTTTAAAACCAATCCACTTGAGACCTGAGACACGTTTTAACCAGATTGTTGTATAAGTGTACATGCATTTGAACTGAACTGAAACCCTATCCAGATTGAAGATTAAAAAAATAAATAAATAATGCAGCCATTATCACTGTCATGAACCAACTAAAAACTAGCAACAACCAAGGATGATTTGCATACTGACACAATGTGGCTAACATTTGACTACAAGTGTAAATGAACATGATTAAAATATGATCCAGACACATGATACTTAATGTAATAAGGTGTAAATGATCGTTGGAAGTGACTAAAAATGATCATTCTTTACTGTTCAGGAATACTCCAGTGTTCTTCAAACCTAGCCAGAAATAAATCCAATTCAAATTCCTTACAAATTTTACCTTTAACAGTGAGAATGAGACCTAAACCCCACCAATCTGCTGCCCTTTTGTATTGAATTGTATTTGTATTTCTCACTGCGTTTGTATTATGACAGCTAGCGATTAGCTTTCATCTTTCATGCTCGCTAACGTTTGAAAGATTAGGAATAGAGTTGTTGGTAATTTTGCCTAACTTATTATTCTTGTTTCCTTGGTCAAAGAAACACTAATTTATCATCATGAACTTAAAATCAGTGTGTGATTTGAGGCTTTACTTTTCTGAATACAGTGGAACCTCAGCATATGAATTTCATTCGCTCTGGAGGCGAGTTCTTAAGGCGAAAATTTGTATTGTGATACGAATTTTCCCATAAGAAATAATGTAAATGCAGATAATCCATTCCAGCCACCCAAAAATATTACCAATTTCCAAGGGTCAAGGGTCCCCACAGGACGTTGTGCCACAAAGCTTGGGCTAATTATAGAACAGACCACCCACCCCCACCAATCTGACAACAAAAAAACACCTGAAAAATCACCTAGCTTTCGAATGCATGCCGAAAGCAACGTTGGTATCGTGGGTTGACTCTTTCGAAACAGCTTTCGCTGACTGAAAAAAAATTCGTAAACTCGCTTCGGTTGGCTTCGCTTGGCTTTCCACTGACGCAAACAAGTTTTGAACGGCTCAACTTAGCCGGTGTTCGGTTCTGTTCAGTTCGTTCGTATCCCGAAAATGCTTCATATGCCGATTTCTTGCAAAATTTCAATTATTAAGACAAAAATTCGTAAGGTATGGCATTCGTATGCCGAGATTCCACTGTATTTCGAAGACTTATATACTTGAAATTGAAGAACTTTACCTGAGTATTTACTTATTAATTGTAGAAGTTATTTAATATTATACTTGTGTATAGAAATTTGTCTTTTTCCACCTCTAATACCATCCAATTCTTTTCTTAATACAGAAAAATGTCCTAATTCTCGCCTTCAGTAATCACACAGGAACAGGCTAGGAATAAAGCTGAAATTAGGTTGTAATAATGCTAGAATATTCCTTTAAGCTTCCAATAACCTTCTCTATGGCACTTATACACGAACAAAAACAGTCATTTCACTTCTTCAGTAACTCACACTCACAAAAACCCAGAGATATGAATCACAAATACTGTTTATCTCTCCACAACGACTAAGTTATTTCAACAGCAAAGGAAGTTTTGTTATAGGGTTTTTACTGGGTTAACACTGTGCCATTCTTACACACACACACACACACACACACACACACACACACACACACACTTATAAATATATTGAATAGCACCATATTGGTCAGGTGGCCGGAACATGGCATGATAATGTAAATAAACGATTCATATTTAATCTTCACTTATGATTTCCTGACTACAGAGCCGCTGATGTGACATGGTGTTTTTTTGTTGTTTTTTTAAATATGTTGTTGCTACAGTTTAATATATTGAGCCCATGGGTTAAGTTTGTCAAGATCAATTTTATAGCCATCATGATGATCCATCTATTTTATCCTACACAGGGTCATGTCGTGTCTATCACAGAGGACACAAGGTGTGTGACACCCTGGACAGGGTGCCAACCAAACACAGGGCACAATAACACACACTCTCTCTTTAGACTGGGGGAGGAAACCAGAGTACCCAGAGGAAACCCCTGAAGCATGGACATGCAACCTGCATACTCCACACACACAAGAAGGAGACGGGGCTCGAACCCCAACCCCAGAGGTGTGAGGCAAACATACATACCCTCCACTACATACTAGAGCCACTAGTGATGTGATATCGTGTTGGTGTAACACAGTCTAGCATCGCTAACTGTCTTTGTTTAGTGTGCTAAATATCCGTGCCTGGATATGTTCTCAGATTTAAACATCAAGTGTCCTAAACTGGATATTTTTCCCTAAAATTTCCTTTTTTCCTATTTTTTCCCCTAAATGATCCACTATGCCTCTGGAAGAACCTCAGATGTAGAAATAGCAGCACAGATCTATTGGTTCTGTCTCTCACAGTTTCTCAACCTCAGCTACATCACTCCAGTCCATCTCCACTAGAGATCTGTACAGGACTGGGTTTTTTCCCCACAAATTTGTTTCTACATGAAATATTTTCAGAGGTTTACGTCATTCTATGATCCAAAATCTAATCAAAACAGGAGCCCAAAGACATAGTGCACTTCCTATTCATATCTGTATTTGTATATTCATTCTGATTAATGTATTTATGTTTGTCTACGTCTCTGCTACATGGAAATACCCCTAGCCTTAAGGAATTCTTAAGGAAAATGAATAGCACATTCCTGTTAAATAATTCTAGAGGTCATGTATTAAGTATGACGTCCCATAACGTTAAGCCATCGGATCAGGTTACACAATCAGAGACACGGGGTGTGGCCTGAAATATATTCATTTCTAACTCTATTCTAACATCCACCATGTCACCTCAGAAGCTCTGTACATGACTGACTGACTGACTGGCTGGTGTACTACCCGAAGAAAACTCATTTTCCCAGTTGGTCTTTGCAGAAGTCTGCTTTAGAGAATGACATTTACCTTTACACATTTTCATTTTTAAAATGCTCCATATACACATTATATCTCTCTGTATTATTATATTGAAATCAGTAATACTGACTTTTCAGTGGTTTCAAAAAAATATTACTCAGGTATATAAACTGCAAAATATTGAAGCTTCTCTCTCTTTTTTTCCCTCATGATCAAGGTAACTGATCTGTGCTTTGACCGTTTATGTTTAGTCTCCTCTACCACCAGTAATTACACAGTATTCACTCAAGTTCAACAAAATCTATCTATCAAGCTTGCTTTAGGATTTCGCACTGTTTTTTTAAGCGTGTTTCTTTTTTAAAGCATATATATTAGCATGCCCATCAAGACATCAACAGCTTAAAATAAGAAAAAGAAAAAAGCAATAATTAACATGCAGCTTGACTTAAGGCCTGTTAGGGTGAGTATATGTTCCATTTTAACCGTCAGAGACATGATTTTTTTTAAATGGCATGGTGTACAACACAATACGTAACAGGTCCATCTCATCACATAACCTTACAGCCACCATGACAACAAAATAAAAAGAAAAATCTTAGCCCAAATTCACATGATTGTGTACATGGAAATACAGATTGCCTACTGAGCTAAACCATCTATATGCCTTAACAGTGATCTGGTCTTTTTTTTTTAAAATATATCCTCACATCTCATACCAACACATTATCCACCATGTAAATGACTTCAAATATTTATAGTGATAAATAAAATAAATAAAATCTTAATATAGTATAGACATACAATCAAATTGTGCTCATCAGGAATACATCAATATGCAATTAATATATGTATTTATATATATATATATATATATATATATATATATATATATATATATATATATATATATATATATTTTAATATAATTCTTTATATCTGTATATATATATATATAGCATATCTATATAGATCTATACTGAATAGTTTTATTTTATTTCCAGATACCCTTATAAGAATGTTTAGCATTGCAACTGCGAAAACATTGTGCAAAGATGAAAAGCTGTGCAAAACAAACAGCTGTAAACTGAGAACTATCCACACCAAAGGGGAAAGCGCTAAGCGTGCCCTAATCTAAATGAAGACACCGGCTCACGGCACAGCCAAACTCTCACGATCCACAGGCAAAAAACAAGCTCAAAAACAAACAAACAAAAAAGAATACGAATCGACTCAGCATTCTGAATAGACGGCGACAAGAAGTCATGATGATACCGAGCAACAACTTGCCTTCAGTTTGGGTCTCATGACGTAATCCTTCTTTTAACTGAGTGAAAGTTTTGGCATTTTAATGGAGGGAAATGGAGCAGGCAACAGACTGGCTACTTTTTTGTGATGATGCACAAATGGACCAGCTCAAATGCTCACACGAGAGTCCTCTTGGTTTAGAGTTTGGACAGAAGACAGGTCATGGGTAAAACTCTGAAAGGCAGTGGTCACCAAGTCTGTTCCAGAAGATCTACCATTGCACATTAACTCCATCTAAATTAAATGGACGGCTTGAAGCAAGAAATACAGCTGTGGGTTTGAGCTTGTATACTTCGAAATGAAGCATCAAACAGAGCATCCTACACACCCCATCTACGATGTTTTCTCTATCTATCCATCCATCCATCCATCCATCCATCCATCCATGGGGAACCTGGAGTCTATCCCAGGAGACTTAAGTCAGACCATACTCTGGACAGGATGCCAGTCTATCGCAGGACACAATCACACACACACTCATGCACCCATTCACACACTACCGACAATTTAGAGATGCCATTCAGCCTACAAGGCATGTCTTTGGACTGTAAGAAGAAACCGGAGAACCCAGAGAAACCCCCAAGGCACAGGGAGAACATGCAAACTCCACATGGATGAAGTAACGGTTTCAGGACTAACCCTCTAAAGCTTAACAAAGGATTTTTTCAGTAAAAAGCAGAAAAATTGTAATTGGTTGAATTGTATGAAGGAAGCATCAGTGGTCTTACGAACAGAGCTCTTATACGTTGTGCCTCTTGTTCTCTCTGTCTGTTGTTGATCCAAATATAACTCCCTTTGTTCACAGCCACCATTCTTTATTCATACTCTGTCTGATGTCATGCCATCAGTTTGGCCCACAACTTTTCCTTTCAGAAAAAAACTCGTCTTAAAAGATATTCGATTATTTATACTTTCCCGTTTGAAGCCTACAGCCATCATAACACATGTAATCATGGTGTCCTGCATCAGCAGGGTTTTTTTTTTGGAACTGAACTGCACAGAAATGTAGATTTAAAGGAAGAGCCATTGGTGACCACTGCTTCAATTTTCAGGCATGGTCGGTGGAAACGGGAATGAGATTTAGCACCAGAGGAAGTCGAGGGGTTGGATGATGACCCTTCTGAAGGAAGCACTTTGACTGACATGTAGAAATGGCACTGAGGAGAGGAGGGGTCTCACGCTGGATTTGAGAAAAAAAAAAATCACAAACATGTCTCTTTCTTCTGTTTAACTATTTCCAAATAGCATGCAGTTTAGGAGAAAAGAGTTTCTATTGGATATTCGTGGGTGAGGTGACTTGTTGTATTTTAAGTTTAAGTGATGTTTGATTGGTGGTATGCTGGGTGTTTTTTTCCCTCCTCAGGTTTTATCCAAATGGTCCATGTACTGTT
Organism: Hemibagrus guttatus; assembly: GCA_033459395.1. Lineage (NCBI taxonomy): Eukaryota > Metazoa > Chordata > Actinopteri > Siluriformes > Bagridae > Hemibagrus > Hemibagrus guttatus. The sequence continues at coordinate 7,578,680 of JAUCMX010000018.1, forward strand.
GCTCAGCAGTGGTATCTCTCAGCAGTCCAGCCTGCTGTATATGAATAGAAATAGGCTTCAAACAAACCTTGGCTCTGATGCGTGTATTCAGTGAGGGATTAGGTAGCATGTTTAAAATCAGCTAGTTCACTGACCAGCTGTGGGCGGAGTTTAGCTAGTGTTTGTGGTCGTTACGGTGTTTCTCAACTGTGGTAGACAGCCATGGCTGGTTGTTTCTGGGAGAGTCTTTGCAGCTCCTCTCTGATGGCCTTGATCAGCGAGGCTGAGGACTGCACAGGTGGAGAGGCTTCCTCCGGGGCGGTGTAGCCTGCTGTGGGCGTGGGTGGATCTCTCAGGGATGACCTGGGCATCTGGAACACGGGCGATGATGAGTACTCAGGGAATGACAGGATCTGCTGCAAAAGAGTGAAAAAAGGCTGGTTGGGTTTCAGTAAAAAGACCACAGTGTACCGTGGACGTGCATTTAATTCGAACTTGAACTTGTTTATTGTCATTGTGCATACACAGTGGTACAAAACAACAGATAGAAAGACAATGAGTCATTAAATTGTAATAGACAGAAGCCAAAGATAACAGTAAATACAAGATATAAACAATATGAACAGTAGTGCAGTGACAGCTTAATGTTTTAAGCGATATAGTGGAAGAGGCAGCACCCTATAAGAGCTTCAGTATTGCATCTGGAAATGATTTTCTTTATTTGATCATAAATCAATCGAATACTGATCCTCTTTTCTATCACATATCACATCAGTCCCTTGTGCTGTATCTTGATCAGGTGCCTAAACTCCTTGATATCACAGTACTCTGTGATCAGTGGATAATGCATCCATCAATCATTTGGTGTATTAGAATTAATAATGAACTCCATCATAATTACTATAATCTACAAATAATATAACTAATAGTTTTTACACTACTAGAATTGTTAATGTTCTCTTTCTCTGTTCTAATAAGAGCCGACACTTTTGGCCTTGGCACAAGGTGCTATATTTGTCAGAAACCCAACATTACTGATGACCCTTTGAACACCACACACAGTAAAGCGTGGTGTTGGTAGCATCATCATGTTGCGCGTAACCTTGTACTTGTGGCTACCTTTCAGGCTAACTCCCTTCTTAACTTGTCGCTTTGCCAGGCAGAAAATGTCGTTGTGCTATATTCCTTTAACTAACTAAAACATTTAATGTTGCAAGTTCTGGGATATATTTTATTACCTAAAATCTAATCACAAAACATTTTCTCAGACTTGTCTGATCTGAATAAATGAGAGAAAATTTAAATACCTGCTATAAAATACTTTCAGCTATGTTTTGAGTTCTACATGGCCAGCTTTACCACTAGAATTGTACATGTGACTCACAGCCTCTCGATTGTTTCCAGGTCTGGAGACCATTTCATCTGAACGGTACTGAGCCCAGCTGGATCCTGAGGGTCCGGACACACTGCGTCCCACTCCGGGATACACAGCAATCTGACTGGACAGGCCTACCTGTGTCAGCTGATGTAACTGTGCACCTACACACACAGATTAAATCATCAATACACATGTATACTACATCAGCTGTAAGAGTCACAGGCTAATAGCGATGTCTACCTGTGCTGCCCCCTACAGGTCGTGGTCGGGAGGACGATGAGATATCATCCCCATACTGCCCCCTGCTTGTGAAACCTGGATCAGACTGTAGCTCTCCTGATGCCAGATATCCAGATCCCAGCGCCTGCCTGTCAATCATACAATCATCATTAAATAGATATTAATATATTAATATAAGAAACTTTCAGTACATTTTGTAATCAAGCTCACCTCTGCAATAAGTTTTGCACAGATGTAGGGGACATTCCTAATTCAGCATACCTCTGCAAACACACAAGTAAGAAACAATGACACAACTTATATCTTCTGTACTTCTTTAATTAATTTGATTTAATTAGATTAACCCCTTACATACTGGTCATATTTCATGCCTTCACCCGAGAATTCCCTCATATTAAGTGTCTATAGCAAATGTTGAACTACAGATCGATTTAGAATGTATAAATAGCCTTAATATAAAATTAATACATGGGTTGACTTAGCCGTACTTAATGTTTCTGAGAGCAGGGAGAGTGTATTTTGTAGTTTTTATACTACTCGTTTTTAGAGAAAAACATCTACTATTATTAGAAATATCTGTATCTAGATCAGATTGTGATTCAGAAGTGGGTGCGACTAAGAGTTTGCTTCAGTTTCTATATTATTATTATTATTATTATTATTATCACTATTATATATTATTATTATTATTATTATTATTTATATTTATTAATTTATTATTATTGTTATTATTTTTTTATTTAGCATTTAATTTTGCATGGTGTCTAAACTGAACGTCAGATCAACTCCCACATCCCCCAAGAACTACATTTTTTCCATACAAACCCCAGCCTACAAACATGACCACGCCGGACTACACATCCCAAAACATACAAACTCTGTCACGTTCATATTCACCTGCCGTTTCATCACATGAATCTGTTCACAATCACACCTGCACCTATATAAACAAACCATGGACATGTAGTCAGGTGTGAATTGTGTCTCTACATGATCTTTGCAAGCTGTTTTCTTGTGTATAGTCACTCACAGTTTTTTTGATATCTCTATTTTGGAATTGAGGACTGCACTGTGCTTCGTACATCGCCAGACCCTGCGTGATTTGTGATTACGTTTTTGTGTAACAAGTTGCAATGTCTGCCTTTTTATTTTTTCCAAAATAAGCACTCCCTGCAATTGCACTCATTTCTATCATCATTACCTGACACTGAACTTCAGCTACATCACTCCAGGTCATTATTTGTCTCCACTAGCACACACACACACACACCGTTATTATTTGTGTTTGTACCTGCCTGAGACATTTTCTAACAAATTTAGTTGGTCCCCATAATTTCCCATGATGTCCACAACAAATCTAGTAGCCTGATTTAACCACCATGACCCTGAACAAATACTGATGACGAATGAACGATCAAAGTAAATGTTTCACACAGTCCTTATTTGTTACACAAGATTATATCTGACTGCTTGTTCGGACCGGCATGAAGGTAAAAAACTTCTCATAACTCGATCTTTTTTATCTGTTCATGCCAAATAATCTGTTTATAGGCATCCCTAATTATTATTCTCGTTTACTCACGGCAGAGAAGGGACTGTGTGCAGGGGCTGCTGGGTAGGACGACGAGCCCCACTGGCGGACAGAACGCGGTGGTGGACTAGAGGGTGGACCAGGACTGACTCCTTCCACTCCAGTAATTGTGGTAACCCCAGTGACGTTCAATGGGGCGGAGCTACTCTGTGAAGAGGGTGAAACCAGGGCAAATGCATCATCTAACAGGGAGTGCATTTGCTGACGTGCCTCTTCAATGCTTGGCTGAGGTGGAATATAAGCAGGTGGAGCAGGGGCGGGGCCAGGAGGCGGAGACCCCGGGTCAACAAATACCTCATCAGTCGGGGAGGGGCTGCTGACATCAGGGAGCCGATCTGCGTCCGACTGGATGGAGAAAGAAAAGATAACATAGCGTAAATGCTCCTGAAATTAAACTGGAGAGGGTTAATTAAAAATGTGTGATTTTACCACGTAGGCCACATTGTTCACTCCCGGGTATTTCCTGTACGTGGCATCGCCGTCAGTAATGAGACGATCTTTATCAGTCAGACTACTGTTTCCACTCAAATTCTGCCTTTGACGCTGTCTGGGAGAACGTCTGCCTCTTGAGCTACACACACACACACACACACACACACATTAAATAAAATGAATTATCCATATCGAGGATCATAGTACAGAAAGAGAAGTAGTGACTGACTGACTGCCTCAGATTGCGGAAATTTCCATTTTGCTATTGACAGATAAGCTCTGGATTAGATCAAATATTTTATCCATTTATAGTTACTTTAATATTACAGAATGCCTGTGAAGCAAGTTCCTTCCTGTTATCGCTTCTGTCAGAGCAGCTTTCGGTATTTCCCTCACCAGTCTCTCTTTTTTTTTCTCTCTTGAATAGAATAAATCAAAAGAAACGCAGTTTGGCATTTGACTGAGAAAGCAGAAAGAGTAAAGTTGTCTGTCCTGAAGTGTTACAGTAACAGCTTTACCTCAGACATTTTAGAAGAAGCCTTTATCACCACACATACATTACAGAACAGTGGAATTCTTTTCTTCACATATCCCAGCTGAGGATGTTGGGGTCAGAGCACAGGTGCAGCTATGATGCAGCACCCCTGGAGCAGAGAGGATTAAGGGCCTTGCTCAATTGACCAACAGTGGTCATCTATCTATCTATCTATCTATCTATCTATCTATCTATAAATTAATTCAATATTGAGTGTCATCACAAAATTACAGCAACATACACATGTGACATATCCAAACGTTCAGCACAATAAGGTGACAAGGTTACATGTACGACGATGACGTCACGTGACGTCACATGCGCGTCAACCCTGAAATTATGCGGAATCACAAAATTACTGCAACATACACATGTGACATATCAAAACGCTCAGCATGAGGAAAAGTGCGTGACGAGTATCCAGGTGACGTCACGTGACGCCACGTGCTCACCAATCCCCAAAATAAGGGCATTCACAACTTTAACATAACTTACATATGTGACATATCAAACCACTCAGCACAATGTGGGGAACTGTGTGATGTGTACCACGTGTAACTCTCGCATCCTTTTGCCACCCTATCCCACCACTCTCCTCCATAAACTGGGTGACTAGTTTTGCCAAGCACCACTCACATTTTCTTCAGGAAATGTACATGTCTAGTTATTATTATCACCTCCTGTGAGGCTCTCCGTTGGGTGAAGGTGTATGTGTATCAGGATGCAGGATCTTGTGTATTTGCTCCTGGGCTTGCTGGTACACCCGCTGCTGCTCTGAGCTGTCCCCGAACACCGCTATAATGTCCTCCATGGACGGAAACTCGTAGTGGCCTTTTCTCTTGGCTCGCAGTCGTATCTTATTACGGTGGTGCTCGATCTCAGACTTATGCCTAAGAGCAACCTGGATCTAAATTAAAAATAAACCAAACCAAAATACACACAAGTCAGAAAAAATATAACGAAGCAAACCAGAGTGCGCCTCTGAAGACTGTTTTCTCACCTCAGAGCTAACCTTGCCTCCATCCGCCATCCTTTCACTGAGGGCGGGGCTTAGGGCCTGGTTATGCGAATGAGAGGGCGGGCTGGGGAACAGGCTGCATGGCGATTAACTGGACCTTATTGGAGACGCGGCGTGTTCCATCAGACGAGCCGCGAGAGAGACGATCCACGTGGTCAAATATGGAGGAGGAAGATAACTGTTCATCACCTCCGCTGCCTGATGCTGCACCTGATACACACACAGGGTCAAAGGTCAAATTTGCTCTTACTACTGAGAGCGGTGAGCTGAGTGAAAAAGAAGAAATCAGCTTACCAAGTTTGTTCTTGGCTGTCGATCCGACGTGAAATAGAAATATGAAGTAGAAAAGGAAAAAAAACAGCAAAAATGAGATTTCACGTAATGTAAGGAATAAAATATGACAGGTGGTGCAGTTATAACGATGATATGATGCTGTGATTACCCAAGGGTTTTCTTCTGCTTATGCAAAAGATTACCTTTTTTATGTTTGTTTTTTAAAGAGCACTGATTTTTTTGTCCATTTATAGTTATCTTCAATGTTGTAGACTGTTGTGTTATTTCATCAATGCATTAGAAAGAGCACTTTAATATAAAAGCAGAAGTACTTTGAGGGCAGTGCTGTGGTGTAAAGATTTTTATTTTTAAATGAGTAAATAGCTGTTGTGATTGCAGTTGAACGAACACACATTTGAAATGATTGCTGTACTGCAGTGTCAAGTGTTTAATATTAGTTTTATTTGCCATAGAGAACAATGTAAATACACTCTGAGCATTCCTTTCCTTAGTATGTGGTGTGTGTGTGTGTGTGTGTGTGTGTGTGTGTGTGTGTAAACTGTGTTTATTACTATGTTTGCTCTTGCGGTGATGAGGTTTGCTGTCGCTGGGTGTGACTGCAGGTCTTGTGCTTTCCTCTGCTGACTCTCGGCCACTGGACGCCTCACTAGCAAATGAGTCACCATCAGATGGAGACAATCTACCCCAAAACACACACACACACACACACACACACGCACAGTCTTACACCAGCCTCAAGAACACACAGGTATACACATGTTCACCCACACGCTCATTTAGTACCTGCTCCTCCTTCGAGCTGCACGTGACACTTTAGTGGATGAGCTTTTGGATTTGGGCGTGTTCAGTTCTCCGCCCTCGGAGGGAGTGGCCTCTTTGACAGATGGAGGCATAGGAGAGGGTTCTTGGATCACCATGATGTCATCTTTACTATGCTGTCCAAGGTGGAGCTTGGCAAAGTCAAAGCCTTTCACACTTGGGGCCTGGAGCTGAACACACACACATACATACCATACACGCACACACACACACACACACACACACACACACACACACACACATACACACACACACACACACACACAAAGACACACATACACACACACACAAAGACACACATACACACACATACATACCACATATACACACAAACAAACACACACACACACACACACACACACATATACATACCACATACACACACAAACACACACACATACATACCACACACAAACACACACACATACATACCACACACACATATACATACCACATACACACACAAACACACACACATACATACCACACACACACACACACACACACACACACACACACATATACACAATCCCAGGAAAAGACTTCTTACCTTTCAAACATTGTTTTAATTTTCCATTAAAGCAAGACAAAGTTAAAATTTAACCTAGCATCCTACGAGTCCACTTATCTTAAAACCCACTTATCTGGGTGGATAGAATGAAAAGTCAAGTGTCTACTCTACATGTGATGTGGATGAGTGATCCGCTTATGTATTAACACACACACACACACACACACACACATGATTGTACATACACTGTGAAATGGTTCGACCCAGACCTTCTGTCTCTGTTGGATGGTGCTCATGGCGTCTGGTTGGAACTCCAGTTTCTCGGAGCGGCACAGTTTCCAGTAGAGGATGATGATGATGAGGAGGACCACCACCCCGGGGACCACCACCCCAATGATCAGCCACACATTACTGGGCTGTGTCTCAGACGGGGTCAGGGATAACTTCTCCACCGCTGATATACACACAATACAGACATATAGGATGAGATGAATTCTGTTCTTCGTGTCAGATCATACGATGAAGACTAATGAGAGACTAATGTGATTAACATAAAAATTCTAAAGAGGTAATGAGCTTATGGTAATAAAGATATTTGTTTCCTGTCCATTACTTTAATTCAGTTCAATACAGCAAAAGCGAAAGACCAAACACTGCTACGGCTGTGGGCGGAGCTAATTTTCATGGCTGGAGAAATGTAAATGAATCTTATGGTGCGCTCAAGTCATGACAGAAAGATCAGATTTAGTAGTTGAACGCTCGTGAACGTCACCACAGATTTGTAATTTTCTTTGAGCTCAGAGTTTCCAAGTTGGGGGCGAGTCAGTCAGAAAAAATGGTGGAATCAATTATGATATAATCGACCTATGTAACATTAACGTTTACAGCGACTTCATACACTGATCATGGACATAAAACAGCAAAACACATCTGATAGACATTCACTGTTCATTTTCTAGAAGTACAGTTACAAAACCCTTGCTGTATTGTGCTGTAGTTAATTAAGAGAAGGTTCACTTCCATCTTGCTCCGACTAAAGTGACTTGAATGCACCTGATGTTGTAATTACGATTTACGACTCGTAAAAACGAACTTCCCAGGTAAACTTGTAAGCACAGTTAAACTTAAATTGAAGAAACTAGCGATGTCATTAGTGTAAAACATCTCCCCTAATGTGTTAATGAGAGTATGATTATTATATTGTCTAGAAAGATTTAAAAAAGTACTTTTAAGATGGAATAATAATTATATTAGATAGATATTGCTTTGATCTCATATTCTTTCCAAATCATACAGTAGTTTGGTTTTTACTCTTGTGTACATAATTGTGTGTAAAACTGACTGAATGAATAAATATTTTGCTTATGCAAATTCTGTGAGGAGAGTGTGTGTGTGTGTGTGTGTGTGTGTGTGTGTGTGTGTGTGTGTGGCTTACGTGTAGCCAGTATCCCATGCACACGGTAGCCCAACACAATTGCTGCCCTCTGCAGGTTGAGCCTGTTCAGCATGGCAGCAGTAGTCTGAGCCGACAGCCGCTCACCTGACCCCGCCTCCACAAAATACACCAGCTCTAGAGGGTTATCTGCCCCGTCCAGGCGTGAAGCTCGTACAATCTGAAAGGCCATGCGCTATTTAAACAATCACGAGGGAAAAAAACACAAAAAGAAATAATACATATCCTCTCTGGTGTTCTGTAATTACCTGCACGCTGTTGTTACCCACAATGGTTGCTCGTCTCCAGCGACGCCCACCGCCAAGCCCAAGCCCCTCCCCCACCAACACAGCCAGTCTCCTCTCCATTTTAGCCTGGAACGTCCTCTCACTCACACGCTGATCTAACACGCCCAGTAACACTGCCACACACACAGGCATAATTACATCACTAAATGTACATCACATATAACAAGAACCATCTGAACACATAATAACACTTCACAACACCAGTGTAGCCAAATCTATTTAATTAGATACAGTACTACCTGTCTTCACCCAGGACGATCGCAAATGATGAGATACATTCAGCTCTGGATAATGAAAAGCTGGAGAAGAGAAGGGAAGGGAAGGGAAGAGAACGGTAGAGATTAAAGGAGAAGAGAAGAGGAGAGGAGAGGAGAGGAGAGGAGAGAAGAGAAGAGAAGAGAAGAGAAGAGAAGAGAATTTTAGGTGTATTTTAGGTGTCACAATGTACAGTATAACATATGGGAATATGTGCATGTTTGTGTGTGTGTGTGTGTGTGTGTGTGAGCGTGTGCACTCACGCTCTGCGACCTGCACTGCAGGAAAGCCCAGGTAGAAGCTGAACTCCACCACATGCAGCTGTCTCAGGTGAGCGCTGACGTCGGAGCCTCTGAGGTAGCCGTGAGAATCGCGGATGGCGAACGTGACGTCCACCGGAGTTTTCTGCTGCTTCTGACCTTTCGCCAAACTGACGGTGATGTTCAAGATCTGCACCGGAAAATAACACGCAGTGAGATGACCTGTGAGATATCTCAGTCTAACATGGCCAGTTTTAGATTTTGATGGCTATATAACATAATACACACAAGAACAGAGAAGTTTCCGTTCTCCTGCAGTCGCCTGCGGACTTCTGAATAAGCCAGGTAGAGGCCCCTCTCCACACGCTCACTGAAGCTACACACACGCACGTCCACGTGGCTCGGCACAAACTGCAAAACTGGACACAAAAGCAAATTACTAGCACTCTTGATAAAAATGAGTAGAAATGATTATATAAAATAAACAGCACAGGAAATGTGTGATATTTGGAGCTTAAACATATAGACACACATATAGCTTGATATGAATATTCAGGTTTTTTCCAGAAAATACTCTGTTTTATTATTTTCTTTGTCTCTTTTGTGCTTAAAGCTCTCTCTTTTCTCATGTATACGGCTAAGGACGCACATCTCTACAACCAACAATGCTTAACAATTTCTGGAGTATCTGGAGAATAAGAACAAACTCACCAGATAACATTTAGGGGTGTAAGCACTTTTGCACCATGTTCTCCAGAGAATTATTTTTATTTATGAAAATGTCTTGAAGTGGTTCATGAGAGTCATATGATATAATATGATGATATCAGTGCATGTGGGATTAATTTAATACAATAACATTCGCTCATTTTCATGGAGTGCCATTAATTCTGGAGTGGACTATACACTGTGCCTTTGCTGTAAGAGTCGCCTCAAGCATTTTATTTCACAGCTTCTTAGTTTGCTGATAAGATGACTACAGCGTAGCCTTATGGCAGCTGGCATTCAGCCACCATTTCCCCTACATACTGTCGCTGCATGTCTCTGCTTGAAGCTGCATGAATTCCGCTTGGCTGGTTAAGCTGCAGCACCTGCTAAAGCACAAAAATCTGTATTTATTTATCCTGGAAAATATGACTCTTACCTGAGTGCACCTGATTGATGTATTCAGGTACAGGGTATATGGGTGTGACAGTGAGGATGGTTGAGGAGGAGGTGCTGCGTGCTGATTGGCGGAGAGTGTTGATGATTGACACTGCGGTGTATACGAGCGGACCAGACACGGCCCGGAAAACAAAATTGGGTGGAGCTTTAAGGACCTGAAAAACACAAACAGAAGTCATCAATCGGAGTGCAAAAGCTCAATTTATATGAGCTTTTGGGCCAAAAAATGCAGAAACTTTTGTATTTCAATATCTAAAAACCAGGGCTACAAACTATAGAGCTGGAGTCAAGACCAACACTGTCTAAGAGCAGGGCTTACCGAGATCAAGCCAAGCCTTAAGAGGGATGAGGAGGAAATCTAAGTTGAGGCCAAATGAAAGTGCATACTAAAATGCTCACTTATACACTATTCTACACCATTTTAGTGTAAATAATGTGAGTAGTGTGAGTGTTCAAGACGTAGTGGAAGGAAGATGGGCAGGGCTACCAGGCACTGACACCGGATGGAAAAGACATCTTATTACCAGTCACTAATTACCTTCTTTCGGGAATTGTGCCAATGATTAGCCACGTTTTCTAGAATAAGGGATTATTTCTTGTCAAAGTTTATGGATGATAAATGAAAAGAAAACACAATCATTATTTAGCCAAACTCTTGGACTATATTGAGCAAGATCAGTGCCCAAGACAAGAACAAGGACCAAAACGTCTGAGATAAGTTCAAGTAAATACAAGCCATTTTTCAAGACCAGACTTGAATCCACTAGCCCTAGTACATCTACAGAAGTCTCATTTATACAACTGAGTCTTAAGGGCCTTGCTCAGGGGCCCAGCAGTGGCAGCTTGGTGGCCCTGGAATTCAAACTCACAACCATCCGATCAGTAGTCCAACACCTTAACCGCTAAGCTACCACTACCCTGGCAAACCTCGAAATCAACTTATTTACTTTAATCAACTTCTCTTAGATACATGCACCTGCCAGGTGTATAAGAGGAAATACAAATGTAATGGGTAAAATGAGTGACATGACGCACCTGCAGCTCTACTGTACGGTTGAACTCTCGTCTCAAAATCTCCTTCACATGAGCCTTCGCAAACGCCACCGAGGTCGCACTTGGCATGCCTGCAGTTTCAGGGGTCAGAGGTATACAAGAGGTTGAAATTCCTCCAATCACCTCAGGTGAATAGTGTTAATGCTACTATAAATGAATTGTTGTTAATCTTGCTAACTTCCAACAGGTTTTGTTCTACAAAAGCAGCTATGACTGATTTCTGACCAAGGAAATTAGCAATGCCTACGCCGACTGAATTTGTAGAAATTGCTTGATGTGGCTCAAAAGTCTGCACCTGCAATAACTTTTGTACAATTGTCGCTACATTTCTCAAAGCTAAACACCAGCAGACTAATTTTAGTTTCCGTTATATAAAACAATCACAAAATGCTCAAATTGTCACAAACAATTGTTTTCATTTAGCAAAGGCTACTCATGTATAGGCTGTGTGTGCTAGCATAAATCACTTCACAGCCATGAAGGACCACCTCCTGTTTATTTTTCAGTCTCTAAGTAAGAGCATCAAAAGACTTTTCCAAAATCAGGTCTTGTCTGTTGATAATGTTAGTAATGTCCCTAACTAGCTAGCTAAATTTCATTGAAGAAGGTAGCTAGATCTATAAATAAGCCAAAAATTCTGTAACAAGCACAAATATTCTAACCAAACATTACATTTACAATTCATTTACAATATTTACCAAACACAAACATTATAATAGCAAACAATACTAGCTGTAAACCTGTTATAAATTAGTTTACTGATCACTTCTGAGCACTCTGAGGGCCGAGGAATTAGTTATTAAAAGCCTGTGGTCCAATAGGCATTAATCTTATGCTCCATTTTAAACCCAGCGTACACGAATCTGCTATAAAATACAGTAAAGCTCTTTGTCAATCAGTGAAATCTCACAAGAGGGAGGTTTCCCATATAATCATACACAATCACATGTGCATGTGCAAAAACAATGAGTGCAGCTTTAACCATCATGCATCATTGGTATAGCAAAGGTACCTTTCTGCAAAAAAAGTGGAATGAAGACTCACCTACTCTGACCAGGTACATGTCTTGTTTGGTGATGTTGCAGACATACTGCCGAGGTGCAATGGAAAGTGGGATTCTGGGAGCAGGAGGTACTGGTTTGGACGCGGCAGTTGTTGTCGTAGTTGTGGTAGTCGTGGCTCTGGAAGGTGTTTGAGGTTTGTGAGCAGTAGGGACTTTAACTGTTATAGCCTGGATGAATGGACCCTGTGGGATAACTGCCGGGGCCGATGGAGCTACAGGTTGTTCACTACCTTCTTTAGCGTCTGGTAAAGCTGGCTGTGGAGACCCCTTCCCTGGGTAAGAAGGTACTTCAGCAGTCTGCTGTTGATCTGTAGGAGAAATAGGGTGTGTAGTCGGTTTTCGTGGAGGAGTAGGGGTAACTCCAGGTACAGAGTGAGGTGTATCCACTTGGTCTGTTACTGTCCTAGGGCCCACACCCAGAGAAGGGGCGAGTGTGTGTGTGGCGCCTGCAGGTTGTGTATGAGTCGCTGTAGGAGTGATATGAGGGGGAGTCAAGTGTGTCTGGTTGCGAGCAGCACTAACATTCTCTTTGGCCAGTAGCGCGTTGTAGTACTCCATGCTGTTCATATCTGGAAGCAGCATTTCAGTGGGTTCAATTGGGTACAGTTCTGCCCAGTCAAAATCCAGATCATCCTGGGCAGTATCAGGGACATGGGGCAAGCGGGGATCAGAGGGGTGGGCAGTCCTTAGGCTAGTTCCATATCCAAGAGTTACACTCGGGAGAAGATGCCTAGAGGAAAGAGTTAGAACGGTCCGGGATGGAAAGTCTGTGTTGTAGCGGATCCCAGCATTGTCATCCTCAATTTCATATGAGTCATATCCATGTGTGGGAAGGCTGGTGACCAAAGAAAGGTCATCTCCATCAGAGCCCATGAAGGTTAAAGTCTCCAGGTAATCCCCAGAACCCCAGTCTATTTCTGTAGACTGAGCAGAGTCCAGATCTTCATGGCTGAGCAAAGTAGGAGGAGCCGGTGTAGGCGGGCTGTGGCCATGAAGAGGAGGCATCTGACTAGGTGTGAGAAGGTCCGGTGGACGTAGCAGCAGGTGAATGCCATGTGCGCTATCACCTAGGTTACCTGACCCACCATCAGCACCTAGGGATGGGGTTGGAGCTATGCCAGATGCATTGTCATGGTGAACAGGGTGTGCAGGATGCTTGGCATCTGATGATGTATGAGCTTTGCGTCTGGGGTTTTCTGAATATTGCGATAAGGAAAACGAAGCTTGTTGCAAGCCTGCGTGTGTCGGGAAGAAACCAGAGTCCCGTTTGGATAGACCGGATGGGAGTTTCTCTGAGAAATCAAAGAAAAGGAACAAAAATGCAACAGAATTAATCATCAGGACCAAAGTAATCCAGCTAAATGCACCACACAGTCACTGTCCAGATTGGTTCTTAAAAAACTACTTGGAAAGTTAATAATGTAGCTAGAACAGTTTTTATATGAAGAACCTTCTAAGGACACCTCACTTGGACCTCAAATAGTTCTAGAAACTACAGGATTCTTGTTGATTACTCATAATTCATGAAACTCATGACGGCTTAAATTCACTTGTTCCACTTGGGATCCTTAGAGGGCCTTGTTCTACAAAAAACCTTTAAAAGTTAACCCAAAGAGACAAGGCAAAGAACAAGGTTCTAGACAAAAAAAACTTTATTCTAAGAGCCTCTTGTAAACAGTCTTTTGGACAATAAAATTGTTCGTTAGTCTTTTACCAGGGTTTTACAATGGATCTATTTTCTTAAAGGCATTAAGTGGGACCTTTTTAGTAGTACCTTAGATTCACCAGAGATCCACATGTGATGTAAAGGAAACAGTTGCTGAGAAACATATTAGATTATCAGATATTTAAATGGTCAGTGGTTATTGAAATAAAATTGAATAAAGTTTTGTGTTATTCATTCATATTTAGTCACGGAGGATCAGAAGCCTATCACGGGAACACTGGATGCAAGGCAGAATAAACCCTGGGTGTCCACTGCAGGCTCTTTCACACCTACAGTAGGGGCAATTAGTAGGGGCAGTAGTAGGGCAGTTAGAGTCACTAACTCATTGGGATGTGAGAGGAGAATCCATGTGGACAAACATGTGCAAAACTCAACAAAGACAATAACCTTCGAGCCCAGACTTAATCTGCAGACCCTGAAGCTGTGAAGCATCATTGCTATCCACTGCACCACAATTGTGTCAAAATACAGAACTCAAAATGCCAACTGCTATCCAGGAAACTCTAAATACATCATTCATAACTGGATAGGTTGAGATCAGTAATAATGGATAAATCATTTATAATTCTATTCAAATACAGACCAGCGAGTTCTGCACAACCTCCATGTCCATTTGTTCTAGCCCTAAATGTTAAAGTGTAAAGGAGAAGTGCACTCTGTGAGTTACTGTGCATCTGGAATACACTAACAGTACATCAGCTGTAACAGTAGTGGGCTAATCATCCAGCTTTTCCTCTGTGTGATACTGAAGCATTGAGAGAGGAGAGGTAATTGAGTCTGAGGCTCTGTGGGTTGGATGCCTGTGTCAATGGAACAGGCAGCATATAGGAAGCTGGCAGCTCTGTGTATGGTTTGTGGGCCAGTATGTCATTCCAGCTCCATCATCAGACAGAATGGACAGCCAGCCCGCCTCTCACTCATCCATCATCTATAGATTGTTAGAAGGTCTTTAGATGTACATTATACCCAAGCCATGATTAGCTCTCCATCTTTGCATCAGTAGCAACATCCAATGAACCAAATAAAATCTCTGCTGTCAGAAATTTTATTAGAAAACACATTCCCACTTTCACACTAGTAAAGTTCTGACTTGCTGCTCAGTTCCATATCTGCTTTAATGGTTCAGATTTGTGTTTTTAAGTGACATGTGTTGTACAATCCACTTCTGCAACAGTGTTTAATTAGTTTCATTAATTAATAAAAACACCAATATGGAACTTTTTCTATATTGTATTTCTATATTAATGTATGAATGAATTAACCAACCAAGCAACCAATCAATCAATCAATGAAACAATCAATCAGTCAATTTAAATAAATTGATTAATTTAAATAAATAAATAAAAATTCATTCATTGTCTACCGCTTATCTGAACTATTCTCAGGTCACGGGGAGTCTGTGCCTATCTCAGGCGTCATTGGGCATCAAGGCAAGATACACCTTGGACGGAGTGCCAACCCATCACAGGGCACACACACACTCTCATACACTACGGACAATTTAGAGATACCAATCAACCTACAATGCATGTCTTTGGACCGGGGGAGGAAACCGGAGTACCCGGAGGAAACCCCCGAGGCACAGGGAGAACATGCAAACTCCACACACACGGTGGAGGCGGGAATCAAACCCCCAACCCTGGAGGTGTAAGGCAAACGTGTAAACCACGAAGCCACCGTGCCTCCCCAATAAATAAACAAACAAACAAATAAATAAATAAAACAGATACTATGACTAAAATATCTCGTACTCTTCACTATTACCTACATATAGCAATATAGGAAGTTTTTATTAATTTATTTTTATTTATTTATTTTTTTTTTTACATAATTTTGGCATGAATATTCTCCACTATGATTTCAAACATGAGCACAAAATGGCAAAAAGTGACAAACAGTGCTCTATATAGTGAAACCTGTTCACTGTTTTTGCAATTCCTGCAACTGGCAGTTTTTAAATAAATTAGCCATCGTTCATGTACTGCTGAATCTGAATGATCACAAGGACGATTTGGGAGGGGGAAAAAATGCAAAACGATGGCTTTGCATTAACCAAACAGTTCACATAACAGTTATATGACAACATATCAGATCCAATCTGGAATAAATCAAATCTGATTCAAAAGATCTTAAATAAAATCAGATCTGGGTCACATACCTTCGCATTTGTATCAGTTCTACCCTGTAACGTAGCCAGAATTAGCAGGTAAAATCTGTCATGTGTGACCTCGATTCTTTTGTGCTGTGTGAACAACAGAAGAGCATGTTGAATCTGATCTTTTCAGTTCTAATATTTGGCTGTATTTGATGTGTGTCAATAACTTCAGTGTTTACTCATGTTCATAAACAACATGCTGTGTTAGTGCTTCACTATTCACTGTGGAGAATAGACCTGAGTCTCCATTCCTTTCTCAAAGGTCTAAAGACAAATCACAATCCCAGATGCTCAGGACAAGCAGCTATATATTTTAATTGTCTTTTTTTTTGTATACCATTGTAGCACATTGAACAAGTAGGTTCACTTCCATAGAATGTTGAATGACAATCACAAGAATTTTCATTTACTCCCCTCATCTAAACACTGGAAAAACCGGCCCTAATATCTACCTAGTGTATTCCATAATGTGTTAACTGTATAATCTAGCTCAAATAAAGTCAAGTTACAATTTACAAAGTGTGTGTGTGTGTGTGTGTGTGTGTGGAGTTTGCATGTTCTCCCCGTGCTTTGGGGGTTTCCTCTGGGTACTCTGGTTTCCTCCCCCAGTCCAAAGACATGCATTGTAGGTTGATTGGCATCTCTAAATTGTCCATAGTGTGTGATTGCGTGAGTGAATGAGAGTGTGTGTGTGTGCCCTGTAATGGGTTGGCACTCCGTCCAGGTGTATCCTGCCTTGATGCCCAATGACACCCGAGAATAGATCGGATAAGCGGTAGACAATGAATGAATGAACAAGCACTTGGAGCATCTCAGAGAGCTTGGAGCATTTACTTTGAAGCTAGAAACATTTATGCAAAGAAATTACAAATCATTTTGGTTTTACTTTTATAAACTGTTTCCTTGAATATATTGCCCCCAATAGTCTAGATAAAAACAGAAATACAGAAACTCTTAAGGCACTGAGTGTCTACTTTCATATGAGCTTCATATTAACCACCACTGTGGAGTCTGACATGAGAAAGACACTCAATGGTGAACATGAACACAACAAAACAGGTAACAGATGCAAATTACTTTTAATGGCCTCTGGTAAAAAGAGCTAAAGGGTAAATCTTAAAAACACACCACTTTAAGCCAATATACTGTAACTGCCATTACTGTAACTGCCATTACTGCAACATTACTGTAACATTAGCCTTTCGCCATGGTTCTAAAGAGGGTTTTATTACTCCTATTAAACTTTCGGAGAAGACACATTTTGTCTGTTATGTTTGTTTGAATGTAACACGCCACAATTTATTCATCTATTGCTCAGAGCTTTGGTGTGCAGTAGTGTTTTCCCGAATCCTGCCAACTACTGCTCTATGCAAATGCGCTGATGCACCAAAGACATGGTCTGACTTTTGGTAGGAAATTTACTAGGCATATTAATTAGCCTGCTTTAATCTTAAGTCTGGTTTCTCTCAGTGTTTCTTCCTCATGTGGTCTCAGGGAGTCTAAATCTGGATTTCTGTACTGAATGGAGTTCAGTGTTAGCTTCTGCACATGTTCCTTTCAAATGTTCCCTTCTGACAAGGGTCAGTTCAAGAGTGAATGTGTTCAATAATAATATAATAGGCTACAATCAAAGCATACAGTAAACAAATGTGGTCACAAATGATCTGATTTGAGTAGCAAAGCATAATTACGTTCGGGTTTCAAGTGTGAACGCAGCTTATAAGAACTAATGAGCAGTTCTCCAGCACAGCCTGGAATATCTCCAGTAATTAGCTTCCGCCTTACTTAACTATCTGAGCATTCCTTATGGAGAATAGTGCTTCATTTCACTACACACACACACACGCACACACACACACACATTAGAGTGAATTGAGAGCTCAGAATCTGAGACAGCTCTGTGGCGTGGTCAGGCAAGGTGTTTCCATGGTAATATCATGTGTGTGAATGTGTGTGTGAGCATGTACGGGTCCGTGTGTGTGTGTGTGTGTACGTGTTGCAGGAACACATCACGTGCCGACTGCCTCATCAGTATTCCAGAGACACAGTAGACCAAGCTCACAGCATTTCTCACTCCGGCAGATTCAGTTCTCTCTTTCTCTCTCTCTCTCTCTCTCTCTCTCTCTCTCTCTCTCTCTCTCTCTCTCTCTCTCTCTCTCTTCTCTCTCTCTCTCTCTTACACAAACACACACACACACACACACACACACACACACACACACACACACACACACACACAGGTGTACAGAACCTCCAGAAGGGACTCTAAGAATAGCACTACATAATGGCATCCTTGCTGTCTTGTAGTCCTTTTGCTTTGATGAACCTGAGAAGCGACTGCTATCAGAAAGAGGAACAGATAAAGAGAGATAGAAAGACAAATGTGACAAAAAGAGACTGAGAAAGAGACTTATCTATTTCTAGTTATAATCTTTCTTTACAGATGTTTTTTATAATCACTTTGGCACTAACATTAGAACCTTGTCAACCTTGTGATTACTGTGTCAATCATTCATTAATTATTTCAATACTTCAATATTATTAATTATTTCAATATTTCAACTTAATTCTATATTCCGTCCACATCCATCTCACTGTACACGATTCTGCTTATTCCATTATTATTCTATTCTATTGTTGTTTATTTTTATTCTATTTTTATTTTTAGATATAGTATAATGGTAGTCTATTTTATATTACATTTTGTATTATATTCTTGTATTCTTTTTATACTTGATATTCTTTTGATTTAAGATTCTTCTTTTCTTCTTGTGTATTTCTTATATTTTATATTCTAGTTTTACATTTTTTATTTCAAATGTACTTCTCATATTTTATATTCAAATTCTATATTTTTATTTCAATTGTATTTCTTATATTTTAGTTTTACATTTTTATTTCAATTGTATTTATTTTATTTTATATTCTAGTTTTACATTTTTATTTTTATTATTTCTTATATCTTATATTTTATCTATTTTTTTGTTATTATTATTGTTATTTTATTATTACTATTATTACTCTTGTTATTATTATTACTATTATTACTCTTATTATCATTATTATTATTATTGCTATTATTATTATTATTATTATTATTATTATTATTATTACTATTATTATTATTATTACTATTACTATTTTCTTATTATTATTATTGTTATTTTATTATTACTATTACTATTATTACTCTTATTATCATCATCAGGGCATTGGTGGCTCAGTGGTAGGTTTCTCGCCTATCATGCAGAAGGCCCGGGTTCGATTCGAAAATGGGAGGTCCGGAAAAATGGGAGGGTTGCGTCAGGAAGGGCATCTGGCGTAAAACATTTGCCAAGTTGTTGTGCGGACCAGTTGGTCCGCTGTGGCAACCCCGAACAGGGAGCAGCCGAAAGCAACTATTATTACTCGTATTATTATTATTACTATTATTACTCTTATTATCATCATTATTATTATTATTATTATTATTATTATTATTATTACTATTACAATTTTTTTTTTCTTATTATTGTTATTTTATTATTACTATTACCATTATTACTTGTATTATTATTATTACTCTTATCATCATTATTATTATTATTATTATTATTCTATTATTACTATTACAGGGGGGCTTGGTGGTTAGCACGTTTGCCTCACACCTCCAGGGTTGGGGGTTCGATTCCCGCCTCCGCCGTGTGTGTGTGTGTGTGTGTGTGTGTGTGTGTGGGGGGGTTTGGAGTTTGCATGTTCTCCCCGTGCCTCGGGGGTTTCCTCCGGGTACTCCGGTTTCCTCCCCCGGTCCAAAGACATGCATTGTAGGTTGATTGGCATCTCTAAATTGTCCGTAGTGTGTGATTGCGTGAGTGAATGAGTGTGTGTGTGTGCCCTGCGATGGGTTGGCACTCCGTCCAGGGTGTATCCTGCCTTGATGCCCAATGACGCCTGAGATAGGCACAGGCTCCCTGTGACCCGAGAATAGTTCGGATAAGCGGTAGACAATGAATGAATGAATGTTACTATTATTATTGTTCTTATTATTATTATTATGATTACTGTTTTCTTTCATATTATTATTGTTATTTTATCATGACTATTACTATTATTGCTCTTATTATTATTATTACTATTACTATTATTATTATTATTATTATATATTGCTTAAATATTAAGACTGACCTTAAAAGAACAGAAAAACTAAGAACTGCTTCAGTTCTTTATCAGTAAAATCATCAGGCTAAATTTTCACATTTTCCCTAAACAACTCGTCAGCTCTGAATGTTACTGTAAAAAACTCTGACTATAAAGGAGTCCGTCTTCTCATATAGCCACAGGTCTGAAGGCATCACTGCTCCAGCCTCCTCTTTTATTAGCACTCTCCTCAACCATCTTTAGAACTGTCTGTGTGTGTGTGTGTGTGTGTGTGTGTGTGTGTGTGTGTGTGTGTGTGTGTGTGTGTGTGTGTGTGTGTGTGTGTGTGTGTGTTCCATGCAGTCTCAGTCCCCCCAAAAATAAACCCTTCATAGAGTCCAGCACTTCATGATGTTTATTTATATACAGAGTGGGAGGACTAGACATCAAACCTCAAGCTCAGACTTGCCCTTCATCACTTCATCAATACTGACATTTTTTTCTCTTTCTGACTTTATAGTCTCACACACACACACACACACACACACACATTCAGTACACATCCAAAACACACTCTACATTTGGCTCTCCTTTAACACGATGAGCAATAACCAATCGCCTACAATAATATTTATGCAGAAGCACACAAAAAATAGCAATTTGTTCATGTATTTTTGATGTTTTGCTGTATGTGGATTCGACACAGAGGACCTGCATGTGCACACTGACCCAGTTCATGCTTCAGTGACAAAAGTGTACATAAAGACAGATTTTTGGGATTCCAGAGAAAAAGGCTAACACACTTTATAACACACCAAGCCAGATTGTGCTACTTTACGCCTTATGAGCTCCAACAACCCCATTTTTTTCTGAACATTGCTACAGGCTAATAAAGTTTGTGCATGCTTTTGATATACAGTATTTTTCTGGTTTAGTATTGCAGTATACAGTGTGGAATGTAGCCCATGAGTTTTCAGAAGATTCATAAATGGACAAATGTGGAAAACTAAAAAAATAAAAAAAATAATCAAAACATGTTTTTCAGTCATGGACAGCACCACAAATGAACATCAGGGTGAAATCTCCCAATAGAAAACATGAGTAAGAGACATACCTGACACAGGTGTGCTTGTAGTCGCTATGGAAACAAGCATCAATGCCAGGAGAAGGAGCACGCAGCAGCCAATCAGATGCCGAGCCTTGGCTGGCACCGCCCTCAAACCTGTGCTCTCTCCCGCTGACTTCTCCATCCTGCTCGCCGTTTACGACATAATGAGTGAACCTGACATGTTTCCTCCAGAGAAGACGTCCAGCTTCCTGCGTGACTGCCTTCCAGTTTCAGGCATCTCTAAAAAAAAATAAATTAAAAAAAAACCATACCATTTTCATTTCATGAAGCTATATAGAAGTTCAAATATATGAATCTGTTAATGCTACAAATATATGGATCTTGATCTGGATCTGCTACAAATATATGGATCTGGATCTGAATCTGCTACAAATATATGGATCTGGATCTGGATCTGCTACAAATATATGGATCTGGATCTGCTACAAATATATGGATCTGGATCTGAATCTGCTACAAATATATGGATCTGGATCTGGATCTGCTACAAATATATGGATCTGGATCTGCTACAAATATATGGATCTGGATCTGAATCTGCTACAAATATATGGATCTGGATCTGAATCTGCTACAAATATATGGATCTGGATCTGGATATTGTACAAATATATGAATCTGTATCTGTTAGTGCTACAAATATATGGATCTTTATCTGGATCTTCTACAAATATATGAATCTGGATCTGGATCTGCTAGAAATATATGGATCTTGATCTGGATCTGCTACAAATATATGGATCTGGATCTGGATCTGCTACAAATATATGGACCATCTAGATCTGGTACAAATATATGGATCTGGATCTGGTACAAATATATGAATCTGGATCTGGTACAAATATATGAATCTGGATCTGGTACAAATATATGGATCTGGAACAAATATATGAATCTGTATCTGTTAGTGCTACAAATATATGGATATTGATCTGGATCTGCTACAAATATATGGATCTGGATCTGAATCTACAACAAATATATGGATCTTGATCTGCTACAAATATATGGATCTGGATCTGAATCTGCTACAAATATATAGATCTGGCTCTGGATCTGCTACAAATATATGGATCTGGCTCTGGATCTGCTACAAATATATTGATCTGGACCTGGATCTGCTACAAATATATTGATCTGGACCTGGATCTGGTACAAATATATGGATCTGGATCTGGTACAAATATTTGAATCTGGATCTGAATCTGGTACAGATATATGAATCTGTATCTGTTAGTGCTACAAATATATGGGTCTTGATCTGGATCTGCTACAAATATATGGATCTGGATCTGAATCTGCTACAAATATATAGATCTGGCTCTGGATCTGCTACAAATATATGGATCTGGATCTGTTACAAATATATGGATCTGGTACAAATATCTGAATCTGGATCTGAATCTGAATCTGCTACAAATATATGGATCTGGATCTGCTACAAATATATGGATCTGAATCTGCTACAAATATATGGATCTGGATCTGAATCTGGATCTGCTACAAATATATGGATCTGGATCTGCTACAAATATATGCATCTGGATCTGCTACAAATATATGAATCTGGATCTGGATCTGGTACAAATATATGGATCTGGATCTGGTACAAATATATGAATCTGGATCTGTTAGTGCTACAAATATATGGATCTTGATCTGGATCTGCTACAAATATATGGATCTGGATCTGGTACAAATATATGGATCTGGATCTGGATCTGCTACAAATATATTGATCTGGACCTGGATCTGGTACAAATATATGGATCTGGATCTGTTAGTGCTACAAATATATGGATATTGATCTGGATCTGCTACAAATATTTGGATTTGGATCTGAATCTGCTACAAATATATGGATCTGGATCTGGATCTGGTACAAATATATTGATCTGGACCTGGATCTGCTACAAATATATTGATCTGGACCTGGATCTGGTACAAATATATGGATCTGGATCTGGTACAAATATTTGAATCTGGATCTGAATCTGGTACAGATATATGAATCTGTATCTGTTAGTGCTACAAATATATGGGTCTTGATCTGGATCTGCTACAAATATATGGATCTGGATCTGGTACAAATATATTAATCTGGATCTGGTACAAATATATGAATATGGATCTGCTACAAATATATGGATCTGGATCTGAATCTGCTACAAATATATGGATCTGGATCTGGTACAAATATATGGATCTGGATCTGCTACAAATATACTGATATGGATCTGGTACAAATATATGAATCTGGATCTGAATCTGGATCTGGTACAAATATATGAATCTGTATCTGTTAGTGCTACAAATATATGGATCTGGATCTGAATCTGCTACAAATGTACAGATCTTGATCTGCTACAAATATATGGATCTGGATCTGTTACAAATATATGGATCTGGTACAAATATTTGAATCTGGATCTGGTACATATATATGAATCTGTATCTATTAGTGCTAGAAATATATGGGTCTTGATCTGGATCTGCTACAAATATATGGATCTGGATCTGGATCTGCTACAAATATATGGATCTGGATCTGGAACAAATATATGGATCTGGATCTGGATCTGGTACAAATATATGGATCTGGTACAAATATATGAATCTGGATCTGGATCTGCTACAAATATATGGATGTGGATCAGTGATTTAATTTAATCCTTAAGTGGGAGTGGCCTAAACCAGAACTTTTTTTTTTAATCCTACATCTATTCACCCAAAAACACTGGAAAAACCCCAGAGTCAGAAATACCAGAATTTCCAGCATGGAGTGTGAATTCTGGCTCTGACAGTTCCTCAGTCTCAGCTACATCACTCCAGTTCACAACAGAGATGTGTGTGAGACTGTATTCTGTATTTTTAGTCCCGGAGCACACCTCTAATCCCAGATGCCCAAGGAACCTTTCAGGCAAGCTTTCTAAAGGAAAATAAAAAACAAATTGTGCAGCTCCTGTTTGTATTCATTACCTGTTCAATGTGAGTAATGTATTCATAGATACATAATGCAAATTAAGGGAGCCAGTGTTGGCTTGAAACACAAGACAGGTATCGGATTGGATTTGAATTATTTTACAGTCTGATCTACTTATGTATTTTGTGCTATAAACACATGTGATGTAGAACCTGAACACAAACAACATTCAAACACCTCTCCATCATGCTGGGGACGAGTCAGGACACACATCGGTTACTGTGAGGACCCCCGTATCAGATCAGTATCAGATACTAGTACACAAACCTAATATTGTAATGATTAAGGAGAACCTTGAGCACACTTAGGACTGGCACCATCCAATTACAAATGGTTGACAGATTATTGGGAAAAATCGTCGCTCCGTTAAGCTGTAAGGGCGTTTATTTATTCTGCTGGCATGGTCAGTGTTTGCGTCCACTTGTCCCCTTATAGAGAAGTCAAGCATATCAACAAAAAAAAAGAGATCCTGCAATCCTAAAATGATGGGCGTGGTCTCTTCCAGAATGACCCCGCCCACATTCTGAGGGCAGGAGGATTCACTGAACAGTGTGATCAGGATAAATCTGATGTAAAGCCTCTGCTATGGCCTTCAGAGTTACCAGATTTCAACATAATTGACAACTTAAAGGAGACTCCTGAGTGATGTCTATTGAGTGACAGCTGTTTACCATCATCATCATCAAAACACCAAGTGAGGAAGATTCGCTCAAGAGGCTTCAGATTAATGCTCTTCTGGCTGCTATGGCTGGATTATGGTGTTTATTTTTTCCTTTAATTTGTCGCCTGTGTAAATGTACTGTATACATCACACAAGGCTGATACTGGTACTCCATCAAGGCTCATTCCTGATGTTCAAGAGAACTCCAGCAATGCTAGAATGATGGTTTATATCTATATGAAGCTGATATCATTCATTAAGAGTAACAGAGAGATGTGATCTGAGATGTGGAGGTTGAAAGCTTACTTTAGGAGTAGAAGCTATGTTGTGTTACATCTCTGGTGTGTTCATCCAGGATAAAATGCAGCAGCCTAGTGACAGAAATATTGACTAGACTTGTATGAAAAATGGCGCGTTTAAGGCCTAGAGGTTAGACACCTATGTGAATTTCGATCAGATGAGAGTGAGAGAGAGAGAGAGAGAGAGAGAGAGAGAGAGAGAGAGAGAGAGAGAGAGAGAGAGAGAGAGAAGGTGTACCGACCCGCATACAGATGACACACTTTGGACCAAAAGACGCTTTTTTCCCCCCTCCAGCACATTAACCTCCAGCACCATACACACCCTGTTAATAATGTTCATGAAGATACTGAGATGTAGGCATGAACAGGCCAGCTATGGCATTTCCGTTACCTGTCATTTGGAGATGCAGCAGAGGGCCAGGCTCAGCATCATCATCATCATCACCATCATCATCATCACTACACACCCCTCATCACACACACCTCCTGGTCTCCACACGGTTCTCTCCCAGGCTCTCCAAAAACGGGACCTACAAAATATACAATCCGTGTATGTGTCTGCGCTCTCCAGCTTCGTGAAGCCTTTCCCGTTATTTCCGCTGTGTCCGTGATGAGCAGGCTGTGACGCGGGCGCTTCACGCGAACACATGGACCCTGAGAAAGGACGCAGGCGACCCGGTCCGGTCCATTTCAGCACGCGAACGAGGGAATCCGGCGAAACATCGCCTCCGTGTACACACACACGCACACACACACGCGCATACGCGCACACACACACCACCACCGACTGGATGCCTGGCCCCGCCCCTTTACCCTGTTCATTAACGTGGAGAGAATAGCGCTCTGCTCTGATTGGCTGTTTGGGTTGTCAGTCAAAAACCGGCTACATGCGTCTGAAGCTGTTAGAGAGCTGCACACTTGTTTATTTCTTCGCGTTTCTTCCAGATAACCTAGAACCAGGGTTCTAGAGGTGGGGTCCGGGGAACTCACTGATTACAGAACTTTATTCATTCATTCATTTATTCATTCATCAGAAACTGCTTTATTGCGGTCAGGGTTGAAATGAACATAATTATGAGTCTAATTAAATTACATGAAAATATATAAATGGTTCATAACAATAAATAATAGGTCTAACTAATCTAAATTAATATAATGTAATATTTTATGAGGGCATGGGGGGCACGGTGGCTTGGTGGTTCTCCCTGTGCCTCGGGAGTTTCCTCCCCTGGTCCAAAGACATGCATTGTAGATTGATTGGCATCTCTAAATTGTCTGTAGTGTGTATG
Source organism: Hemibagrus guttatus (assembly GCA_033459395.1). Classification (NCBI taxonomy): domain Eukaryota; kingdom Metazoa; phylum Chordata; class Actinopteri; order Siluriformes; family Bagridae; genus Hemibagrus; species Hemibagrus guttatus. The sequence continues at coordinate 7,605,370 of JAUCMX010000018.1, forward strand.
TGTCTGTAGTGTGTGTGTGTGTGTGTGTCTGTAGTGTGTGTGTGTGTGTGCCCTGGGATGGGTTGGCACTCCATCCAGGGTGTATCCTGCCTTGATGCCTGATGAATACCTGAGAATAGATCAGATAAGCGGTAGACAATGAATAAATGAATAATATTCTATGAATAAAGTAAACAAAAATAATGAAATATACAATTATTAAGAAATAAAATGAAATATTTCATTTCAATTAAATGTATTGACGTTTAATCTAAATGTGAAGAATTAACTATTAATAACATACATATAGTTGCAGTTTTATTTGTTTTATGAATGGAAAGCCCGAGCAGCTTGTACAATAAAAGCAACAATAAATGTTAGACACACATAAGGTGTGAAATAATTGAGCTACACTGATGATTAATAGTAGCAGTATTTATTTTCCTAAAAACAAATCTGTGCTGCAGTCATGCAGGCTCCTGGAGTGTTTTTCAGGGAGTTTGAGAACCTTACAATTTTAAAAAGCATGATTTTTAGGTAAAGGCTTTTTTCCTGGTGAGGGTTATGATGGATCTGAAGCCTACTGGATAGGATGCAGGTCCATTACAGAGGACCGTGCATACATGTTCACACACTCATTCACATCTAGAGTCAATTTATCTTTGGCAATCCATTTATTGGCATGTTTTTGGAATGTGGGAGAATAATGAAGAACCCAGAAGAAACCTATGTGGAGAACATACCCAGAAACTCCACACAGACAATAACCTGAGCTCTGAGGTTGAAGTGTGAAGCAGCAGCACTGTCCTCTGACATGCATAACACAAACAGTTGTGTATTGTAACCAGCTGTTCTTTTTTTTTGTTCCATCCTTCTGTCTAGTTTTTACTACAGCAAAGGTTTCCCAAACCTGGTCTTGAGGAATACTACGTCTGTGACACAGTTTCACCCTCTTTCAAAGAAACTGTGTCATTGTGGATGCCCTATCCAAAGAGCTAATATTAGCTGTTTAATGTTTTAAGACACAACCATGGGCTTCCTCCCCTCTCCTGAAACATGTTATTAGGTGAAATGACTAAAATATTTAAAATAGAAATAAATGAGTATGTATGTGTTTGTGTGTGTGTGTGTGTGTGTGGGGGAGGTTGATGAATTAGTAAGTAAAGAAAATGATTTTAGGGTTAGGGTTATATTATACTATACAGTTATTATAATATTAATAATAATTAAATAAAAATTTTTAAATAATAAAAAAAATAAATAAATCTTCTTCTTCTTCTTTCGGCTTTTCCCTTCAGGGGTTCCCTACCCCTTCTTCTATCCTCAACACTTGCACCCACTAGCTTCATATCCTCATTAATTCCATCCATATACCTCCTCTTTGGCCTTCCTCTTTGCCTCCTGCCTGGCAGCTCCATGTCCAACATTCTCCTACCAATATACTCACTCTCCCTCCTCTGAACATGTCCAAACCATCTTAATCTGGCCTCCCTAACTTTGTCCCCCAAACATCCAACATGAGCTGTCCCTCTAATGTACTCATTCCTAATCCTGTCCAATCTTGTCACTCCCAAAGAGAACCTCAACATCTTCAGCTCTGCTACCTCTAGCTCTGACTCCTGTCTCTTCCTCAGTGACACTGTCTCTAAACCATACAGCATGGCCGGTCTCACCACTGTCCTGTACACCTTCCCCTTGATTCTCGCTGATATTTTCCTATCACACAGAACTCCAGACACCTTTCTCCACCCATTCCAACCTGCCTGCACTCGCTTCTTTACCTCTTTCCCACACTCTCCATTACTCAGGACTGTTGACCCCAAGTACTTAAACTCCTGTACCTTCTTCACCTCTTCACCCTGTAACCTTACAGTTCCACTTCCCTCCCTTTCATTCACACACATGTACTCAGTCTTACTACGACTGACTTTCATTCCTCTTCTCTCCAGCGCAAACCTCCACCTCTCCAGGTTTTCCTTCACCTGCTCCCTGCTGTCACTACAGATCACAATGTCATCTGCAAACATCATTGTCCAAGGAGACTCCTGTCTGACCTCCTCTGACAACTGGTCCATCACTATAGCAAACAGGATCCCTGATGCAGTCCTGTCCATGTCCCACTTCTTCTTGGCTAACCTCTTCCTCTGGATACTATCCTGAACTTCCTCATTCCACCACCAAGTCTCCTTATCTTCTTTCGTCCTTCCAGATGACACACCCAGCACCTTTCTCCCTGTCTCCCTGATCACTTCTGCTGTAGTTTCCCAGTCATCTGGCAGCACTACCTGACCACCCAGAGCCTGCCTCAACTTCTGTCTAAATTCCTCACAACATTCCTCCTTTTTCAGCTTCCACCACTTGGTTTTCTTCTCTATCTCTATCTTTGACCTCTTCTTCTTACAGACTATAAAAGTCATCCTACACACCACCATCCTATGCTGTCTGGCTACACTCTCTCCCACTACCACTTTACAGTCACTAATCTCTTTCAGATTGCCTCTTCTACATAGGATGTAGTCTACCTGTGTTCTCCTACCTCCACTCTTGTAAGTCACTCTATGCTCCTCCCTCTTCTGAAAATAAGTGTTAACCACACCCATGTCCATCCTCTTAGCAAAGTCCACTACCATCTGTCCTTCAAGGTTCCTTTCCTTAACTCCAAACTTGCCCATCACCTCCTCATCACCTGTGTTCCCCTCACCAACATGTCCATTAAAATACGCTCCTATCGCCACTCTCTCACCCGTGGGAATACTCTCCATCACCTCATCTAATTCACTCCAGAATCTCTCTTTCTCCTCTAACTCACAACCTACCTGTGGGGCATAACCACTAACAACATTCAACATCACCCCTTCAATCTCTAACTTCAGACTCATCACCCTGTCTGACACTCTCTTCACCTCCAGGACATTCCTCACAAATTCCTCCTTCAGGACCACACCTACCCCATTTCTCTTACTATCCACACCATAATAAAACAGCTTGAATCCTGCTCCTATACTACTAGCCTTGCTACCCTTCCACCTGGTCTCCTGTACACGCAGTATATCCACCTTCCTTCTCTCCATCACATCAGCCAGCTCTCTACCTTTCCCTGTCATAGTACCAACATTCAGAGTTCCTATTCTCAGTCCTACACTCTTACCTTTCCTCTTCTCTCTCTGTCTGTGCACTCTCCTCCCTCCTCTACTTCTTCGACCAACAGTAGCCCAATTTCCACTGGCGCCCTGTAAGTCAACGGCGCCGATGGCGGTCGTTGTTAACCCGGGCCTCGACCGATCCGGTATGAAATTCGTACTGACGATTCGCATGGTTAAATTTGGCAATGTTTTACGCCGGATGCCCTTCCTGACGCAACCCTCTCTATTTATCCGGGCTTGGGACCAGCACAGAAGTCACTGGACTGTGACCCCCATGGCTAGATTAATAAATATAATAAATATAAATCATAAAAAATCATAATCATGAAAAAAAAACACTTGTGGGTGTGTTATTATTGGAAATTAATCAATTATGTTCTGCTGTGATGTGAGCAATTTGCCAACAATTCCAATTTTATTTTTTATGATTAATAAAAGAATGGTATGAAATATTTTTATCCATTTATAGTTACATTTAATGTTGTGGAACATCTGAGAAAAAGCTACTGTTATCATTTAAGTGTGTGTGTGTGTGTGTGTGCCCTGTTGCATTCAATTCAGGGTAAATTTCTGCCTCGTATCTGTGATATTTTTCTATTTTATGTGATGAAAAATACACAATCAACTTGATGCGATTTTCGCCGACTCATAGTATATACGTGTCTGTCCTTTGCTCACTCCTTTGTGAGGTTTTTCTCTTATCTTAGCCTTGAACATTATTTGTATGGTCTAGAGTGTGCCCTTTGCACATACACCTCAATACATTTACAACTCAGTGTTTAGACTATGGAGATTCCAGTCTCTGTTTGTGCACACGATGTCTTTGACTCAGCTTTGGCTCTTATTCTCCTGATTCTTCAGTCATATTACTTCTAGTGAAACTGCAGAGATTTCAAGCATCCAGAAAGATTTACAGCATATCCCGTGCTCCAGAGATTGGATCTGCCAAGACGCTGAGCAGGATTAAGTGATTACTTAAAGTGTGGGAGTGAGAAGCAACTGTTACCACAAGCGATAGTTTTGTGTAGGGGTATGATATGGGAAAAACATCACTTCAACATACACAAAATAGACAATTTATCAGAATATTTAGGCAAGTTAACAAAATGCTATCAACTCATGTGAACATACACTGATCAGGCATAACATTCTGAGCAGTGCCAGGTGAAGTGAATAACACTGAGTATCTCCTCATCATGGCACCTGTTAGTGGGTGGGATATATTAGGCAGCAAGTGAACATTTTGTCCTCAAAGTTGATGTGTTAGAAGCAGGAAAAATGGACAAGTGTAAGGATTTGAGCGAGTTTGACAAGGACCAAATTGTGATGGCTAGACCACTGGATCAGAACATCTCCAAAACTGCAGCTCTTGTGGGGTGTTCCCGGTCTGCAGTGGTCAGTATCTATCAAAAGTGGTCCAAGGAAGGAACAGTGGTGAACCGGCGACAGGGTCATGGGTGGCCAAGGCTCACTGATGCACGTGAAGAGTGAAGGCTGGCCCGTGTGATCCGATCCAACAGACGAGCTACTGTTGCTAAAGATTGCTGAAGAAGTTAATGACAGGTCAAGGCAGTTTTTGCAGCAAAAGGGGGACCAAGACAAAAAAAAATCCTAAAAAGATCTGTGCTTCCCAAAACTCTCACTCTTACTTCAGTGGATAATCTCATATACTGTGGATACAGGAAAATTGCACCTAAGAACTGATGCTGTTATCGAAAAGATATCTTCTTCAAATCTGCTCTTGCTGAACATCCTGAAACACACCCAGTACTGTGTCTACATCTACTCTGTAATGATTTATAATCCCACTATCTTTTGTGACTCAGAGGAAGACAGGTTTCCTTTTGAGTCTGGTTCCGATTAAGGTTTCCTCCTCAAGTCCTTTCAGGGAGTTTTTCTTTGTCATGGTCATTTTCGGCTCAGCTGGTAGCCTCCTGATGGTTCAGCGGAAGGATCCTGTGCTTTTATTGCCACGGCCTGGATTCGATTCCTGGGCAGGGAGCTAACTCAGCCACTGAAGAGTTAACTCTCAGTGCTGGTCCCAAGCCTGGATAAAATGGGAGGGTTGCATCAGGAAGGGCATCTGGTATAAAACCTGTGCTGAATCAAAACATGTGGACCAAATGATCCGCTGTAGCGACCCCGTACAGGGAGCAGCTGAGAGAACAAGAACTTCTGGCTCGACCGTTAAAGATCTCAAGATGAATCTGGATTTCTGGATGGAAGTTGCTTTGTGACATTGTGTGTAGAACTGTACAATTAAAATAAGTTGAATTTCATTAAGTCGAGTCTATATTCATCAGTACCGATTTAAAATTTAGGTCGCTTCACACAGACTAAATTATCATATATAAATATACGCAAATAACACTTTCTAATATTAGCATGTGTTCTTTAATAGCGTCTTTTTACTTTCCTCAACCTGTGCACCAGCACCACCTATTGGCTGTGGTGTAAATTTCCTGCACACTGACTAATTAAACAATGAGACAGAATACATAATTAAAGAGCAGTGACTATGCTGAATCAGGCACAGATTTTTCTATAATAATAAAAAACAACAAATGAATCATAAACAAGAGTCCAGAATGGCAGGAAGAGTTTATTGTTGATGGTAACAGACTAAAAAAATGAAATGATGTTCAAGAAAAAAACCCTACACATTGTTACAAACAAAAGCAGAAACTATTTCAGCTATGTAACTATTTCAGTCTGCATTAGACCTGTTACCTATGATACACTGAGAGAAAAAAAACCCTTGAAAATAAAAATAGCGCATGATTTTCTTTCTCAGATGAAACCCCCTGCCAATATTCATCCATCCATCACAAGATGGCTACCAGTCTGGAAGGGTGAAGGCTAAAACTGCTTCCTCTGAGACACGTGAAGCCAGCCAGAATGAATCGCAATGGTTTCAAACTGCAGCTCATGCTGAGTCAGAGCTAAGTGCACTCAGCCCTCTTCCTCATACATGACGACGTTCACTGCTAGCCACAACTGGCTAGTGTCTCCGTGATTGACAGGGAAGTAGAATTTGCAATCCCTCCAGCTCAAACAGCTCCTTCGGCACCCCTTGGAGTCTACATCCTGATCAATCAAACTATTCATGATCATCAGTAGCGCAATGATTCTGAGCGGTGACTCACTTTTCCACTGATAAATGTTTGGTTAAACACGTTCTGTGTTTTTTTTCTTTTTCATATTTTTTATTTTTTTTAAAAGGTAACATATTGTAAATACTAACATACTGCATTATTTGCCAATAAAGTAATTCGGCACGCTTTTGTTGGATCAATGTAAAACAGCACTAACATGATAGTTACATTTCATTAAGTTTTCCGTCGTGGCTCAGGATCAAGTCTTCATTATATGAACATTAGCACTGCGTGCATTGAGAATGAACTCCGAGTATAAGGACGCACCACTGACCGTCACACAGCGCTGTACAGAAGTGTAACAGTGGGTATACACACACACACACGTGTGGGTGTGTGTGATTTCACTACGCTATTTGGTTTTCCACCTCGCTGATGGAAATGAAGCAGGGCCGCCGGCGTACTTTCCTCTTGGTGTTGTGTTTGGGGTTCCTCTGGTACATATCTGCAACACAGAGTCTTTCAGGTTAATAAGAAACACGCGTGAGAAGGTTAGTAGAAACACAGACATTATGAGGTCATAACAAATAAATTCAGAACGTAATCGTTTTCATTAAATATTTAATAATATACTCTTACACTCAGGACCGGTCTGTGGATCCAGACTCACAGAACTACATCCTTTTTTTTTTTAAAAAGTTTCACTGTATTTACTGAATTATGCGCTTTAAAGTGAATACAGAGGACGGGATCATGCAAATGAGATGTTCCTATTTTAAATACAGTGTGTTTTTCCTGTGTTTACCTTCGAAACTGACATAGTACTGTCTATTGCCCTTTATAACTGTGACTTGGGCTTTACTGTCCGTCAGAAACGCTTCCTCCAGATCGCAGGACTTTACAGAGGTCACACGGTGCTTATCGTCCTGAAAAAGTCACACACACACACGATCATTAGCACACAGCATGAACACAGCAGATTTGTTAACTTTGCTGTTGTCTCTCACCGGCCTGCCATACTCAATCCAGTTATCATGGTCTCCCTTGTAGTACCACAACCAGTGTGTGGTCAGAACGTAGTGTGAAGGCTTGGTGATGGACGAGACGGTGGAGAGACGGCGCACCGGATGCCCAGACCTGGTCATCGTCTGGAAATCCACCGGCCTTGAGCCTGGACTGGAGCAGTGAGTAGGAGACGAGGGAAGATCAGTTAAATACAAATAAATTACGACAATAAAAAAAAAACCAAACATGTTAATTCACCCATGTGCGTTCTTAGGGTCGCAGAAAGCTCGTTCAATTTCCTCCATCCCTTGCAGATCCCTCCATCCGTTCCCCTCGTTCACCTCCCATTTATACGGCAGATTAAAATGCACCAGTTTGCATTGCTCTAAACACAGAGATCACAGTAATTCTCTTACAACATGAAATCAAAAGAGAAAAGCAAACAGAAAAAAAGATGCAGAACAATGAGATTGAAGGTGTAACGGTTTGAGACAGACCCTGAAATCTGCAGTTTCTTCTGATGAAGTGGAGACAAATTTCATTCTTCTCTTCTGCCAGTTCTCTGCTTACAGGCTCAGAAATCCTCTCTGTAAAAAAACACACACACAGACAGACAGATAGACACACACAAAGACAGACAGACATGCAGACAAACACATGCAGACAGACAGACAGACATGCAGGCAGACAGACAGGCACACAGGTTGAGAGAAACACACACAGAAAGACACACACACAAACACAGAGAGAGTGAGAGACAGACAGACAGCATTTAATTTTAATTAAATTTAATTAATTAAATTATTTAATTTTCATTGAGAAATGTATCAAAATTTATCCATAATAAACATAGTTAACGCCTGTCAGCAGATATATGCCTCATGTTAGCTAAGACATGGAAAGTGAAGATGCTACATCTTTCACACAGTTGAGATAAGAGAGCACAAACTATTACTCTGGCGAGATGCTGGGAAGGGGGCGGAGCTTCTGGGGGTGAGTTAATATCAGAGGGTTTAAAAACATCTATTCATGTCTCATCTGCTGCTTTTGGAGGAAATGGAGGGAAATTAAACACTGCTATTTTTCCCCTGAATGTTGTCATCTGTTAGTTCCCACCCACCTGTGACTCGACAACACACCGGTGTGAAGGAGAACTCACAACTCACGCACATGCAAATCTTTTCAAATCACTGCGATGATGCATCACAGTTCAGAACAACACCCACTATTCTATCTGTCCTCTTTTGCATACATCAGCTCACAGCTGAGAGAGAGAGAGGGAGGGAGAGAAAGAGAGTGATAGAGAGAGGGGGGGGAGAAAAAGAGAGAGTGATAGAGAGAGAGAGAGACAGAGAGAGGGAGAGAAACAGAGACAGACAGCAAGAGAGAGAGATATATAGAGACAGCAACAGAGAGATAGAGATAGAGACAGCAGGAGAGAGAGAGAGACAGAGAGAGGGAGAGAAACCGAGACAGACAGCAAGAGAGAGAGATATATAGAGACAGCAAGAGAGAGATAGAGATAAAGAGATAGAGACAGCAGGAGAGAGAGAGAGACAGAGAGAGGGAGAGAAACAGAGACAGACAGCAAGAGAGAGATAGAGATAAAGAGATAGAGACAGCAGGGGAGAGGGGGAGAGAGAGGGGGAGAGAGGGGGGGGGGGAGAGGGGGGAGAGAGGGGGGGGGGAGAGAGAGAGAGAGAGAGAGAGAGAGAGAGAGAGAGAGAGAGAGAGAGAGAGAGAGAGAGAGAGAGAGAGAGAGAGAGAGACAAAAAAGAGGAAGAAAAAAAGAGGAAAAGGAAGCTATCCACCTCACCCAGAAACCACAATTCTTCTTGCCTGGCATTATTCAGAATCAGACTTGTGATGATCTCTGCCTCATTTCTTCACTCACTCAGGACACTTTTTCTATATGTTCTTAGTGTTAACTGAAACCCCTGACCGAGACTCGATGGAAGAAGAGATATTTCAGTGAGACTTTTCTGCTGAAATAAAGGGTAAATAAATCTCATACAAATCTCATACCAGCGTACTGCCATGATAAAATCTGGAGCTTCTGTTAAAAAAACACACAAAGGCTGTAAGGTCTGAAAGTAGAATAAAATATCCAGTGGGCTGTAAATAAAGAGAGACCAAAAAAAAAAAAAAACCCGGGAGCTTGTTGGATTTATGAAATTTTAGACTTGTTTCTCCATCTGTTTAAAATCCAGCACATTTTCAAGTCGGTGCATCATGAGGGTATCATGAGTTTGCTGTATACACACACGTCTGTTTGCACTAATAACCCACACTATTTGCCTAAAACAATAAGCCCTACCTTCCACATCTGCACACACACACACACACACACACACACCTGCGTCAGCAGCACTGGCGCTCAGTCGGTAAACGTTCTGGTAGAGGTAAGGCAAGTCCTGGATGACGTCGATGCCGAGGCCGCGCTCCTCCAGCATCCTGCGGCCGTACTCGTCCACGCAGTGGAGACGCTTGCACTTGGTGCCGAAGATGCAGTTGTCCTGCACAAAGTGCTGGCACATATGCACTTTAGTGCAGTTCTCCTTAAAGGTGCAGGCCCCGAACAGCCCCGAGCCCTTATTGTAGTGGGAGCAAACCTGCACATGGAACAAAGCAGAGCGGTGTCACGACACCGCACGTAAACCAGTACTGGAAAAAGGAAGTACTGACACACATGCATGCACATTCACACTAACACACACACTGATAAGATAAAAAAAACAACAAAACTAATGTCCATTTACAGCACAATGCTTACAAAGAGTTCTTTTCCAAAACCTCTACTTTACCTCAAGACTTACAGGACTTTCAGCTCCAATATTTTCACCTGGACCTTTTTGGTTTGTTTTTTTTGGTTGCTTTTTTTTTTTTTTTTTTTTTTTAAAAATGCGCCGCGTGTCATCTCCGACACATTGCACTTGGTGAGGCTCCTTCACTTTGCAACATCCACCAATATCCGTTCATCTGCAACTCTTCATCCAAAGCGGACACACCTTCCTTCTTTTCATTTTGTTTTGCTTTGTTTTGCTTCTGTTGTTGTTGTTTTAACCGTCTGTTTGACTTCTATTTATATCACACTAAACTTTCACTCAAAGAGAAACTGGATTTTTTTTTTTTTTTTTTAAAGATTCAGCTGGATAACTTGCTGTCTTTATACTGTGACAATAGGTTACATTCTGCACCTGAACATCAAAAAGCGATTCCTGTAAAAAAAAGGTGCATTTTTATCCTTTTCTGAAATCATTTGACTGCACAGTGCACAGAGAGAGGCGTTTCGAACAGCAGGGGCCGTACCTAGAATGCAGAAATAGCTCATCTTGAAATAAACCTTAAATAAATGGCCAAGGATGAGTCATATGTATAAACACACAGAAATGCAGAGCAAATATCAACAATTTACTTTTTTGGGGGAGAATTTGAGGTGGAAATATATCCAGCCAGTGCAAGCAGTACGTTCAGGAGATCCGCCTTGTAAGTGTGTAGAAATGTCCTTACATACAACACCATGCAAAGTGTATTAATTTGGTCCTACAGGATGCCACTGAGTGTTTTTGTGATTGTTGCAGCCAAAATTGCATGATTTTGCTGTGTGTTTTCACCTCGGGCAGTAGCGCAGGGTCGTTCTGTAGCAGTAGGAGGAAGAGGTCTTCCTCATGAAGCTCGTGAAGGGTGCACTCGCGAAGAAGGGGAAAGTTATGCTCAGACTGAATGTTATGGGAGAACTTGCACTCCTTCCTAGAGAGAGAGAGAGAGAGAGAGAGAGAGAGATAGAATGTTATACGTGTTATATATGTGAATTGTCCAAGGGAATCAAATATGAAAACAACAAAAATGGACCTAAAAGAGAACCTTGTTGGACACCATACACACTTTTTAGCCTAACAGGAAATGGTCTTTCAAGTATGAACTAAAGTACTTATCTGTCTCAACACAGCAGCAGTACGCCGGATGCCCTTCCTGACGCAACCCTCCCATGTTTTTTTTTCCGGCACTGCACCCAGTGGCTGGGGTTTGGGCACTGGCTTGAAATTGAACCCGGGCCCTCCGAGAAACCTACCACTGAGCCACAACACCCTAATGAACAATAATTCTCCTAAACTTTAGATTCTAAATAAACTCCATCAAGATGATAATAAGGAAAATAATGAGCTGGTATTTTTGCTCGATTTGTACAAGTTAATTATTTAATGATTTTATTTGATCCTTTTATACAGGAGTGTACGGTTTTGTCTGGAAAGAGTCCGCGGTTGCAGGTTTTTATTCCGACCAATCAGAAGACACAAGCAATTCTACTGAAATCCAGCTAATTAAGGCAGGTGTGTATCAGGGGTGACTTCTTGCTTCACTGAAATGAAAACCTGCCCCACACTGACGCTTCGTGACTAAGATTACACACAACTGCATTTATAGTTACAATTAATCCTGCAAAACATCCACAAAGAGCTCCAAATGAGCTATTGTTATCACTTATGTTAGAAGAGTCATCAACAGCCATTTTCAAAATAACAAGACAAAATGCAGCTTGTCATGTTACAAAGAAACTGGAAAAAGCCCTCTGCACTAAACACTTCTCTGTGATGGAAAATTTGAAGTTCCAGCTTTATCTCTGGCTGTTACAGTGTTGAAAAAAAACACACCATATCAAAAAATTCCACAAGTTTTGTTCCCTCATTATCTGCTTATGCAGCATATCCGCCATAACGCTTCCTGTGTATGCACGAGTTCAACAAAACAAGTGCATTAATCAATACAATTGTTCTGCATTCATGTTCAAGTTCCAGAAATGAACTTAAACTACACGCAACATAAACCCTGTAAACGCGGTATAATTTCGCTTGAGGGAAATCTCAGCTCTTCTTTCAGCACGGAAGATACTCGAGCTCTTATATGTAGTGCCAAAGATATGATGAAATATATTTAACTATGTAGCAGAGCCGCACAAGTTACACGCTCTCCAGCTTATGTTCCTATAGCCAGCTTTTTATTTTCTTACAAGAGCACTCACTTTGTGGTATCCCACAATGCACAATTTCTTATTTCGGGTCAACCGACACAAAGACATTTCAACAGATGACAAAGGGTTAGGCATTGCTGTCTGTTTTACTCATAAGGCTTATTTTTAGACTGGTAGGGTGTGGCTGATCACTGCTTACTGAGCCATGGCCTTTGACTAGATTCTTAAGCCCCAGGACGCACCGGTGGAGAAGTGGACTACCCTGGACCTTAGGTGGAAAGAGCCATCAAGACAATGACGTAGCAAGGAATTATTTCCAGTGTGGTTTAGGGTTGGCCAACTGATTGTCTCATGATAGCATCTGATAGGCGATTAAATATCAGTAAACATATTTGACATTTAAATAGAGAGGAATTGTATCTTTTACCTGGGCTGGTGCATATCATGTACCTCTAATTAACATTTTAACTATTTGAAAGGGTACTAAAGGTACGAACAATGTAACCGTGGTAAGGTCAGCGATAAGGAAAACCACACTTTGGTTCGGTGTATGCGGTATATCCGCACACAACTTCCTGTGTATGCATGAGTTCAACAAAACAAGTGCATTAAATCAATACGACTGTTCTGTGTTCATGTTCCAGAAATGAAGCAGGAACTTCACGCAACACAAACCCGGTAAACACGGTATAATTTCCCCTGAGGGAAGTCTCAACATGTCAAATACTCGAGCTCTCATTAAGAGATTGGGAGAAATAAACATTTTTGTACTGAAGAGAGGAGGCACAGGGGTACAGTTGGAGGGTGTAGCTCAGAGAGGTGCAAATAAAGAGAGAACAATAACGGGCCTAAAGGAGAACCTTGTGGGTCACCACAACGGTGGTTATAATGCTTTGAGGTGAAAAATCTCTCAAATAAAAGCTCAGATAACATGCCTGCCTAAATAATAGGGTCCAAGCACATGAACCTAAATTTGTAAGGTGGATTTGATCTGTTTGTTTTCATCATCTCCTGTAACAGGACACACTCCTTACCTTCCTTTACCATAGCGGCAGTTTCCATAAACGAAATATTTGCACAGATGCAAGTCCTGGCAGCCGAAACAGTCCTGCTTGGCGTAACTTTTACACAGACGCAGAGATGTTTTAGCCACTACGATATAATCCGTCACGCCTTTTTCTGCACTCAGTTTGTTCCGGACCATGGCAAATCTCGGGCATTTTTTCAATATGTACCAGAAGTGCTCGTCGCTGATATCAAACCGCTGGAAGACCTTCCTGTAGAGCTGAGACAGGTCCATGGAGCCTTTATGGCTGCACAGGATACTCGTAGCGTGATGGATAACCCGCGAGAAATTAGACATTTTATCCTCCCGTACTTCTGTTTTAGAGATTTGCTTTTGTGTTTGTGTGTGAGAAAGAGTCTGAGTCTGTGTGTGTGAAGGCGGTGACTGTTCAAGTGGAGAATTCAACATGGCCGCCATCAACGCCATCATTTTACCTCTCATCAAAATACAAGTTTCTCCATATTTACATTCACAAATGCAAGTACGTGTATTTAAAACAGATTTTTTTCTAAACCGAATTATTGTTTTATTGTAAATTTTTTGAAGATAAAAACAAATAATAATAATAATAATAATAATAAAAAAGAAAATCACCCGGTTTGGCTGACCAGCTAGCAAAACCCAGACAGAACTAATCAAACTTGTAAAATATACATTATACTTAAATTCTTGTGCCAGTTTCAAACTACTTAACTGAATGAATCAGCAAAATGGTTTGTGGTGGCTTAGTGGTTAGCACGTTTGCCTCACACCTCCAGGGTTGGGGGTTCAATTCCCGCCTCTGCCGTGTGTGTGGAGTTTGCATGTTCTCCCCGTGCCTCAAGGGTTTCCTCCGGGTACTCCAGTTTCCTCCCCTGGTCCAAAGACATGCATTGTAGGTTGATTGGCATCTCTAAATTATCTGAAGTGTGTGAGTGAATGAGAGTATGCGATGGGTTGGCACTCCGTCCAGGGTGTATCCTGCCTTGATGCCTGAGATAGGCACAGATAGCCTGTGACCTGAGAATATATGGGATAAGTGGTACAGACAATGGAATGGAATTTATAAGCTACCAGCTCGACCATTGTTCTAGGCACCAGTTAGCTCACCAGACTAAGCTTGTGTATCAAATCAAGTATACAGTCAAACAGGCTAATACTATATAGCTAATAACTATATGTATTAAATAATATCTTTGATCATGTTGTGATTTGACACTCTGAGAGTGGTATAAAGTCTACCGCTTATCCGATCTATTCTCAGGGAGCCTGTGCCTATCTCAGGCATCATTGGGCATCAAGGCAGGATACACCCTGGACAGAGTGCCAACCCATAACAGGGCACACACACACACACACACACACACACACACACACACACACTCTCATACAACGGATAATTAGAGATACCAATCAACCTACAACGCATGTCTTTGGACCTGGGGAGGAAACCGGAGTACTCGGAGGAAACCCCCGAGGCACACACACAGCGGAGGCGGGAATCGAACCCCCAACCCTGGAGGTGTGAGGCGAACGTGCTAACCACTAAGCCACTAAGCCACCGTGCCCCCTGTGGTATAAAGTACAATTTATAAATCAAGAAGGCTTTAATTACGAGAGGTCAGGTAACTGTTTCCTAAAAGAACTGAAGGCAAGAAGCCTTTATTATCGCCACATATATATTACAGCACAGTGGAATTCTTTGCTGAGGAAGTTGGGGTCAGAGTGCAGGGGCAGCTATGATAAGGGCCTTGCTCAATTGCCCAACAGTGGAGGCCAGCTCAGCTTCCCTGGTGAGGAATGGTGCAAGGATCCAGGCCCACTCTTCCTGGGTATGAGATAATCCCGATAATCTCATACATGTAGAGATTAGCCTCCACATAATCATCAGCCATGAGCTTCAACAGAAGGCAATGTGGGTCCAGGAGGGGAGGTGCAGTAGTGGCTATGATGCAGCACCCCTGGAGCAGGGAGTGTTAAGGGCTTTGCTCAATTGCCCAGCAGTGGAGCTTGAACCCCGATCCTCCGACCAACAACCCAGAGCCTTGACCACTTGAACAACCACTGCCCCAAAAATCCTGGGAGATAGTCTTATGTAAATAAAGATACCATGAGATTCTATGATTTTCCCAGACTTTCCAGAGGTGTGCAAATATCCTGCACCTCTGCCACAAACAAATGAATAATTAGCAAAGTCAAGGAACAGTGTTTCTGATTGAGAGGTTTCCAATACATCGTCTTTGGCCCCTCACCTGAAATCTCTCATAGTATCCTTTAAGCTGGATATGATTTATTGCAACAGTCTGGACACATTAGCGTACTGTGTGAGTAAGTGAATAAAAACACACACTCCAAGAACTCGACACTAGGAAAAGGGGTGTATTGTATTGCCACACAAGAGATGGAGATGTACTGTGAGAGGACCACCATGTTAGAAAAAAGACACTGAGGATTTTATTTGAGTCATATCTGAAGGTTTTCAAAAAAAAAAAATTGCATTAGTCAATAGTTAATACAGAAATAAACAATGGCACATATTGGAGTTTCTAATTCAAAACGTTAAGTGGTGATTTGAGGCGACAAAAGTTAAATAAATTACTAACAAACATAGAAATCTGGATATTATGTACAAAGGGAGTTATCAGAACAAAAAAAAATCTACAATTCAAATTTTATGTTCAACCTGACAGCGGTATTACCCTATTTTACACCATATGTCTGTGTACATACATACATACATATATATATGGGTGGGTGTGTTAGTTTTTGTCATTTTTATTCGGGAATAAGCAAAAAAAATGGGGGGGGGGGGGGGGGGGGGGGGTGAGACTTAGTTGCATCCTCACCAATACCCGCTAAATACTCTTGCTAAATAATACAAATGGAAACTCCTCTATGTGCAGGATTTAAGAGAAAGTAACAGACTGTAGCTAAAAACACTGCTTCTGAAGACGACAAGTGTGTGTGTGATTGGAGATCAGGTGACCCCAAGCCTCATTAAAGGGGGGGAGGGGGGGGATAAGCTATTTTAATGTAGGGCCCAAAAAACGGAACAGGTTGCCAGAGTGATAAAAACTCCACTAAACCTTAATGACCTGCAGAGGGAATGAAAAGGGTATTAAATATGAATGGGCCACTTAAAAAAAATGCAAATCTATCTGATTTATACACCTTCAGTTTTTTAAAACAGTTCTGAATCCCATGACCGGTGTAAACTTGTTGAAATGGCAATCTGTCAACCACTTCACCTGCTCATGTGCATGACATCTTTAAAAAATAAAAATTAAGCATAAATTAATCACCACAACACAACAGATTTACATTTTTAAAGTTAATAGTGGTCCTTATCGGTATTGTAGACTTTCTGTAAACACGTTAATGTGAGAACTGGCATGTGGAGGGATTAATGACTAACACTGGTGACAGTGGATATATATTGATATTTTTTTCATCACTGTACATGAAACCAGGTAGCTGTAAAGATCCTTCATGAACCGGTCGTGCTTCCGGACGCTTCGGCGTGGCCGATATGACGAGTGAAAAGGAATCCGAGCTGGGAGGAGAATCGTGATTACAGGGAAATGGGCGTGTCTTAAAACGCTGAGTGGAATCTGACAGTGTAGAGCTGAAGTGATGCTAATGGTGTAACAAAGTCATTGCTTGGGTGAGGTGCTGGACTGCGCTGCTCAGACCCCTGCATAGCATTCGTTTATCTGGCAGTAGTTCGGAAGGAAGAAAGGGAGCGCAAGATTTTGTTATTAGCGACGCCATGCCTCGTATCCACAGAGCACAAGAGAACATCCAGGTGTGTATAGTGGTTACTACTCGTGTCCGTATCAGTCTTTCAGGGAATTATTTCTTTAGGCTTTTTCCTTGTTTTTTTTTTTTTTTGTCATTTGTTTTATACAAAAACACTGAAATGTGGTGAGGTGCAACTTTAGTTTTTCTAAGATCAACGCCGTTTTCTCTCAATGTCATCGAGAGCCCTGGCCATCACCCATGTGTCCATCACAGTAAAGTCTCTCTTCCACACACACACACACACACACACACACACACACACACACACACACACACACACACAGGCCCATCCCTATGCATCTATATATCTATGCATCAGATAGGCAACTCTGAATACTGTCCATCCACAGCTGTGCGTTTTGGCTGTCCTGCGCACAGAAGTTGTACACTCGTTTGGTCGTTTTTAGCTGAGGAAAGAGAAAAGAATGAGTTTCAGACAAACCTGGAATGCACACAGTGACACTCCATTTAGTATAGTTAGTAGAGTTCATTTTAAGTTCAACAGTTAAGTCAATATTAGAGGAAGAAATGTACATGTATGCCTCAGTAGTAGTAGTTTTTTAATAGTGTCTAAATCTAGCCTTCAAACACTTGCTTTTAAAAATTGGGGGATAGAAAATGCGGACTTAAGGAACAGATCAGTTTTTTCCTTGCTGTGAAATGTAACAGGATACAACATAAATGTAAAAATGAAAGCTAAAAATAAAGACTAACATGAGGACATTAATGAGATGATGGTAAGCAGTGAAACAGATCTAAAATGAGTCTTGTATAATGCCAGTATACTGCTGTATGAATGTAATTATCACAATAACCACAACTATTTGGTTTCATTTAACAAAATGGAGGCGTCTCGGTTCCCTGTTCAACAGCTTATAAACTAGCACTTGATCCTATTACTTTAATTTTATTTTTTTATATAGTGTTATATTTTGTTTAAGTGCTCACACTGGAAACAAATCAAGGTCAGGAAATTCAATTTTTTTCTTCTTCTTATGCTTGTACTTTGTATTTTGGTATTTTGTGTCAAATGAGTAAAATGTACACTGACCAGGCATAATATTATGACCACCCGCCTAATATTGTGCTGGTCCCCCTTTTGCTGCCAAAACAGCCCTGACCCGTCATGCACTGTGTATTCTGACACCTTTCTATCAGAACCAGCATTAACTTCTTCAGCAATATGAGCAACAGTAGCTCGTCTGTTGGATCGGATCACACGGGCCAGTCTTCACTCCCCACATGCATCAGTGAGCCTTGGCCGCCCATGACCCTGTCACCGGTTCACCACTGTTCCTTCCTTGGACCACTTTTGATAGATACTGACCACTGCAGACCGGGAACACCCCACAAGAGCTGCAGTTTTGGAGATGCTCTGATCCAGTCATCTAGCCATCAAGGGCCATCTGGCCCTTGTCAAACTCGCTCAAATCCTTACGCTTGTCCATTTTTCCTGCTTCTAACACATCAACTTTGAGGACAAAATGTTCACTTGCTGCGTAATATATCCCACCCACTAACAGGTGCCATGATGAGGAGATCATCAGTGTTATTCACTTCATAATGTTATGCCTGATCGGTGTATGTTTTTAATAATACAGTGTGTTCTCCTGTAAAAAACACTTGCACAGTTTAAAGGAAAAAACTGACCTAAGAGTCGTGTGCTCAGAGCTCACTTTAAGTGCTCGGAATTTTATCCATAAAAAGAAACATCTTCAAGATAAGCAACGTTTCCTCTGTGTGGAAAAGCTTATTGTGTACTTTAAAGGTGCTAAATTTAATACTGCAAGACTGTTAAGATATCGTGCAAAAATAATAGAATTATGAGTAACTCTAATTTAGGTGAACTCAGTGAAAACATCTATAAAATCAGCCCTTAGTGCAATGTCCACTCTGGAATTCCTGATAACCAGAAATACTCACATCAAAGAAGGCTTTTTCCTCTACGTTTTTCGGTGCTCCCATGGCAGAAGCGCCCGGAATGACAGACTCCACCTCGGCCAGTTCGATAACCCCCTTACAATCTCTGTCCTGCCTCGTCTCGTAGTATCTCAACTGATCAAAGTGAAGAAGAATGACGAAAAGGACAGTGAGTACGAGTTCACATTCCTGCCTTTTCTCAGTTTCTCATTTCAACAGTCTTCACATTTTTGACATGCTTCACGTACCTGGTGTTTGGTCTTGTCCAGCACAAACCAGCGTGGCTTCCAAGGTTTTAACAAAGCTCCTTTCTTAAATAAGATACCTTCAAAGCTCCTAGAAATAAGAAAAACACAGGGAAAATCATTTTGTGGAATGACTATATAGCAAACATAAGCACACTGTATAATTCCTAACTCTTAGCTTTGCTCCATATTTAGAATTGACATTACATTCTTGATTCTGATTGGTCAGAGAGTGTTGATTAGTTTTCTAAAGCAGCAGCTCTGACAATAGTTCTGGCTGAGATTTATATTAATGCACTCGTTATCATGTGTACAGTGACTTGTATGCAAGATGCCCCACATCACCTATGACTAATGATAAACACATGTGTTGTTAGCAAACTAAAACAAGTCTGGATGTCACGATACACACCGGTTCTCACTCTCGGTAGTCCTAAACTGGGAGTAGAGCGAGCTGGTGGTGGTGCGGCTGTTGGCGGGCGTGGAGGTGGCGCTGGCTTCGCACTCCAGCGCCAGGTTGATGGAGGAGCCCACGCCGCTCTCCTGGAGGTACATGCCTTGAGTGCGCCTCTGATGGGTAAGGTTAGACGACATGAGGAGCGAGCTGGAGAATGAGGGCTAGAGAGAGAAAGAGAGAGTGAGGTAGTGAGAGAGAGACAGATAGAATGTGATGAGGGGGAAAGTTGTGATTTCTCCAGGAAACTCAGCATTCGTTCATTCAAAGTGCACTTCTTTTGCATTTTATTTCCACAAGAAGCCTTTTCTCATTCACATTTGATTTTTTTCCCAAGACAGGATCTAGAAATTCCCAGAGGGTCTTCAATGGTATTTGTTCACATTAAAATGTGCAACATGGCATATGTTTTTCGCTCTTTATAGAAAATTATCAGTTCTCAAAAGCCCTATATGGATTGAATCTGTTTTAAATGAGGAGGTGAGCTAACTATTACCAGAGGGTATCCGAGATGTTGGTGACATGTTGGTAAGATTCTGTTATTTCCTGAGAGTATAAAGATATTTCAGGAAGTGCATACTTTTTAAACATAAACCATAGAACAATAAAATCTATGCAATGTTCGAAAGGAATTGGAAGTGAAGGATCGCTTCTGGGAGTTTCGGTACGATATTCAGTCCCACAGGTAAAACCTACATACAAGCATGTTATGGTCATGTGACCTACTAATGATCAAGCACAAACTGAAATGTCCCCAAGCATTACAAGCTTGTAATTTGTATTATTAGGTACGTAGGGCGCATGGAATGTGTTGCATTTATGCAATCGTCATGAAATCTTACCCGACTCTCCAGTTTGGTCTCGGTGCGTTGCGTGGTCTTTATTTTATCCCACGTCTCCTTCCATCTCTCCGAGGTATGTCCAAGCTCAGCCTCAAGGCTTTGCACATCCTAAATACACACACACGAAAAAACATAAGGATTGTACATGCAATACCGTCATCCTTGTCTCTATGAGCACTTGCTCTGACTGATCTCAGAACAGACCTGCAGCAGTTTGGTGATGGCATCCGGCAGCACTTTGCTCAGGCTGTCATAACAGGGCCACACCACCTGTCTCTGTGATTTGGGCGCAGCAGTCTCGCCTCTCTCCTCGTCCGGCCCCTCGGTTTTCCCCCGCACCAGCTCCCAGTCGTAAGACGGCCCCTCTGACAGCGTCTCCTCCGTGTAGAAGTCCCACACCTTCAGGTTGGAGATGAAAGTGTAGGGCTTTAAGACCTGGAGGGATTAAAAAAAGGTGGAAGAATTTAGGCTTGCTCTCTGAAAGACATGGCACTTTGATAGAAAGCGTGTGCATCATCTGAACATCATTACCTCCTCTTCTTCTGGAGAGAACATGTAATTATAGAAGATGGGGGTTTTCTTGTGCAGACGGTCGATGTAATCCCACACAGATTTACACACCTGAGGGTTCTTCCTCTCTCCTTTTTCCTCATACAAAATACCTAGAGAGAGAACATCAGGAATTTATTCAGTGGGTTAAAAAGGCTGAAACTAGTTACAAAAAAAAAAAAACAGTAACCATAACTTTAAAACACTGCTTATTAAGTAGAAGTTGAAGGTTTTAGCTGGATTTGGGGAGGAATGAGACTCACCCAGCTCTATGCGCTCGTAATCCGAGTCCAGCAGAAAGGTCCGGAAGCGATTAGACACATAGTGATAAGCCAGGAACTTCAGATAGTACTGACTGAACTCAAACTCCATAGGGAACTGATGATGAATCTGGAAAGAGCCAAGCGTGTTAAATCAACGAGCTTATTTAACCGATTTATAATGTAATAATAAAAACACTGCATGTTGACCATAGTCCAGAAAAGCGTTAAAGACTTTAACAATACCTGGTGCACGCAGTCGAGGAACTGCAGGAAGACGGGCGTGAAGCCGCTGCTCTGGCTGGCCAGCGTCTGAGCTCCACGGTGGCTGAAGCGATGACCGAACGACAGCCACTCCTTCTCCACCAGCAGCCGGAAGCCATCGAAGTGCGGTAGTACGGATCTGATAGCAGCTGCACCAGAGACACCACCTACACAGAACAGCACACGCAGAGCTCAGATCCTGCACATAAAAATGCTGAGACTACAAACACAGCACCAGAGCTTCGACCGTACCTGAGTGGTCACGTCCCATCCGTCCTCCAAGCTGACCATGACCGAGGAGCCGGTGTCCAGTAACTCCACCACCAGAACAGACACCTGCAGGAGCCTGTGAAGCTACAATATGAACACATGCAGAGATTGAGTGCTTGGCAGAGGTGATCTTACTAATCTAGAAAATAAAAATCATACAATTATATATTCACTGTCCTAACACTAGAACTGAACACCAAATGAACAAATTCAAAAAAGCATAAAAGAATGTAAACATGTAAAAGTGTGTTGTACCAGATTCATCCATTCAGACTCCTCTAAGCAGCGGTGGAAGGACATGCTGGGTTCACTGGAAGGACCGGAAGGAACGCAGGCCTTCATCAGCTTCTTGAAACTGTTCTTCACCTGCCGGATGTCGAACACCTCGATGGGTACCACCTCCCACTGCTGGAATGAGTCCTGCTTTCCTCCCTGCACACACAAACAAGCTTTACTTATAATACTTATAGGACAGAGAATCATATACAATTATATAATTTTCATCAAACGATCTTGGTACAGGAAAAGTCAACAGCCAATTTTTCCTTTTCTAGTTCTTGAATTTCTAGAAATCTTTTCCACCTGCACAAAAGCCACGTAATATTTTAACCGTTCAGTACATCTCTTTTTGTATACAACATATGTTTAATAAAAATATAAACAGATAGATAGATAGATAGATGGCAAAAAGATAGATAGATAGACAGACAGACAGAGAGAGAGAGAACGATAGATAGATACAGTGGTGTGAAAAAGTGTTGATCCAGATCCAGATCAAGATCCATATATTTGTAGCAGATCCAGATCAAGATACATATACAGTGGTGTGAAAAAGTGTTGGCCCCCTTCCTGATTTCTTATTTTTTTGCATGTTTGTCACACTTTAATGTTTCAGATAATCAAACACATTAAATATTAGTCAAAGATAACACAAGTAAACAAATTTTTTTTAAATGAAGGTTTTATTATTAAGGGAAAACAAAATCCAAAACTACATGGCCCTGTGTGAAAAAGTGTTTGCCCCCCTCTGTTAAAACAAATTTAAATGTGGTTTATCACACCTGAGTTCAATTTCTCTAGCCACACCCAGGCCTGATTACTGCCACACCTGTTCCAATCAAAACTCACTTAAATAGGACCTGCCTGACAAAGTGAAGTAGACCAAAAGATCCTCAAAAGCTTGACATCATGCCGAGATCCAAAGAAATTCAAAAACAAATAAAAAGAAAGTATTGAGATCATCAGTCTGGAAAAGGTTATAAAGCCATTTCTAAAGCTTTGGGACTCCGGAACCACAGTGAGAGCCATTACCCACAAATGGCGAAAACATGGAACAGTGGAGAACCTTCCCAGGAGTGCCGGCCGACCAAAATTACCCCAAGAGCGCAGCGACAACTCATCCAGGAGGTCACAAAAGACCCCACAACAACATCCAAAGAACTGCAGGCCTCACTTGCCCCAGTTAAGGTGAGTGTTCATGACTCCACCATAAGAAAGAGACTGGGCAAAAATGGTTTGCTGGCAGAGTTCCAAGACAAAAACCGCTGTTTAGCAAAAAAACAAAAAGCTCGTCTCAGTTTTGCCAGAAAACATCTTGATGATCCCCAAGACTTTTGGGAAAATACTCTGTGGACTGACGAGACAAAAATTGAACTTTTTGGAAGGTCTGTGTCCCATTACGTTGGCGTAAAAGTAGCACTGCATTTCAGAAAAAGACATCACACCAACAGTAAAATATGGTGGTGGTAGTGTGATGGTCTGGGGCTGTTTTGCTGCTTCAGGACCTGGAAGATTGCTGTGATAAATGGAACCATGAATTCTGCTGTCTACCAAAAAATCCTGAAGGAGAATGTCCGGCCATCTGTTTGTGACCTCAAGCTGAAGGAACTTGGGTTCTGCAGCAGGACAATGATCCAAAACACACCAGCAAGTCCACCTCTGAATGGCTGAAGAAAAAAAAAATGAAGACTTTGGAGTGGCCTAGTCAAAGTCCTGACCTCAATCCCATTGAGATGCTGTGGCATGACCTTAAAAAGGTGGTTCATGCTCGAAAACCCTCCAATGTGGCTGAATTACAACAATTCTGCAAAGATGAGTGGGCCAAAATTCCTCCACAGCGCTGTAACAGACTCATTGCAAGTTATGGAAAACGCTTGATTGCAGTTGTTGCCTGTGATAAACAGGCAATTGTGATTTAATAATGTAATTATTAATGTAAAGATCAGGCAGCAATATCTTCTTCTTCTTCTTCTTTCGGCTTTTCCCTTCAGGGGTCCCACAGCGAATCATCTCTCTCCACCTATCCCTATCTTCTGCATCCTCAACACTTGCACCCACTAGCTTCATATCCTCATTTAAATTCCCTCCATATACCTCCTCTTTGGCCTTCCTCTTTGCCTCCTGCCTGGCAGCTCCATGTCCAACATTCTCCTACCAATATAATCAGGCAGGAATATAATATAACAAAAAGTCACATTTCTATTCAACATTTAAGGAAGGAGTCTCCAGTGTCAGTTCTTTCCAAGATGTAAATAAGAAACTTTAAAATTTTCAGGAACAGAAAAAGTCGTCACTTTTTCAAGGTTTCTAGGAAACAAGGTAACATAGGTAGGTAACATAAATGTTTACAGGAATTAAATTGCTTCATGGACATTTCACAACATTAAAATGTAACTCTAAATGGATAAAAAATATGATGTTTGTTAATAAATGCAAAAAAACTGTAATTGAAAGTAAATGAAAACTGAATAAATTTACAGTTATTACTAACAAAATAAATTTTAAAATTACAATTATTAGTTGGAAGACTAAATAAAATGTATACGTTCGTGCACTCAAAAACACATTCATGACCCATGCTCACTGATAAGATTTCTCTCACTCAACAACAGCAACTTTTGACACTTGATTTTAAAAATTTTGGGGGTGGGACTCCAGATTCTTCGGGGCATCTGATTGGACAGAAAATCTACTGAAACGCGGAATTGCTGAATGATGTCATCAGATTTGTTGCTCCTGATTGGTGTAGAGAGAGAGTGTACATTTTCATTGGGTATCTATCTGCTACATGCGAATAAACATTGACATTTGTTTTGGAGCACACTATAGATATTACAGATCACCTGAAGACTAATGTATTCATACTTAAAAGCCACAAAATTTCAACAGGGCTTTATAGGGACTTTAAGATTCATAGTTTTTGGCCTACAATGTGGTAGAACAGAGGATGAGGCATGCTAGAATGTTAAAAGTTATTTCAGTGTTGAGTTTTTACAGTACCTTGAGCTGGTTCTTGTCCCCGATGATGTAGAGATACGCTCTTTGCTGGCGGAGGAAGTACGGCTCAGTTGGCCCGCCGTTCACCTGAGGGGAATCCTTCCCTGCTAGCCGGGTCCCCACATCAGGATTATAGCCAGAGATACGCCCCCTGCCACGAATACTGCCCCACTTCCCTAAATCACACACACAAACGCACACAAGCAAACGCACAAACACACACACACGCACAAACACACACACACACACAAAAGCGACACACGTCTTACTTCACTGGCTGGGACATGCAGGCTGTGCTGACATACAGATCGATCTGAGTGGACGACTGATTGAAGATTCGAGCGCATACTGACATTCACATTAACGCCTCATTAAATGCAAATCACAGTGTATCAACTGAATCAATCACAAACATATCAGACAACATGAGCGCTGCCAGAATTTCAGAACACAGTGGGTGACGTGCAAAAAGAGATGCCAGGCTAGACGGACAAGACAGAGATGAGGACTGGACACAGAGGTCAGAGTGAACGGTTAGCCCAGGGAAAAGGACAGCCATGCTGGCTGGGCGCCAGCTCACACACGCTGACATCACTGTTAAGAAACCTGATTGGTTAGATTGGAGAGAGGGGGGTAGGGGGTCAGGCTGTACTGTACTGTACCTCGGGGTGAGCTGCGGGCCTTGACTGAAACCTTAGGCTGAGAGAGGGAGATGACCTTTGCCCTCTGACCCAGCACTAGGGCCAGAGAATAAAGAGATACCCATTACTGTCAACATGTTCTAATACAGCTACTCCCAAATACTACGCTAAAATCCACTAAGCTAAACCACAAAGCTGATGAATTCCTAATCGCTTAGGTGTTGATTACTCTTTTGAGGAGCAGCTGGAACTGCAGTCAGAGCTGCCGCTAATGTAAATTACTCTCATATTAACATGCTTATTCTTATGTTACTGTTTCCATAGTAACAATTCATCCATGGGTGGTTGTATGGCAGAAAGATTACGTAACGGTCTAACGATTAAAAATAGATTGATAAATGTAGATATGTAGCTGTATATCTACATATGTAGATATGATAAAGCTTTCTGTAGGAGATATGTTTATGTTTATATTTCTATTTAACATTAATGGAAGGAGTCTCCAGTGTCAGTGTTTTTCAGTCTCGCTGGAACAAGACAACCTTGGATTATTGTCTTGAGAGAAAGCGAGAGATAGTGATGAGGGACTTTAAATATAAACGGATATATGTAGTGTGTCGTCCGTTAGGAAATTAGACATTGGAACTGCTGGTAAACTGTTGTGGTATGAGAGGAATGAAACACTTCTGAGGGTGAAGGGATAGGAAAATAATATAAACTCCAGGAGGGAATGAGTAACTCATCACCAGACTCATCACTGCACCTCACCACATCATCTGTGATTACTTTCCAAAAACAGCATGTTTTATTCCTTCCACAGAGCACAGATATGCTATGTCATACAACTACACTAGCACATCTGTTCTGGCTTTATCTTTATCTAGCATGGACCTTATATAAGACAGGAGTGGATGTTTCAGACTGAACACACACTTCAAATTAATACACACACACACACACAGCTCCCTTACCTCCTCGACTGAAGGTTCCAGGCAGATCCTCTTTTGTGCCCATAACTTGCTTCATAAGAGCTCCAATTTTCGGTTGTCTCAGTTTGTCAGACGAGTCTAAAACACAGACAGACTTACACCAGTTAGATTTGTCATAGGTTCACAATCCAGATGGCTAGCTGTTGTGATTGTCATGTTTTGTCATCGACTGTGACCAAGAATCTCCTCCTTAATCAAGAAACGGTCATGTGACTGACAACCATGCAATCATTTCCTGGAGTTCCCGTTAAAACATATTTTTAAAAAAATGGCGTCTTAACCCAGAAAACACTACGTCAAGCTTTAAATGAAATAAAATTCACGGAGAGTGTGTGCTTTTCTGACCTGAGGTGCTCATGTGCATGGATGTGAAGCTGCTCAGTGTGTTTCTTCCACTGGCCTCGCTGTAGGAGGGCATAGAGTTGATGATGGCCTGCAGGTACTTCTCCTGCTCCAGACTGGTGGAGTCAGCCTGAGAGGGACCTGAAACACACACACACACAGTCAGATTAGGACACACTCTTCACTCATCCATCAACTTATCGCTGTGTTAAATAATTATTCAAGTTCCTTCAAATGCCTAAAAATTCCTTCCTTCTAATGCCTAATTCTCTAATCATTGTGGAAATGTATGGAAGGAGTCTCCAGTGTTGGTGTAAGAGGCAGACATGAGACTGCACAGTACACTGGAGAACTTGCCGTGTGGATGGATTCGTCCACCTTGAGGATGCTCTGAGTCTTCTGTGTTTTGTGATTTGTGAGTTTTGTGCTGACCTGCACTGGGGGCATTGGGAGATTTGAAGAATCCCACGACTCCCTTGGCGTGCAGACCGGCCGAGCGCAGGAGCACGGCTTTAGTGCGCGAGTTCCTCCAGCACACTACGGGGAAGCGGCTCTGTCTGTAGCAGCGAGAGATGCGGTGGAGTGTGGCATCGGGGATGCTCTGAGGTACGATCAGCAGGCCCGGATAACTGACACACACACACACAAACAAACATGAGCAACTGATAAACAATTGGGGAACAAAAGCAAGCAGAGATTTTATCACATTGTTATGGAAACCAGTGCCTACACGAGCAGACAGGGTGTGCAAACACTGATTACAGGATTGAGGTGTAGTCGTCTGTTATCCCCTCAGGCCTCACCTCCTACAGATGGTGTACATGCGGTTAACAGTGGAGATGCGGAAAGGCTCATTCTTCGAGCGTGTCAGGCTGTTACTGAGCGTGCCCAGACCCAGCCGTTGGTAGTCACGACAACAAGCGCGCTCCACTATGTTGCTCATGGTCTGCCGGTCGGATGAGCGGATGGTGGAGGAAAGTGTCAGCGAGCTCTGCTCCAGCTCCTCAGACACTAAACAAACAGAAAAACACAGTCACAAGAGAAACCGATCGCAGGGAAGAGTTTTTCAATCTAAAGTGTTTATTTATATTAATAAAAAAAAAATAGAAAGATTGTATAGGTTATAGCACAAATAAAAAAACATGCAGTTTAATAAAAAAGTCTAATAAAAATCTGCATAAAGGAAAAAATCCTAAAATAAAAAAAATCCAAAAATGAATCTTAAAAAATAATAATGAAATAGCATAAAAATGAGCAAAATTAATTAATTTATTTGGAAACTGGAAACCTGTAAAGTTTAACCAGTAGTGATGATGTAATGATGTGATGAGGGGGAAAAAATAATCAGTGACTCATTGAATCAGTGACTTAGTGAATCAGTTTCTCTCATCATGACTTTGCATAAGAACATGACACACATCAATCTGCACAATGAAATCAAAAGGCCAAATATGCTGCTAAAAATAAATCAAACACTGCTTAGACGTTGAAAATGTCAGCAAAACAAACACACAAGATCCTACCCTGAAAGACAAACCTGAGATCTCGTCTTCATCCATTTCAGACTGCAGGCTGCTCCGGTGCTCCCAGGTCGGAGGAGTGTACTTCTTCCGGGTCACGTATTGTCTTCCGATGGTTTTCTTGGCGCTCTTCACCAGGTTTTTAGAGAGGGTTCTGAAACAGTATTAAACATGATTAAGTTAAACTGAAGAAACAGCTTTGGAATAAAGAGTCGACCTGCAACCTCTGACACATACAACTGCAATCAAACACACCGAGGAACATGTCAATGTCCAGAACTAAACAAAAGAACAATATATTTTTAAGTGGTGCTACAGACTAAAAGCTAGTTTGTTTAATTATTTATTTATTTTTATTTGTGGCCACACCACCAACTGTTTTTTTAAATGGTTGATTAATACCATGAAACTGTCAAATTCCAATCTGAGATCTCATGCAGAAAAAAAAATCTCAAACTGTAAATAATCCAGAGACTCTGTGGAGCATGGTTAGGAAGGTAGAGCTGGGGAAGAGTAAGAGGGGGAAAAAAGAGAGAGAGAGATTATGAGGGGAAGTCAAGAGAGAAGGGGTGGGGGGAGAGAGAGAGAGAGGAGAAGGGGAGAGAGAGAGAGAGAGAGAGAGAGAGAGAGAGAGAGAGAGAGGGGAAGTCGAGAGAGAGAGAGAGAGAGAGAGAGAGAGAGAGAGAGGGGAAGTCAAGGGGGGGAGAGAGAGAGAGAGAGAGAGAGAGAGAGAGAGAGAAAGAGAGAGAGAGAGTAAGGGGGAAGTTGAGAGAGAGAGAGAAGGAAAGGGGGGGGAGAGAGAGAGGAAGTCGAGAGAGAGGGGAAGTCGAGAGAGAGAGAGAGAGAGAGAGAGAGAGAGAGAAAGAGAGAGAGAGAGAGAGAGTAAGGGGGAAGTCGAGAGAGAGAGAGAAGGAAAGGGGGGGGGGGAGAGAGGAAGTCGAGAGAGAGGGGAAGTCGAGAGAGAGAGGAAGTCGAGAGAGAGAGAGAGAGAGAGAGAGGTGTTTATTCTCTGGCAGAAAAGATGAAACAGGTTGATGTCTAGCTGTGTGTCAGAAGCGAGGTGCGACTGCAGGGGAAAGTGAACAAAAAAGGTCAGAGTTTCCAGTGTTAAATTATTCATCACTCGCTCTGTTTGCTTTTTCTAACGCAGCCTCCTGAGGGACAAAGTGCTCCGGCTGACGGAAGCATAAACAGTCTGATGAAAAAATTCAAACAGGGAAAAGCAAGAGAAGGCATAAAGAAGACGACACACATTCTGTACCAAACACATCCAGAGAGTGGTGTGTGTCTATCAGGTGAGCGTCTTCAGGGGTTTTGTATACACAGCTTTGGGATTAAGAGAGAAGTAGGGCTTATGATTAAAATAATGAATTCATCAATAATCCATAATCTCTCACTTTTTTACACTTGCACAACAGGAAATAAATTTACTAGATCAAGAAGAGGAGAAAATTTAGAGCAGAAATGCTGAGCCGGAGTGCGCACACACAACAGAAAGCGGACGTTCTGACCCGTGAGATGTGTTCGTGATAAGGACGGACAGTCGAGTCCAGCACGGTGACTCATCCTGTGAACATCCTGGTTCACATGCTCTTGTAGAATTCAATTAAATGAAACCACGTGTAGAATTACAATAAAAAAAGTTAAATAAATAAATGAAAAACGCTAACTATATCAACAGGGTTCCCATCATTTTCCAGGACATTTCAAATTTCATGATGATGGGAATAAAATATAAGGATCACATATTCACAGCCTAAAGTAATATATTCCTCTCTCCTCTTTTAAAAAAACATACATTTTATGGCTATAACCTAACTATAAAATCAGAAATACACCAAATACACACACACGTCTGGTTCACTACCCTGCTAGAGAATCTCCTTAGACATAAGGGTTTTTTTATACTGTACAAACTGTATATTCTACCCCCTTCACAAAAAACTTTTGACATTTTTACATTTTCAAAAAAAACATTTAGTATGTTTATTAATCCTTTTCCCCCCATGGGGACTGCTGGCTGGTAGATGATCTCGATTTCCGGGTTTTTCCCAGGACGCGTGGGAACCCTGATCAACAACTATTAATTACTACGGGCCCATGCAAGCCCCTGGGAATCAGCCGTTACTATAAAAACCCCATACCTTGCACTTTACCAATATACATAACTTTCTAATCTAATCATCATGTATGATTGTGAATTTGAAATATTTGAATTTATTAATTAAAACAAAATGACCTGAATCCCCTTCTGAGCTGCTGTTACAGTAAATTTAATCACCACTGTGGCTGTATATTAATATACAGTAAACCATGTGCCCTGAGGGTGTGCAAACTTTTCCACACATGATTTTTATGATCATTTATTATCAGTTTAAAGAGAACTGAAATCCTTGAGAGTAATCACAATAGCTACTGTTTCATTGTGACAAATCTGATGTGTGTGTGTGTGTGTGTGTGTGTGTGTATGCATACTAAAAAGTTACCCACTTTAGAGACTGGTTTTTATCCTTGGTCTTGTGCTCCACCACCATCTTGGATGACTGACCCACGGTGAAGGCGAATGTGCCATGTACGTGCTGGGGGTAGCGCAGTTTGTGTACGTGCTTCCGAAAAACTTCAGCCAGGTCTGATACTTCCTCATCAAATGCTAAACCTCATCAGCTGCAGGTGAGTAAGTGAGTGACAGAAAGAGAGTGAGTGAGTGAGTGAGTGAGTGAGTGAGTGAGAGGGTGGGTGAGAGGGTGGGTGAGAGGGTGGGTGAGAGGGTGAGTGGGTGGGTGAGTGAGTGGGTGGGGGGAGTGGGTGGGTGAGTGAGTGAGAGGGTGAGTGGGTGGGTGAGTGAGAGGGTGAGTGAGAGGGTGAGTGAGAGGGTGAGTGAGAGGGTGAGTGAGAGGGTGAGTGAGTGGGTGGGTGAGTGGGTGGGTGAGTGAGAGGGTGGGTGAGAGGGTGAGTGGGTGGGTGAGTGAGTGGGGGGGGTGAGGGGAGTGAGAGGGTGAGTGGGTGGGTGAGTGAGAGGGTGAGTGAGAGGGGGAGTGAGAGGGTGGGTGAGAGGGTGAGTGGGTGGGTGAGTGAGAGGGTGGGTGAGTGAGAGGGTGGGTGGGTGAGTGAGAGGGTGAGTGAGAGGGTGAGTGAGAGGGTGAGTGAGAGGGTGGGTGAGTGAGAGGGTGAGTGGGTGGGTGAGTGAGAGAGTGAGTGAGTGAGAGAGAGAGTGAGAGAGAGAGAGAGAGTAGGTGGGTGAGTGAGTGTGAGTGATGAGTGAGTGAGACAGAGAGAGAGCGTGAGAGAAAGAGAGTGAGTGAGTGAGTGGAGAGAAAGACAGACAGAGAGACAGAGAAAAAAAAGAGGGGGGGGGTGAGTGAGTGAAGTAGAAGAATCATATGTAGAGGAAGTGTAAAGTCATGTGCTCTACCTGGAAGGTACAGGAGCGCAGTTGCATGCCTTCCTGCATGAACGGATCCATGGGAAAGCTATTCGAGGCTAACTTCTTCTCCTTAATAAGGGCGGCGATGGGGAAGGAGCGCGTCACAACCTGCTCTGCAACTGCGCGCACACACACACACACAATATTTCATTTTTAAACAGACTGCTAATTCAACCAAAATGTCTCAATAAGAAGCTGCTGATTTAATTATGGAAGGAGCCTCCAGTGTCAGCACTTTAGTTATTTAACTATAAGTGGAGAAAAAGTATGAGATTACATTTTTTTATTAATTATTTTAATAAATCTTGATCAAGCTGAATATTATGCGCCCGCTGTATTTGAGAGTCTGTAAAAGCAATGCTGTCCTACCCAGAGGGTCGTTGGGCGTGCCCTTGAAGATGATTCTGTAGGAGGTGAGGAAGATGGCACCCTCAGCAGGCAGGAGGGGTGGACCTCCCATCACACCCGTGGCCTCGTCTCGGCCATCTGACAGGAGATGCACGCGCATGCCGTCCATCACAAACTCCTCACCAGCCAACAGAGCCGGCCTCAGGAGCTTGGGCTGGAGAGAGAGAGACAGAGAGAGACAGAGAGACAGAGAGACAGAGACAGAGACAGAGAGAGAGAGAGAGAGAGAGAGAGAGAGAGATTTTCCATTTCAGTTATTTATTAACAAATTAAGTGATGTATTTTATATTTGGTCAGTTGAAGCATTAGATATTAAACTTAAATAGATGCTTGAATAGAATCATCAATTACTCAGACATGTTAAACACAATGAGTTCTCTAAAACTGGCATGCTGCCCACACACACACAAAAAGAAATGAAAACACACACACACATCAGGCACATTTCCACTGAGGTCCAGAAACCTTCTAAGGATTTCCATCCTGACCGAGAACGATTACATATCTTCAGAAAAACCTGCCCGTAGACTAATGACTTAAATGTTCTGAAAGGTGTTCAGTATATTACATGTAGCACAGACTACATGAGGCTGTGGCGAAGTCGACCGATCGGGGTGGTGACAGAAATACAGGGAGGTAGAGATGGTTAAAGAAAGCAACTGAATGTCATGTGTTCATCTGAAAATGCTTCTATAACACTTCGCATGGAGTGAAGAGGTGTGTACGTGACTGAAATTCTATTTTTCGCCTTTGGAGCTAAATTAAAGCCTTTGGCAGCATGAATTCGTTTATCACCAGCGCTCTCAGAGCCGCGAGTTGCACATCACCATCTGATCCCGCACAGCTTGATCAGATACAGCCAGATCATCTTGGCTCAAAGAGGTCATATCATATCATGATATGATAGACAGACTTAGGGGATGCGGTGGCTTAGTGGTTCTCTAAACTTTCCTATTGAGTGTGTGTGTGTGTGATTGTATATACTAAAAACAAAATTCAACCTTCTCGTAGCATCGGGAAAGATGAGACATAAATGAGTAATCACAGCCAGGGTTGAGTAAATGCCTTATGCCCGTTGGACTACACCCACATTCCACATCCTTATACACAGGGATTAGTATTTTTTTGTTTGTTTGTTTTTAAAAATCACAGAGTTTCAGAAACAGTACAATTAGAATTGATGCTATATTCATTCCAGCTGAGTGAGAGAAGGGTGAAAGGACGATGAAACCCAGCATGCACCACTCACTGTGCCGTCACACAGACGTACCTGCTGTGGCACTGTGGTGGTGGGGTTGCTATAGGTGGGTGTGGGTGTGGCCGGAGGAGCGCCTGCCTGCCTGGGATTCTAGTGTGTCTGTGGAGCCCAGCCCAGTGTAAAATACTGAGTTGGTTACCTTTTGGATAGGAGGCAGCCTCTTGCTCTCTCTGTGGACCGCATCCAACGTCTCGATGTGCATCTGAACGATGTCTGCGCAGAAAAACTCAAAGTGTCAAACTCACTAAATGCTAACGGATGGCTCGTATTTGTGGTTGCTTACAAAAGTGACTGAGTCAGGAGCTTAAACATGTATGAATGAATGAATGAACAAAAAAGGATTTTATTATTATTAATAATAAAAAAGAATGACAAATTTCCTGCAGGTTTTTAAGCGTATGTTGGGAAAACTGATAGGGGTTTTATTAATGAGCCTATGTTAGACACTGTGGGTTTGGCTAACGCTTCTCTACCTGGTATCATGTTGTGAAGAGCCTTCAGGTGTTCGTTGGTTACCCCGCTTTCATTGCACACTTTATCCACAAAGCGGTTGATGAAGCGCACCACTGAATTGGCCACGTCTGAGCTCTCGGCGTCCTCAAAGCCGCTCTCTGTATCGTAGCTCTCGGCCATACTGCCAGCCATGCTACACACACACACACACACACACACACACACACACACACACACACACACAAACGTGAAAGAGACATGTCAGCATGACAGGTGTAGTGTTCTCGACTGATAAAGCTCCTAAGGTGTGGATTTGTGTGTGTTATGATTAAGAGTTTGAGTCCACATGAGACATGTGTGTGTGTGCTGCTAGTCACGCGTCTCTTTCCAGTAATCCTCAGCTGGCAGTATCTGTATTTATTTTGGTGTATCTGAAGATTTAAAAGTGTGTGCTTGCATGCCTTCGAGAATATCAGTAAGTCATTGAGAGTGTGATGAAGCAGACAAATTGTCCTTATTTGACCTCAGATCTGAAACTAAATAAAGACTAAAACACTTACAGGAAATTAATCAAATCAACGACCGGGTGGTGTGATGCGCTCAAACACTAAGCTTAGTTACAGTCACCAAGCTGAAATTGATTATTTTCCAGTAACAGCACAAGTGTTATTTCTTCCTATATGTGTACAGTACACGTTATGAGAATAACGATTATAATTGTAATGCGTCACACTCAGCATGTGGTTCATTTTGCTGCCATAGAGTTCACACCTGCTGGTGACAAAGCTGTTACTGACGCTCTCCACCTCGGCCAGGCCGGTGGTGCGCAGGAGGCGGTTCTTGCTGGTGTCGAGGGCAGCAGCAGGTAGCTCATGCGGTTGGCGTAGTGGATGGCCTGGCTGAACACGGTGCTCTCCTCCTTCTGCACTCGCTCCTGCTGACTCTCTTTACTCAGCGTGGGCCACAGGCGCGTCTGCTCCGACGCCAACTCCAGAGCGCTGATCTGCTCCGGTCTGCTGCCACCATCCTCATCCTTGCAGATGCAAAAAAAAAAAAAAAAGAGAGAGAGAGAGAGAGAGAGGGGGAGGGGTCCATAATTAGATATAATCCATAATTAGATATAGTGTAAAGTTTATTAAAGCTAAGTGGACTGAATATGAGTGTGATTTTTCCAGGTATGACCCAGAGCATTGGTCTAGTTTCAGACTAAACACCACAGGACTCAAATTTTTTTTTCTTTCTTATGAAGACATAATTGCTGCTACTACACACTGATCAAGCATAACATTATGACCACCTGCCTAACATTGTGTTGGCCCCCCCTTTTGCTGCCCAAACAGCCCCGACCCATCAAGGCATGGACTCCACTAGATCTGTGAAAGTGTGCTGTAGTATCTGGCACCAAGATCCTTTAAGTCCTCCATGGGCCCCACCTCGCAACTTACAGGACTTAAAGGATACTTTTGATAGATACGCTTGATAGATACCTGATGTATATACTTTTGATAGATACCCCACAAGAGCTGCAGTTTTGGAGATGCTCTGATCCAGTCGTCTATCCATCACAATTTGGCCCTTGTCAAACTTGCTCAAATCCTTACACTTGCCCATTTTTCCTGCTTCTAACACACCTATCTATCTATTCTATCCCACTCACTAACAGCTGCCATGATGAGGAGAAAATCACCTCTCACTGCTCAGAATGTTATACCTCATGGGTGTCACATCGTTCCTCTGCCACTTATGCTATGCTTGTGTTGTGGATACAAATGATGACGTCATTGGCTAAAACACATGTGCAGGTTACTTTACCTCCTAGGCAGGTGAAGACCCGAGTACAAATTGCGTTCACTGAACTCATACCACCTCCTACAGGCAGCCTCGTGCTCAGTTCTGTGGTGCAATTCCTGGTCCAATTGACAGCTTTCACATAACCGATTTGTCCTGCAAACCCTGCTGATTTTCAGACTAAACTGCCAGTGTGAAACCTGTCTAAACTCTAACCTTCTTATTAACCAACTATTCACTATCATACTGAATTAATGCGTAAGCTGTAAAACTGCAGCAACATTTAATGAGTGATGATTTAATGTTTATTTATTTTGCAGAACGGTTTATTTAGCTGAAAGTGCACTCTCACAGGGACGGCAGGGGCTTGGTCTTCTGGCTCCAGATACAGAGCTCTGATATGATTCTGCACGTCGCTGTAAAACATGGCCTCCCAAAACTGCATGTTGGTCCACACCATGTGCTCCTGCACACAGCTGTAGGCAAACTGAGTGATGCCTCCTCCAAGTTTCTGTAACACACACCCACACACCCACGATTAGAAACAGATGCTTGAAAAGTTACAGACTCAGCAAAGCTGCAGACTCAGTTGTAGAGTCTGACTGTCTGAGAACACTTTCTTGTGTGTGTGTGTGTGTGTGTGTTTTATATATATATAAAACACATATATACACATACACACATATATATATATATATATAAAATAAATGTATATACACACACACACACACACACACACACACACAGAAAGTGTTCTCAGACAGTCAAGTTACAGGACTTGAGAGCTCTTGGTGACTTGCTCAGAGTGACACCATAACAGCCACGTGCACACTTTTCTTAAAGAGACAGAGACCTTTAATGCAGATAACTGCTGTACTGGAGGAATGAATGTAAGAAAGGAGGGAAGGGGAAAAAAATGGGGAAGAAGAAGAAATTAGAAAGGAGGGGAAAAAAAAAGGAAAAGGAAAAAAGGGAAAAGGGAAAAGGGAAAAGGGGAAGGGAAGGAAAAGGAAGGGGAAGGGGAAAAAGGAAGGAAGGAAGGAAAGGAAGGGAAGGGAAAAGGAAAGGAAAGGAAGGAAAAGAAGGAAGGAAGGAAGGAAGGAAAAGGGAAGGGAAAAAAAGAAAGAAAGAAAGAAAGAAAGAAAGAAAGAAAGAAAGAAAGAAAGAAAGAAAGAAAGAAAGAAAGAAAGAAAGGTATAGGTATGAAGAGAGTTAGGAAGAAAAAGGGCTTTGTAAAACAGGGAGAAAAGGAGGAAGGATCAAAAGAACAAATGAAAGGAGGAAAAAGGAAAAAAGGAAGAGTGGAATATCAACGTAAAGATGACAAAAAAGAAATCAAATAAAAACTGGTCATTATTAAATGGCAGAATCTTGTTTTCTGCTAACGTTTTCAGTCAGTTGCTCACGAGCTCACAATAACACTGTGTTCCTTTCTGAATCACATCACAGCAGGATTGCTCATGGCGTGGAGGACAGCGTGAGCTGACAGTGTGTGTGACTGCTGCTGAGTCGTCAAGTCACACGTCTGCACTGACATTCCTGAGGAAAACCTGAGTCTGAGACGTGGGGTTGTGTAGCTGTTGTTGTTGTGTTGTGCCTGGAGTGATGAACATACCCGACAGAAAGCAGTGACCAGAGGCAGGAGAGCTGCTGCAATGCCATGTTCATCCATGTGAGAGCAGTCCTGTTCACACACACACACACACACTGTTAGATCTGAGTCATTATTTTAATCTTCCACTAAGACATGTCTCGAGAGTAGACAGCTTGAGGTTTTATATCGAACTGCATTATATTTGGTACCTGCAGGTGCAGTTCATCATCCGCACGATGTAGTCGAACTGCTGGTCATCCAGCACGGCTCTGTTCTGTAGCACATGCTGGTTCAGCTCCTGAGTCAAACACAGACGAGCTGCACGCCCTTTCAGTGCCCGCAACACCGCCGGCATCAACTACACACACACACACAAAATGTCAGAACAGCCTGAAAACACTCACTCAAGCTGTTCAGATATAATCTTCCAGCATGTACCTTCTTGGCTTCCAGCAACTTGTTGTCGAATATGTACATGATGCAGTTCCTGACTACCTCCAGTCTCCGGGCACTGTTCGCTAGGACACTGCCGTTTCTGTCCGCGATATCAGCTGAGGAGGGGATGAGAAGAGAAAAAGACAAATCAAAAGCTGGCCCGTCCCCCAAATGAAACATAAAAACAAACAAAAATTAAAGCCACTTTTTAAACCAAAAAAAATTGAAACAGTTCCCCTAACAAAATTGGGCCCCCAAGGGAAAATGAGAGGTGAAGTGAATAGCACTGATGATCTCCTCATCATGGCACCTGTTAGTGGGTGGGATATATTAGGCAGCAAGTGAACATTTTGTCCTCAAAGTTGATGTGTTAGAAGCAGGAAAAATGGACAAGCGTAAGGATTTGAGCGAGTTTGACAAGTTGTGATGGCTAGACCACTGGATCAGAGCATCTCCAAAACTGCAGCTCTTGTGGGGTGTTCCCGGTCTGCAGTGGTCAGTATCTATCAAAAGTGGTCCAAGGAAGGAACAGTGGTGAACCGGAGACAGGGTCATGGGCGGCCAAGGCTCATTGATGCACGTGGGGAGTGAAGACTGGCCCGTGTGATCCGATCCAACAGACGAGCTACTGTTGCTTAAATTGCTGAAGAAGTTAATCCTGGTTCTGATAGAAAGGTGTCAGAATACACAGTGCATGACGGGTCAGCAAAAGAGGGACCAACACAATATAAT
Organism: Hemibagrus guttatus; assembly: GCA_033459395.1. Lineage (NCBI taxonomy): Eukaryota > Metazoa > Chordata > Actinopteri > Siluriformes > Bagridae > Hemibagrus > Hemibagrus guttatus. Next base: position 7,644,071 of record JAUCMX010000018.1, read on the forward strand.
GCAGGTGGTCATAATGTTATGCCTGATCGGTGTATACTATGCACTCTAGCATCTAGTGTATAAATATTACAAGAGTCATATCGTCTCGAATGGAAAGTTTTTTTTTTTACTAACTGGAAGTATATTTTTCTCAGTTCGTTTGATTTTTATCGAGATCCAGTTTTTCTCATTCCTTTGGTTTCCAGCTGTGACTTCCAACCTCCTCCCTCCAGTCACACCCTGAATCACACTGTTTCTTGGCACATGAGATGCGAGTGCATTGAAGAAAACTTCATCTGTTTAATGCGTTACTGCTTTAAGCACATTACATTGCTACTTCTGCTGAAGTTTCTACATTTGTACCTAACTTTATCATACACATCCACTATGACGTAAACAAATAAAGAAATCTATTTTTTGGTGACGTGGTGCTGCACACTGGGTATGTGTATGAAATTACAAAAGGAAATCGCAGTGGGGCCTTATTGGGTTTAGGACCTGAGAATGTGAAAAGGGTGGTGTGAGGGAAGCCGGGGTTAGTTGGGGTGAGTCGGGGTCAGTTGCTGTGAGCTGAGGTGAGTTGGAGTTAGTTAGGGTGAGCTGAGGTGAGCTGGGGTTAGTTAGGGTCAGGTGGGATAAGCTGAGGTGAGCTGGGGTGAGTTGGGAGTCAGTTAGGGTGAGCTGGGGTGGGTCAAGGTTAGTTGGGGTGAGCTGAGGTCACTCAGGGTCAGTTGGGCTGAGATGAGGTGAGGTGACTCAGGGTCAGTTGGTGTAAGCTGAGATGAGGTGACTCAGGGTCAGTTGGGGTGGGCTGGGGAGAGTTGGTGTGAGCTGAGATGAGGTGAGGTGACTCAGGGTCAGTTGGGGTGGGCTGGGGAGAGTTGGTGTGAGCTGAGATGAGGTGAGGTGACTCAGGGTCAGTTGGGGTGAGTTGGGGTCAGTTGGGGTAAGCTGAGATGAGGTTAGGTGACTCGGGGTCAGTTGGGGTGAGCTGACTCGGGGTGTGTCTGGAATGAGTATGTGTAATATGGAGACGTATCTGGTGCTCACACTCACCCAGTGGAGGTCCTGAGGGCACCATCTCCTTCAGCTCAGATTTGACCACAGGAGGGGCCGTTTTGAGCTTAGCAGCTGCGTGATCGATGAACAGCTGGACAGCGACCTCATCCAGGAGCGGGAAGGGGGTCCGAGAGAACGGAGGCTTAGACGGAGCACTTTCTACTGACCGCTGTGTCTTGTGCATGGCTACTGCAGGGTAGGGATTCTCCTGAAAGGAGACAACACAGAGCCAAAAAAAAAAAAAAGAGAGAGAGAGAGAGAGAGTTGGTAATATTGCGCCATTCCATCAGAATGGCGGGTAAAAAAAAAACTTGGTTTCATGTACATATTTACAATAAATACTATTTCTTCAAGTTTTCTTCCTCACCACAAAATAATATCCCCACGTTCACTACACTACACAACACAATTCCTACTAATCCACTAATTACACACTGATACCAGCCGGTCACATAAAGGATCTTAGAAGCCCAGGATAAAAATGGAGGCGCACGTTTTTGAAGAGCTGCTCGGCCAGCTCCTTGACATGGTTGAACACTTTGTGCACGTCGTTCTGCTCCTGGCGGATCCGCCCCACCTGGTTGGCAATGAGCTACACAAGAGTGAAGAAGAAGAAGGTCAAAAACACAGAAATCACAGAACCACTTTAGATCTTCCTCTCTATCCTTCAGTCAGAAACTCACATCATCAAACAGATCTGTGGCTCTGTATGGCGGGCCTCGCTCTGACACAAACCGCGCGAACGCCATGCCGTCCAGCACCTTCATCAGGAAGTCATCCTCAGAGAGCGCTCGCTGGCCCAGGAAGGCAGCCTTGGGGAAAAGATTAAAAAAAAAGTCAGTAAATAAAAACAGAGTGAATCATATGCTGTAATAATTAAGGAGAAAAGTGGTATGTGGGGATGTGGTAGCTTAGTGGTTAAGGTGTTGGATTACTGATCAGAAGGTTGTGAGTTTGAATCCCAGGTCCACCAAGCTGCCACTGCTAGGCCCCTGAGCAAGGCCCTTAACCCTCGATTGCTCAGTTGTATAAAATGAGCTAAAAATGTAAGTTGCTCTGGATGGATGAGGGCGTCTGCCAAATGTAAATAGAAAAGTACCTTATAGAAGCGAATGACAGGCTCTGGGTGAATACGGATGATATGCAGACACCAGCGATATCCCTGGAAGAGCTGTGCAAAGAGCCACAGGAACACGGCACGGATCTCTTTATCCTACAAGACAAACAACAGTCTCATTGTCAGTTATAACAAATGCAGGAAAAAATATAAAACAGATCACCTTAACACCACGCAAGGGTTAAGTGTTGCTACATCCTGGTTTTCATGCGATATGAGGCTATGCTTAATTTCTGATTGGGTTTCTGGTGCTAAACATCGAGCCGTAACATTCTGACATAGCTATGAGGGTTCAACACAGCAAAAGCGCTGGGCAAAAAGCAGTGCTAACTTCGCTTTTGAATTACAAGTGTGAAAAGCAGGGCTTAGATGGTCGATATATCCCGGGATTACACTCAGTGTGAAAAGTACACACCTGGAAGAAGCCTTTATTTTTGTTATATACACATTACAGTACAATGAAACTGAAGTGGTAGTTTAGTGGTCAAGGTGCTGGATTACTGATCAAAAGCTGCCACTGCTGGGCCCCTGAGCAGGGCCCCTGAGCAAGGCCCCTAACCCTCAATTGCTCAGTTGTATAAAATGAGATAAAATGTAAGTTGCTCTGGATAAGGATGTCTGCTAAAATGACAGAGATGTAAATGTGAAATTCTTTACTTCACGTATCCCAGATTAGAAGGCTAGGGTCAGAGCACATGATGCAGCGTCCCTGGAGCAGAGAAGGTTATGGGCTTTGTTCAGGGGCCCAACAGTGGCAGTGCTGTGGCTTGAACCCCAGTCTTCAGGTCAACCATTGTGTCTAACACAGTGGAGGTTAGTAGTGAAGAAGGGTGTGTCTCAATCAGCCCTCAAGCTCCCTAGGTGGAGAATCAGTATATAGTGTACATGAGGTACACCTGATTCTCTACACATTTGCACACATGTGGAACTGATGACATTTTTTAATGTTGTTTAAAAAAATATTTTGATTTCTTATGTATCCCTGTGGGGGCACGGTGGCTTGGTGGTTAGCACTTTGCCTCACACCTCCAGGGTTGGGGGTTTGATTCCCGCCTCCGCCGTGTGTGTGGAGTTTGCATGTTCTCCCCGTGCCTCGGGGGTTTCCTCCGGGTACTCCGGTTTCCTCCCCCGGTCCAAAGACATGCAGGGTAGGTTGATTGGCATCTCTAAATTGTTCGTAGTGTGTGATTGCGTGAGTGAATGAGAGTGTGTGTGTGCCCTGCGATGGGTTGGCACTCTGTCCAGGGTGTATCCTGCCTTGATGCCCAATGACACCTGAGATAGGCACAGGCTCCCTGTGACCCGAGAATAGATCGGATAAGCGGTAGACAATGAATGAATTAATGTATCCCTGCAACATGTCTTGCTAGTGGAATTTTTAAAATCATTTAATAGTTTTAATCAAACCATTTCTGCAACGTCGAAGAGAGTTAAAAATGACTTACGCGAATGTAAGTCATCAGTTAAGAGCCACAACAGTAACAAGCTACATACGAAGCTCTAGAGGACGAAGTTGGCTGAGAGTTCATATGACTTTTTTCAGTAAGGGAACATCGTGAGCATCGATGCTCCCTAGTTTCTGTGGTGCATTGTGGGATTTTTTTTGTAGGGAGAGAGCGTTCCAGTGCATTGGAAGGATTTTACTATTGTGAAAGAGAGAGAGAGAGAGAGAGAGAGAGAGAGAGAGAGAGAGAGAGAGAGAGAGAGAGAGAGAGGCAGAGAAAGAACACTTATAAGGGCTGACTCCCTGATCCCTAAGTACCCTAAGTAGTGAACTAGGGTGCTGATTGAGTCACAGCCAAAGTGAGGAGCTGTACCTGGATCTTTGGTGGGGAAGGCTGTGTGGAGGAAGGAGGAAAGGCATGATCTGCCACCGCCAGCTCTGGGTCCAACACCTACACAACAAAAACACATCAAAATGTTGCACACACACACACACACACACACACACACACACACACACACACACACACACACACCCCAGATATAATGAAAATGATGTGTGAGTGTTTATTATGGTTGTGTGATAAAATGACACTACACAATAGGACACTAACACAATATCCACATCCAGTTTAAATGAAACTCCAGAGAAGGCTAGCACAGGCTTTCACTACCAAGCCCTGAAGCCCCGCCCCTTCCTCCTATCTCACATGCTCTCGAGAAGCCCACAATTCTGTCAAAGTTACAAGAGGATTCATTCATATCTATCAGTATTGGTTCATTAATTGAACCTAAAATAAGGCCGTTTCCATAGAAACAAAAAGAAACCGTGTAAGCGATGTGTGTTATCCTTCTTCAGAGAAGAGGGAGGGGGTAGGAGAGAGAGAGAGAGAGAGAGAGAGAGAGAGAGAGATGAAGAGAGAGGGAGAGAGAGAGGGAGAGGGAGGGAGAGAGAGTGAGGGAGAGAGAGGGGGAGAGAGCGAGAGGGAGAGAGAGGGGGAGAGAGAGAGGGAGAGAGAGAGGGAGAGAGAGAGGGAGAGAGAGAGGGAGAGCGGGGGAGGGAGAGGGAGAGGGAGAGAGGGGGAGGGAGAGGGAGAGAGGGGGAGAGAGAGGGCGAGGGAGAGGGAGGGAGAGGGAGGGAGAGAGGGAGAGGGAGAGAGGGGGAGGGAGAGGGAGAGAGGGGGAGGGAGAGGGAGGGAGAGAGGGAGAGGGAGAGGGAGAGAGGGAGAGAGAGGGAGAGAGGGAGAGAGAGGGAGAGAAAGAGAGAGGAAGAGAGAGAGAGAGAGAGAGAGAGAGAGAGGGAGAGGAGAGAGAGAGAGAGAGAGAGAGAGAGAGAGAGAGAGAGAGAGAGAGTTTCCATTTGTTTCTCAAGAGAGAAAAATAGCAGCACAGTGATTCCTGCCAGAGATTCACTGGGAGAGAGAAAACAGACCACTGCACTGCTGTAGACACACACGCACACACACTCTCTCTCTCTCACACACACACTCTCACACAAACACACCTTTACTACTCTCACACACGCACACTCTCACACGCGCACACTCTCACACGCGCACACTCTCACACGCGCACACTCTCACACGCGCACACTCTCACACGCGCACACTCTCACACGCGCACTCTCTCACACGCGCACACTCTCTCACACGCGCACTCTCTCACACGCACGCGCACACTCTCACGCACGCGCACACTCTCACGCACGCGCACACTCTCACGCACGCGCACACTCTCACACGCGCACTCTCTCACACGCGCACTCTCTCACACGCGCACTCTCTCACACGCGCACTCTCTCACACGCGCACTCTCTCACACGCGCACATCTCTCACACCGCACTCTCTCACACCGCACTCTCTCACACCGCACTCTCTCACACCGCACTCTCTCACACCGCACTCTCTCACACTCGCTCTCCCCCCTCTCACACTCGCGCTCTCTCTCACACTCGCGCTCTCTCTCACACTCGCGCTCTCTCTCACACTCGCTCGCTCTCACACTCGCTCGCTCTCACACTCGCTCGCTCTCACACTCGCTCGCTCTCACACTTGCTCTCTCTCTCTCTCACACACACTCTCTCCCTCTCTCTCACACACACACACTCTCTCTCCCTCTCACTCCCCCCCTCCCTCCCTCTCACACAGTTCTCCCACAGGCCTTCACTGTGAACTCTGAAGGCACTCCTCCGTATTCCTCCTTTCACTTTCTCTGACCACAGACAGGTCGAAACACAGTGTGTCTTCAGTAAAAGCTCCAATTACGGCACTTCACTGGCACATGAAGCAGATCATTCCCTCCAAATGAGACCGAAGGCTATTCCCGACACCACAACACGTACCAATACACGACGGAAAAACCCCATTGCATAAGCCAACTCCTTCACATTGGCGTGCTTCCATTAAATATGCAAAGCAGCTTCAATCTGTTCATTGCAGAACTCTAAACAACACGACTGCAGGGCTTTTAAAGCTGACGATCAGAACCCAGTATATGGCACTGGTTATATTTCTGAGAAAGAAATTGGAAACACACAAGTATTTCTAAATATCTATAATGAACACTAGCTAGTTATTTACAATCCAAACAGAAATAATCGAATGCTATGTTCCCACATATAGCAAATTGCGGCGACAATTTTACACCGATCAGGCATAACATTATGAACAGTGAGCGGTGAAGTGAATAACACTGAGTATCTCCTCATCATGGCACCTGTTAGTGGGTGGGATATATTAGGCAGCAAGTGAACATTTTGTCCTCAAAGTTGATGTGTTAGAAGCAGGAAAAATGGACAAGTGTAAGGATTTGAGCGAGTTTGACAAGGACCAAATTGTGATGGCTAGACCACTGGATCAGAACATCTCCAAAACTGCAGCTCTTGTGGGGTGTTTCCGGTCTGCAGTGGTCAGTATCTATCAAAAGTGGTCCAAGGAAGGAACAGTGGTGACCCGGAGACAGGGTCATGGGCGGCCAAGGCTCATTGATGCACGTGGGGAGTGAAGGCTGGCCCGTGTGATCCGATCCAACAGACGAGCTACTGTTGCTCAGATTACTGAAGAAGTTAATGCTGGTTCTGATAGAAAGGCGTCAGAATACACAGTGCATGACGGGTCAGGGCTGTTTCAGCAGCAACAGGGGGACCAACACAATATTAGGGAAGTGGTTATAATGTTATGCCCAATCAGTGTATTTTTACCCATATTTTTTAGTCTTGGAACATTTATCAAAAAACAAATTAAAAATTTTTTTTAATTAATTTAAGCAAACGAGCTGTTTAATTCAACATGCATACATTTGCATAATAAATAACCAGAATTTTTTATGTTAAAATATTTTAAAATATATTTTCACACAGAATATATGTAATCTATTACAAGTATAGAATTTAAATATTTATTTTATGGATACAAAAATGGTTGGCCTGACCAGAACTGTCCTGTCTGTAGAGCTTTGGCTTTAAGGCAGTAAAATAAAAATGATTTCCTTAAATCTTCCAGAGCGTTGTCACTGACCAGAATATGATCATTTACAATCCCCAAAATGCCCCTACATAAAAATAAAAACACCCTGTCCTGCTACTGTTCCTTGTTTGCACATGGACCCAAAAGTGATAGTGGACATTATAAACTATATTATAACTATAAACTAGTTATCTCTTTCCAGTAAACCCTAAAAAGGAGGAAGCGCCAAGTCACATGGTGTGGGGTTTAATTGCTGTTGGCATGATGCCTCGACATGGAGATAAACTTTTTTTTTTTTAATAACAAGAAAGCGTTTCTTCTTATAATTAGTAAAAGACTAATCATCTAAACCTGGATCAAATGTGTGTTTGTTTGCATGTATTGAACCAATCCCTTTGCTTCTAGTAAATTTTAACTAATGCTTACAAATCGAAACCTAAGGCCTAAGAGCTGAGTACGTTCACAGGCACGCTGCCAAACCGCATCACACAGCGTTCAGACCTAATCAGATCGGCTGCAAAGGAAAAAAAAAGCAAGACAAGACAAGATAAAAGCACGTCGTCTTCTTCTACTTAGCCTTTCCTGAGCTGAGAGACTGTCACCAAGCAACCGTGACTCCTTCCCTAAATGTTAAATAAATGTTTAAAAAAAGAACGACTAGCGCATGCTATCATTTCAGCTCCAAGTTTAAACATTGCTACACACCAAAACAAACCTTTTCTTTATAATTTCTCATGAATAAAAATTCAAGATTTAAGTGTAACTTGCTCGTCTTGAGTGCCGGTGTTTCTGCAGCAGAAGGCCATTAGGTGTTTTGCATGAGGTTGTGTGAAGCAGTGGTACAGTGAGAGTTTCCAGGCACTCAGTGTGTGTGTGTGTGTGTGTGTGTGTGAGCAGTGTTAGAGCAGTGATGTCATCAGGGGTGTGTTACCATGGAGAGGACCGTCTGTGTGTGCTGCAGAAGAGGCTCGGGCAGCAGAGATATGTGGACACACTCCGGGATGGTCACAGTGCCTCCGTCTAGATCTGCAATGATCACGTCCAGCTGGACAAACCACACACACACACACACACACACACACACACACACACACACACATTAATCATGTGCCATTTTTGACTCACCACTTTTCTACCAGACATCTAGTGTCTTAACCACTGAGTTACCATCATCACCTCTTTTTAAATCAGACTGACCCAAGCATCCAGCTTTCTAAAGCAGCAACACTAGATTTCTAGACTATTCTAGTTTATTGTTCTAGACATAGTTAATCAGACTGGAAAGAAGCGCAGCTGATCACACACGCAACCCAGAGCGCTGCCAACACCTCCTCATTACAGCTAAACAAACGTGCTTAGAGCTGAATCTATGGTTTCCCAGACCAGCACACATGTATGAGTGTGTATTAGGTACAGCTACAGCACTAAGTAGTGAGCATATACAGTGGTGTGAAAAAGTGTTGGCCCCCTTCCTGATTTCTTATTTTTTTGCATGTTTGTCACACTTTAATGTTTCAGATAATCAAACACATTTAAATATTAGTCAAAGATAACACAAGTAAACACATCATGCAGTTTTTAAATGAAGGTTTTTATTATTAAGGGAAAACAAAATCCAAAACTACATGGCCCTGTGTGAAAAAGTATTTGCCCCCTAAGCCTAATAACTGGTTGGTCCACCCTTAGCAGCAACAACTGCAATCAAGCGTTTTCCATAACTTGCAATGAGTCTGTTACAGCGCTGTGGAGGAATTTTGGCAGCTGAAGTTTACTTGGGTTCTGCAGCAGGACAATGATCCAAAACACACCAGCAAGTCCACCTCTGAATGGCTGAAGAAAAACAAAATGAAGACTTTGGAGTGGCCTAGTCAAAGTCCTGACCTCAATCCGATTGAGATGCTGTGGCATGACCTTAAAAAGGTGGTTCATGCTCGAAAACCCTCCAATGTGGCTGAATTACAACAATTCTGCAAAGATGAGTGGGCCAAAATTCCTCCACAGCGCTGTAACAGACTCATTGCAAGTTATGGAAAACGCTTGATTGCAGTTGTTGCTGCTAAGGGTGGACCAACCAGTTATTAGGCTTAGGGGGCAAACACTTTTTCACACAGGGCCATGTAGTTTTGGATTTTGTTTTCCCTTAATAATAAAAACCTTCATTTAAAAACTGCATGATGTGTTTACTTGTGTTATCTTTGACTAATATTTAAATGTGTTTGATTATCTGAAACATTAAAGTGTGACAAACATGCAAAAAAATAAGAAATCAGGAAGGGGGCCAACACTTTTTCACACCACTGTACATTAGACACATGGCAGGAGAAGCTGCATCATACCAGCTCCTGAGTCTCTAAGCGAAAGAAGGAGTTGACTCCGATGATGAAGGGCGTCGGAGTGCTGAGGACTTCCAGGAGCTTCCCGGGCAGGATGGGAACATAGGTGAAGCTGAGAGGGAGAATTCAGTGGTTTTAGATTCACCAACTTTGATTAGACTTTCAATATCAACACAAAATTCTTATTACATCATCATCATTGTCCAGACCTGACTTACGGGCACTACAAATAACACAAAACAAATAACAGTGAAGTTACAGGAAAAGAGGAGAAGTTAAAGTAAAATACAGGCTGCTTTCATTATGACACAGAACTCTCAATAAATCATTTACAACTGTGGATATTCCCTAACTACCAGAACAGAAGGATATCTGATGCCAAGTATTAGGAGTGTGGGAATTTTCTCATGGCAAGTAAACGAAAGCAAAACATTTTCACATTGAGAAGTGACCCACAAATCTACACAAATCCAGAGCTGAGAGATTCCCACACAGACATGCACATGCTCACGTTCACAGACACACACTCAAACAGACCCCCAACCACCCCCCACAGACATGCACATGCTCACGTTCACAGACACACACTCAAACAGACCCCCAACCACCCCCCACAGACATGCACATGCTCACGTTCACAGACACACACTCAAACAGACCCCCAACCACCCCCCACAGACATGCACACATACAGACACAGACATACAAACAGACATACCCACACCTTAACCCTAGACACACACAGAGACATACATATACATACACCCCCACAGACAGACATACACACATACCCCAACAGACAGACCCACACCCCCCATACACACACACACATACCCCAACAGACAGACCCACACTCCTCATACACAAAGACACACAGAGGCAGACATACACACACATACCCCCACAGACAGACAACCACAAACACACACACACACACACACCCAAAGAGACACCCCCCATACAAACACAAGCAAACCCTCACACACACACACACACACACACACAGACAGACAGACATTCACATACCCCTACAGACAGACACCCCCCCATACACACAGACACACACACATACATACCACCACAGAAACACCCCCCTACACACACATATACCCCCACAGAAACCCCCCCCATACACACACCCACAGAAATACATACACACAGACAAACATACCAACACAGACATACACACAGACAAAGACACATGCCCCTGTACACACACATACCCCGTTTCACACAGACACACACACACACACAGAGCAGAGCACACCTGTATTTGAGTGGGAACATGATGGCCAGCAGAGCTCGGCAGGCGTCTGTGAGCCTCTGGTAGCTCCTGGACAAGAAGAGGATCTTGTGCTCCGTTAGAGCAGCACAGAACAGATAGAGAACATTGACAATACCTGCACACAGACAGAGAAACAACAAATGTGAAGGATGCTTTATCAACAGAAACCAAAGCTTATTTTCTCCACCTTCAGCTCTTCATGTTCCTACTTTCTTTTAAAAATCCCGTTCTGATCGAACTCGATGGAAGTTCACACAAAACAGCTTGAGAGTTATGATTTGAAGTGACGGACACGTTGTCCTATTTCTAAGAAAGAGATCTGTAATGGTAGTCGTGCTATCCTGATAAACATTATTACCATGGCAACCAGTAGTAGGAACGCCTACTGACGGCTTCGTGGTTCAGCGACTTGCAGAGATAAAATCACTGAATGTGTGAACGCATCATTAAAAACCTATACATCACTGTATGAATCGTGTATCATAGAAACATCTGTATCTGCTCAACTCAACTGGACAAAAGCTTAAGCCATATTTAGCACATACATTCACTGGCCACTTTATTAGGAACACCATCTAATCAGCCATCAGGAGTTGCTGCTCTCATCCAGCTCAATGATTTGTGCATGCTGAAATGCTTTTCTGCTCACCACGACTGTAATAAGTGATTATGTGATTGACTATATCCTTCCTGGGAGCTCAGACCAAATCTTTTCTCTTTTAACAACAAGGAACTTCTATCCACAGAACTCACTCTTTAGGTTTTTCACACCATTCTGCATGAAACCTAGTGTGTGAAAATCAGTAGAAGATCAGCAGGGTCTGATCAAATTGTCACAGAGATCAGACTTCCTGTGAACAAATGAAGCTCTTGGCATGTATCTGCATGATTTTATTTACCCTGCTGCTGCCACATGATTAGATAGCTGCTTGAAGGTGTTCCTAATAAAGTGAAGTACTTCAATTACAGTACAGTGCCACGATTTATTGTACACATGGATTTTTATTTTAAGAATGAAATGATAAGGGATTAAAATGTGCTCAGATCTTTCAGTGAATGTGGTCAATATAGCACTATTCTGGCCAACTAAACCACCCACAGAAACAACGGCTGCTATTTCCCTCCTAATATTAGTCATAACCAATTCCTCTTAGCTTAATCTCTTGCACGTATGTTGCTCTTTGAAAGCAGGGTGTACAGTCTTTATCCAGAAAGAACCGGAATGGCTGCAGGTTTGCATTCAGACCAAGCAGTCTCCTGAAAGTCAAGATCAACTGATTAAATGGGTGGAATCAGGCGTAGGTGCTGCTTGATAGGAATCTTTGCAGATTAGAACCCCTGCTCTAAAGCATGCATGTCGCTGACTCACTCTTTAAATAAAAATCATCTAGCAGTCCTTACGTCACTTTTGGGCATGAAGAATTCATGACATGGGTGTAGACAATCTTACCCAGCTGCCTGAAAAGATGGGCCACGCTGCAGCCGCTCACAGGAAGCGAGTCATTGATGGGCGTCTGGATCACCTGCCTGTCTCCCGCCCCCAAGGTGATGGTCCTCTTTATGGACGAAGCCGCAGAGAACGAGAGAAAGACAGCAAATGAGAAACGTGCATAAGCATCAGCATATGAGGTTTCACAGGTCTGTGACAGCACAGATCCGAGAGCTCCAGGTTAGTACGTGTGTATGTGTGTGTGTGTGTGAGCACAGTGTGGGGATTAGCAGCTATGTTATACATAGCATGTCATGCCATTCATTGGTTATCATCAGCAATCTGTTCTGAAGCATGAAATACACGAGCAGCCTCATTTCTGGATTATGATCTTCAGCACAAAGCAGGTCCATGCAAGATTAGTTTACATTCCAACAACACCGATTATCAAGCTTTCTGAAGAAAAAAAATACAAAGTTAAATAATAATTACTAATATATATATATATATATATATATATTCATTTATTTATATTATGCTAATGTCTCAAAATAATTCAAACCACACTACTCCAGCAAACCTACTCAAACTATCTGACTGTATGATCTGGTCTGTTCAAGCTTTGTTAATTATCCGGTCTGAATATTCAACTGCTTACGCTGCTGAAACTAAAAACCGTCCCAGAACAAACTCCAGAAAGTACCAGAAAGTTTCAGAACTGCAAGGCGTGATGTGAAAGCGCAAGTCTTATCGCCATCTTTTGAAACACTGAGAATGGTGGCTGGGATGACGGAAAAAAAAAGCTACAGAGTCCTGAAACAAAGTAAAACATTTTGATTCGAGGCTTTTAGATTTTACTCAGAGCTCGCGTCTCAAACTTTTCCCAATTTCAAACTGGAATTGATATCGGATTTAAAACACCAAAGCCTTCATTTAGCCTCCTTCGAAATGCTGGGCAATCTATAAAGATACATAAATATGACACTTGGTACCAACTAGCCTAATATTATTAGCAGAAGCAACTATCTAGCTAAAGTTTAAGTAGATTCGAGGGAGATTTCAATAAATATCCACTAGTAGAAGCATACTGTGTGTTATTTATGTACTTAACAGCAGGCAAATGTATCCAAATATAGCATAACCTGAGGTACTTTAGCTAACCCTCTAGCTAACTAGCACACAGACGTGCAGATTTTTAAGTAGCTGAGTCTCAATTTTTTAAATATACATTTACATATACATATAAATATATTTACATATATATTTCTACATTCAAATATATTCATTTAGTGGACACTTTTATATCAAAGATTGATAGAAAAAAAACTGTCAAGATATACAGTACTATCAATCATGGCTAAGGGAATTAGCTAAACAGCTAGCTTGTAAACTATCTCCTGTTTAAACACACAGGGGATTTCAGTAGAATTACACTAAGATGTGTCTCATTATTATTATTATTATTATTATTATTATTATTATTATTATTATTAACGATATACAAGAAATATGCAACAAATATCAGCCTCCTGAGTCATTTAGCTAGCTAGCACTGCCATGCAAATCACCACAGTGCTCATTCAGTCAGCAGCTGAGCTTCATGAACCAGTCTTGTTTGGTTGTTTGTTGGTTTTTCGAGAAACTGAAAAAAGACTTATTTAAGAGGGAAAATATGAGCTTTGTGCTGTGGTTAAAAAACAAAAACAACAACAACAACAAAACTAACTGTCCAAAATGTCTAAAAATGTTCATACAGGAATAAACCTGGAGGGCATTTAGCATGATTTTATGGTAACATGGTACCAGGATTATAGTTTCCACTTAGCCTAAAGATGTGACCTTTAGACAGTCAGACAAACCAAACCACACACACACACACACACACACACACAAAATTGTGTCCATCTATCAGACACAGTGTAGCAGTGGCTGTTGTGGCTATGAGCAGTTAGCTAGCAGCAGCACATGCACGCAATGCCACAGAAATGACACAGTGAGGCTTGAGACATTCTCCAAATCCCCTACATGTCAGGTGAAGAGATCTGATCGCTTCCCATAATGCCGAGGGTGCCTTTTTAATTGAGAGGAGTGAAAGCCTGAGAGAGGCAGCAGCACTGGCAGTGAGAGAAAGAGCTAAAAACAAGCAAACTGGTCGTACCAGGCTGTCCTCTCTGTCCTCCTCGCCTGGCTAGATTAACGACACAGGTGTACACACATATACGTAAATACAACACACATACACACACCGCAAAACACCACAGGAAAGCACAGGGGTTAGATACACCAGACTTTAGATGAAACAAAACTGACAGAACTTGACATTACAAATGGCAAAGAAAAGTAAAAAAAGAGATGGGACGTTCAAACAAGTCAATAAGACAAAGACAAGATGGGAATCTTAATGAAAAAAATGCTGATTAATCATTAAATAATTTTATGGGGGGTTTTTTTTATACCACAGTGATGCTATACATTCAAATCTGATTAGTCAGAATTCATTTTTAAAACATTTACAATATACAGGTAAGAAACAAGCAAAAATGTAAAGGGTGTTGAGTTTTGAGCGTGTGTTTATTACATTTATTTGTAATAAACAAAGAGTTTATAACATTTCTGGAAGGAGTCTCCAGTTTCAGTAAGATTTCCTCCATAGGAAAGTCTTTAGTTTGCGATTTCTGGTTTCATTGCAACATAAAAAGTAGCCTTTTGTCTCTTAACGTTTGTTATAGCAGATACATCGTTATCTTCTAAAATATTGTTAACAGGAAGTAACCTGCTTTGCGGACGTTCCACATCATATGTTGCACTGAACAATAACATTTTTATAGTAATAAATTTAAAAATAGCGATAGCTATTAAAACAGCTGTGGTATAAGAGCAAACACTGTAGGTGTGTTTGTAATTGGAATTAATATTAATGGACTTATTAATAATAATCCTTCGGGTTGTAAATGTAACTCGGCTTTGTGTGGGTCAGCGTTACACTACACCTGCTGCTGATTATTTTCCCATAACAGCACACCACGTAGTGTTTTATTCCTTAAATATAAATGGTTTGTGCAGTACGACTGTTTGTACGATTGCGCAAGAAGGGTTGTCGCTTCGAGATAAAACGAGCTGTTAAGGTCTGGGAAAACGTCCAGAAGAGACGTTCTCTAAACTCTTCGGCTCTGGCAGGCGAAAAGCTGAGAATGATACCGGAGAGACTTTACGGATTTGCCGAGTGATGATGCTGATACATATCTCTTTCACTTTCTCTTATTCTTCCTGCTTCCTCCACACACTCACACACACACACACACACACACACACACACACCCCTCTCTCTCTCACTCACACTCACCCTATATCCCTCTTTCTCTCTCTCACACACACACACACACACACACACCCTATATCTCTCTCTTTCTCTCTCTCACACACACACACACAGACACACACCCTTTCCCCAATTTTATCTTACTCATTTATCTCTCCTTCATATGACTCAATCGGTAACTGCTCTTTTTTTTTCATGAGTGAAGGCAGATGTGTGTAACGAGATACGAGCTCTCAAAAGGCTGCCAACTCACCTTACAGCAGTCCTGAACACGGAAGACGCTTGTTACAGGCTTTTAAAATGTAAGGCTTAGGCGTGAACCCTTACTGAGTCATTTTATACAGCAGGATTTGGTCAGAAAACACTACATGAAAGCAGATCTGCCTGTTAATGGAAAGGCAGTACTAATTGTCTCATTTTTTAATGTTTGTGTAGCGCTGATAACATTGTCCCAAAGCAGATTTTTGGAAATATGGATGTGGATAGAAATCCCTAACGAGGAATAAGTGGGTTTACAGGATGCTTGTTATGAGCAGATTGGGAATATTTATGATTGCAGCAGAAGCACTACACAAATTTACAGTTTCCAGTGAGATTGTGATTGTAGTGTCATTGTGATACACAGCACTGGTTTTGGGGAAGGAAAAACACCCGTGTAAGAATGTTTACAGTAGAGAATCGAGTCGGATAGATGTCAGTATGAGTGTATCAGATGCAGTAGTGGATCTGGGAATGTCGATGCTGGGATGAGAAACAGTCCACTAAATAAATCTGCTCATTGAGGTAAAGGTGTAGTGTGTAGTGACCTACAATGTTTGGCATACCTAGGAAAATAGTTAATGAGTGTATACGTGTGTATGTGTGTGGTTGTGGGTGTGTGTATTTCTAAGGCTGTCTGCTTAGACAAGCATCTGCCATCCCCATACATCCACCCCCACTGTCTGCCAGGCCAAGATTTAATCAGCGTCCTCTGTGTATAGTGCATGGTTTGAGCTGGTTTTTTAACGCTCACACAATGCAAAAATCAGGAATTCATATTTTTGATTGGCTGACCGCAACATAAACGGTGAGTGAACGCAAATGAGTCACACAACTGGAGCAAGTAGAGGGAGAAAAAACAAAACCAAAAAAATAAAAAATAAACCAACAGAAAATCATATTTATTGATTATCGACAGACAGAATCGTGATAAGAATCGTGATTGGTTGAAGCTGCGAATAAAAGGTCGCTGTTACCTGAAAACAACCCAGCAGCCAGTCAGATAAACTACAGACTGGGGGATCGTTTATCTGTAACACACAGGAGGAGGGTTTAAACTTCACACACCAGTAAAGTTTCATTTGAGTCACAGCGTGAGTAAAGGAGCTAATTTACACAGGTACACGTGTCATGACTGAAACACGGGGGCCAGTATTAACGAGAACATGGGCTATACACACACATGTACTATGGAGTATGATAGTGGTGTATAGTACAGTGGCAGTGATGGAAGGATTTCACTAAACACAGAGAGAAAACATTTGTAAAAGAAAAAAAAAAGTTCCTGTATTCATTCTATAAATAATAGTAAATGAAAAGATGTAAGGCTTATCTGTGTGCAACAGGAAGTGCCAGTCTGTACACACACACACACACACACACACACACACACACACACACACACACACACACAAGAAAGAAAGAAAGAAAGAAAGGACGGAAGGAAGAAAGGAAAAGAGAGAGAAGGGAAGAAAGGGAGAGAGAAAGAGAAAAGTTAAAAAAAATAAAGAGAGGAAGAGAGAAGAAAGAAAGAAAGAAAGAAAGAAAGAAAGAAAGAAAGAAAGAAAGAAAGAAAGAAAGAAAGAAAGAAAGAAAGAAAGAAAGAAAGAAGGGAAGAAAGGGAGAGAGAGAAAAGTTAAAAAAAATAAAGAGAGGAAGAAAGAAAGAAAGAAAGAAAGAAAGAAAGAAAGAAAGAAATGAGGAGGGAGGGAGGGAGGGATGAAGGAATGGTGGAATAGAGAGGAGGAAGTAAGAGAGGAAGAGGATCAGTAACTCAGTAAGAAAAAGTCATTAAAAAGGGAAAGAAAGAAAGAAAGAAAGAAAGAAAGAAAGAAAGAAAGAAAGAAAGAAAGAAAGAAAGAAAGAAAGAAAGAAAAAGAGAGAAGGGAAGAAAGAGAGAGAGAAAAGTTAAAAAAAATAAAGAGAGGAAGAAAGAAAGAAAGAAGAAAGAAAGAAAGAAAGAAAGAAAGAAAGAAAGAAAAAGAAAGAAAGAAATGAGGAGGGAGGGAGGGAGGGATGAAGGAATGGTGGAATAGAGAGGAGGAAGGAAGAGAGGAAGAGGATCAGTAACTCAGTAAGAAAAAGTCATTAAGGAAGGAAAGAAAGAAAGAAAGAAAGAAAGAAAGAAAGAAAGAAAGAAAGAAAGAAAGAAAGAAAGAAAGAAAGAAGGGAAGAAAGGGAGAGAGAAAGAGAGAGAGAGAAAAGTTAAAAAAATAAAGAGAGGAAGAAAGAAAGAAAGAAAGAAAGAAAGAAAGAAAGCAGAGATAAAATTAGTAAGAAAGAAAATAATTAAGGTTGGAAGAAAGGAAGGAAGATACAGTGGAGGAAGGGAAAGGAAAAATAAAGAGATAAATATGAAAAGAGGAAGGAAAAGATAAGAAAACAGCCAGAATTAGGAGAAGGTGCTGTGTAGCGAGTGATGGAGGCTGCAGTGAGAATGACTTGTGTTTGTAACACTGCACAATGTGGAGAGAGTTAAAGGGGGTGAATACTTCTGCACAGCACTACACATGATAAACTGCAGCTGAATGGAGTCACATCCATTCAGCACAGTAATGGTCTCCTGTGTCTGCCAGCTGCAGTCCAGCTGTGCAGCATGACACATCATTCACATGCTGGTGTAGCGACGTGGTACAAAGCAAACACACACACACACCATACTGTACGTGTGTATACAGACACAGTGTCCGTGTGTGTGTGAGAGAACTCGAGCCTCACCTGAGATCCTCCTGCGATGGGAATGACACAGGTCAGGAGATTCCCGATCACTGTTTCCAGCGGAACCTTGACGTTCTCCACGTGCACGGTGTAGATGAGTCCCAGACAGTTCTGTACACAGAGGAACACGCACAGCTCAGCTCCACGTTACATAAAGAGTGTGTGTGTGTGTGTGTGTGTGTGTGTGTGTGTGTGCGCTCACCCTGAACACCTCGGTGTGGTCCAGACGAGAAACCAGCACCAAGCTTTTGGGGGCATACAGCTGCTCTGGCTGCACAAGATCAGGGCTTTCATCCTCATCTGCTTCACTGGGCTCTTCCTTCTGTAACTACACACACACACACACACACACACACACACACACACACACACACACACACACACACACGATTACACTTGTGTTCATATGAGGTAAGTTGAATATGAAGGTCTGAAGCCCTCATATTTTCCTCTCACTCTTTCATTGTCTGTCTCTTTCTCTCTCTCTATCTTGGTGTATTTCTAACAGTCACTGTCTCTGTATCTCTTTCTCTCTCTCTCTCTGTCTGTCACTCAACCTCTGATACTATCTCGCTCTCTTTCATTACCTCTGTCTCATACTCTCTCTCTGCCTCTACCTCTTGCTCTCTTTCTGCCCGTCTCTCTCTTTCTATCCTCCTCTCTCTGTCTCCTTATCTTGCTCTCTCTCTTTCATTGCCTCAGTTTCATCCTCTATCTGTCTCTACCTCTTTCTCTGCCTCTTGCTCTCTTTCTATGTTGTTGCCTGTCTTTACCCCTCTCTCTCTCTCGTTGCCTTTGTCTCATCCTCTCTCTGTCTCTCTCTCCCATTGCCTGTCTCAATCTCCCTCTCCGCCTCTGCCTCTTGATCTCTTTCTCTCTTGTTACCTCTGTCTCTAACCTCTCTCTCTGCCTCTGTCTCTCTTTGTGTCCTCATCTTGGTCTCTCTCTCTCTCTCGTTGCCTGTCTCTCTTTCCCCTCCTCTCTTTCCGTGTCCTCATCTTGGTCTCTCTCTCTCGTTGCCTGTCTCTCTTTCCCCTCCTCTCTTTCCGTGTCCTCATCTTGGTCTCTCTCTCTCGTTGCCTGTCTCTCTTTCTCCTCCTCTCTTTCCGTGTCCTCATCTTGGTCTCTCTCTCTCGTTGCCTGTCTCTCTTTCTCCTCCTCTCTTTCCGTGTCCTCATCTTGGTCTCTCCCTCTCGTTGCCTGTCTCTCTTTCTCCTCCTCTCTTTCCGTGTCCTCATCTTGGACTCTCTCTCTCGTTGCCTCAGTCCCGTCCTCTCGCTCACTCTTTACCTCTCTCTCTGCCTTGGTCTCATCCTCTCTCTGTCGCTATGTCTCCCTCTCTGACTCGGTCTTATCCTCTCTCTCTGTCCCCTCATCTTGCTCTCTCTCTCTCTTTATACATTCATCTAACTTTCTCTGTCTCTCTCATTCACTTTCTGTCTCAGTGTCTATCTTTTTCTTGCTCTCCCACTCTTTCATGTTTTCTCTGTCTGAGTTTTGCCCTCTCCCTTTATTCTTTCTCTGACTCTCTGTTTCTCTCTGTGTCCATCTCTCTCTCTTCTATTGCCTCTGTCTCATCCTCTCTCTCTGTACTTCTTCTGCTCTCTCTCTCTCACCTGAGGATTATCTACAGTCTCCCAGAAGGTGAAACAGGCACAGTAATGGCGTTCGGAGTTGATGTCTGTGAGGACGGCCACGAAGAACGAGGAAGGCTGTTGCTCGGGAACCAGCTGCCATCCGCTGGGCTGACAAAACTGACACAGACAATGACAAAGAGACAGACAGAAAGCAGAGACATTACATTAACTGTGTAATAATCCTCTGCACAGTGATGCTGCATGCCACATGGGAATGGTACCTCTCAGTCTAGCGGCATTCTCACTGTGTGAAATACAAACCCGCAAATCCGCCAACTATTTTTTTTTTATTTTCGCACTTTGCTACACTAAGAGCACCCACAATACCAAAAACGGTGTGTGCCACGATGCTAACGTATCATGCCTCTGATATAGCATCACTATCATATCATCTCTTAAAAATAAGTGCACCTTTCAAGCTCATGCTAATGCAAACGGGAAAAAAATACTGGTATGCCAGTTGAAGAGATGATATGATAGTGATGCTAGATCAGAGGCATGATACGTTAGCATCGTGGCACACCATTTTTGGTATTGTGGGTGTCGTGTTAACGAGGAGCACAAAAAACCTTCTTATATTAAAACTAGTGATCACAGAGCATTATGAAGGTTTATGAGGTTTATTTAAATTGTGAGAAAGAACAGAATCAGGAAAAGTCTCAGTAGATCGTACGTGAAGCAGTGTGTGTGTGTGTGTGTATACTCACCAGCTCGATGCCTTGGGGGAAGGGGTTATCTTCCCAGTCCTTCTCCGGGAATCGCTGGAGGATCCGGCCTTGACCTTCACTTCCTCCTACACACACACACATACACACTCAGATGCTTAAAGTGTTTTATCTACAACAGCAGTAAACAATGCTCCACAAATCTGACCTGTCTATAGACGCTCAAAAACAAGTGACAAGTGACATCATGAGGGTTTCCTTTCGTAAACACCACTACACACCTGTGTTAGCATGCATAAACGAGGCTAGTTTTAGATCATGCTGCCACACTTACAACTAATCATTCATGTGTAAAGGAGTTCCTAATAAACCGGCGCATAAAATCTTACAGATACGAACCAGCAGCTTCGGGTAACGTTTACATCAACCATGAGAATGCAGATCTCAGTGATTGGTGCCAGTGAGCTGGTTTGGGGATTTCTATATCTGGGATCGGAGACAGGGTCATGGGCAGTCAAGGCTCATTGATGGACGTGGGGAGCGAAGACTGACCCGTTTGATCCGATCCAACAGAAGAGCTACTGTTGCTCTAATTGCTGAAGAAGTTAATGCTGGTTCTGATAGAAAGGTGTCAGAATACACAGTGCACGACGGGTCAGGGCTGTTTTAGCAGCAAAAGGGAGACCAACACAATATTAGGGAGGTGGTCATAATGTTATGCCTGATCGGTGTATCTCTAGACTGGCACCGAGTTGGTGGAATAAACTTCCCCTAGATGTCCGAACAGCCGAGTCACGGACCGTGTTCAACCAACAGATGAAGACTGAACCTCTTCCTGAAGCACTTAAACTAGCTCTTATTTTCCCTGTTTTTTATGTATTGTACCAACACAACTTTTAGGCTGATTGTACCCAAAGTCTGTGACCTAGTGAACCAGTGTTAATGCATTCACTGATAGAGACATTAAAGCACTCTAGATAAGAGCGTGTGCCAAATGCCAGAAATGTAAATGAATCCATGAACCTGGCGTGCCTTGCGTTAACAGTCCAGGCTGACAGAGGTGGTGTAACACTGTGGAGAAGGTTTTCTTGGCACACTTTCATCACTTGAATGCCGCAGCCTTTGATATGCGAGTATTGTAGCTGATGATGTGTATCCATTCATAACCACTATTTAACATCATCTACTGGCTCAAACTGGTTCCATAAACATAACAATGAGAACCCTGTAGAACGCCTTTGCGATGTGGTAGA
>JAUCMX010000018.1:7671030-7698530 GCA_033459395.1 Hemibagrus guttatus
GTAGTAGCAGCAGTAGCAGTAGTAGTAGCAGCAGTAACAGTAGTAGTAGTAGCAGCAGTTGTAGTAGTAACAGTAGCATTAGTATAGTAGTAACAGTAGCATTAGTAGCAGCAGTAACAGTAGTAGCAGTAGTAGTAGTGTAGCAGTAGTAGTAGCAGCAGTAACAGTAGTAGTAGCAGCAGTAACAGTAGTAGCAGCAGTAACAGTAGTAGCCGTAGTAGTAGCAGCAGTAACAGTAGTAGCAGTAGTAGTAGCAGCAGTAGTAGTAGCAGCAGTAACAGTAGTAGCAGTAGTAGCACTAGTAGTAACAGCAGTAACAGTAGTAACAGTAGTAGTAGCAGCAGTAGCAGTAGTAACAGTAGTAGTAGTAGCAGCAGTTGTAGTAGTAACAGTAGCATTAGTAGTAGTAGCAACAGTAGCATTAGTAGTAGTAGTAACAGTAGCATTAGTAGCAGCAGTAACAGTAGTAGCAGTAGTAGTAGTAGTAGCAGTAGTAGCAGTAGTAGTAGCAGCAGTAACAGTAGTAGTAGCAGCAGTAACAGCAGTAACAGTAGTAGTAGCAGCAGTAGCAGTAGCAGCAGTAACAGTAGTAGTAGTAGCAGCAGTAGCAGTAGTAGCAGTAGCAGCAGTTGTAGTAGTAACAGTAGCATTAGTAGCAGTAGTGATAGTATTAGCATTAGTAGTTGCACTTTTGTGTATAAACAGTTCGTGGAAATGGCATAAAAGGTAGAGCAATGTATAAAAACTGTATTTCATCTTTCATCTATTTCATTTTATTAGAACTCAGTGATTCTTGGAAACATCTGCTTTTTTCAGAAGCTCACATTCATAATCTCCTGCAAAACTTCCCATTTTCTATTTCTGACACTTTCAGCACCTTGTGGTCTGATACTCAGAGTCAGCAGTGTAGCTGATCTGGAAATCTCACTACAATCCCTGTCATTTTTAATCCGTGGCTGAACTCGGGAATTCCCTCGGGCTCGGCTTGCTGGTCATGTGGAAATAACGACCGCATCCATACGCTAAAACTCACACCATGAGCAGTGAGAAGAATATTTTCTGACTGCCAGAGAAAGTCGCACTGGAACATGGCCAAATGAACGAAAGAAAAAACCCACACCAGCTGTGATTCTGAGCAGACGCTGAATGACGGATGAGTGTTTAGGGCTGGATTGCTCCAGAATCTGAGATGATTCACATGCATGGAGATAGACCTCAGCGCTTTATAATAACATAACTGAGGAAATCTGCTAAAGTAAGAACCAAGGCTTTATGGGTTCAAGCCACAGCACAAAGGGAGGAAATTCCACATTGTCCCAGTGCTGGTCAATGACACGGATCACACTTGTTTCTGTGAACGCTGAGAGAAAACGTAGGAATCGTGTTATACTCTACTTACATTTAAAGGAATACCTTCATTCAGGCTAATTTGCATTCCTGTAAGTTGCAACTTGGCAGAGGCGGGATTTGAACTCACAACCTTCTGATCAGTAGCCCAACATGTTAACCAATGAGCTTTATATGCCTAAAATACTTGATTGTGTATACACTGCTCTCTTTTTAGTCATTTTACAGACACTCAAACCCAACACCACTTGAGTCCGCCCACATTTCAGGCTTAAATGGGTAGGGTCCCAGCGCAGCCAGATAACCAGAGCAAGAAACGATCAATTTGTGGGGGTGAAAAAAACACAAAAAACAACAAATCGCAAAGATACAATAAAAATAGTAGTACCAGTAGCAGCAGTAGTAGTTCAAGTAGTAGCCGTACTTGTGATAAAAGAAGTAGCAACAGTAGAAGACATAATAGCAGTAGCAGTAGTAGTAGTAGTGGCAGTAGTAGTAGCAGCAGTAGTAGTAACAGTAGTAGTAGTAGCAACAGTAGTAGTAGCAGTAGTAGTAGTAATAGTAGTAGTAGCAGCAGTAGTAACAGTAGTAGTAGTAGTAGTAGCAGCAGTAGTAACAGTAATAGTAACAGTAGTAGTAGTATTAGTAACAGTAGCAGCAGTAGTAACAGTAGTAGCAGCAGTAGTAACAGTAGTAGTAACAGTAGTAGTAGTATTAGTAACAGTAGCAGCAGTAGTAACAGTAGTAGCAGCAGTAGTAACAGTAGTAGTAGCAGTAGCAGTAACAGTAGTAGTAGTAGTAGTATTAGTAACAGTAGCAGCAGTAGTAACAGTAGTAGTAACAGTAGCAGCAGTAGTAGTAGTAGTAGCAGTAGTAGCAGCAGCTGCAGTAGTAGTAACAGTAGCAGCAGTAGTAGTAACAGTAGCAGCAGCAGTAGTAGTAGCAGTAGTAGCAGCAGCTGCAGTAGTAGTAACAGTAGTAGTAACAGTAGTAGTAGTAACAGTAGCAGCAGTAGTAGCAGCAGCTGCAGTAGTAGTAACAGTAGCAGCAGTAGTAGTAACAGTAGCAGTAGTAGTAACAGTAGCAGCAGTAGTAGTAACAGTAGCAGTAGTAGCAGCAGCAGTAGTAGTAGCAGCAGTAGTAGCAGTAGCAGTAGCAGTAGTAGTAGTAACAGTAGTAGTAGCAGCAGTAGTAGCAGTAGTTCAAGTAGCAGCAGTAGTTGTGATAAAAGAACTAGCAGCAGTAAAAGACATAGTAGTATTACTACAAGTAGCAGCAGCAGTAGTACAAGTAGTTCCAGTAGTAGTAGACTAATTTACATTTCTCTAATTGGAGGTGGGATTTGAACTCACAACCTTCTGATCAGTAGCCCAACGTGTTAACCAACAAGCTACAAAAGCTGCTTTACACAAAACCCCCCATGGGCACAAATCAAGGCATGATTGTTGATTCCAGATGGGCATGCTTGAAGATCAGAACCTGCTGACCATATGTGACTTTCCTGTACTTTTTAGAGGTGTCGCAGACAACAAAAAACATCCAGTGAGAAGCAGTGCAGTGGGAGGAAAGGTGTTATTAATAAGAGAGGACCTCACAGAAACCTCACAGAACAGGGAATCAGAGAAACAGAGAATCTCAACAGGAGTCCATAGCCGGCAAAGATTCTGCACGGTCAAAGAGTGTGAGAAAATAAACAGGCGTAAGTGATTAATAAGTCTACATATATACAAATGTTAATGTGTATAATATGGTCTTGGATACAGCTTATGGTTGGGGTTATCTGAAGATAAGCATGAGAGGTGAGAGTGGACACTGGACGTCTTCTGTCTCAGGTCATTTCTGTTGCTTTGCTTGACTTTTTCTAAGTAATGTAGTAATGACTCGGTGTAGAGGAGCAGTGGTGAATGCTGTAACAATTCAACAGGCTCTCGTCAACCATCATCCTCCATCTTCCTCTTGACCGCTTCCTCTCATTTTCTTTTTCGTCTCCTCAAATCCCAGAATCAGAGCCTTTTCCCAGCACTCTAAAACACAAGCTTTCATTTTCACTCCACTTGAGCGACCAAATATTGCTGCTGAGCTGGCAGTATGCCTGGCTACTCTTAAGATTCCTGCTAAAACACAAAGCATGCAAATGTTTCTCACACACCAAAGGAGAAATAACCTGCAGGCTAAATCTGAGAGAACAGAGTTCACAGAGCTCAGGACAGCTCTAGAGTTTTAACCTCATTTTGGACGACTAGAATTTTAATCATATCTCCGTTGGCTCCTACGGCTGGGGCGATTTATTACTTTACTTATCCCCACGATAAGTGGCATTGAGGGCATTTAGCAGTGAAATACTACACACACTTAGCTGTATAATAACAGCACATGGTAGCATACAGAGCATACACAGCAGGAAGGTACTTCTGTAAATGTTAAATTTACTTCTTACAAGAAAGCACCTATTAGTGATATCATTTGCAAATGAGTCAACTCTTCGAGAAAACAGAGTTGACTCATATATTGTGGTGCATTGTGATGGTGCCACATTATTGGATGATTAGATAGCTAGATAAACGTGCAAGTGTACAGGTGTTCCTAATAAAGTGGATGACAAGTGTATTACAACATAACAGATCGATTCTTGCAGAGTCACTGTGATGTGTGATGAAGTTTTCAATAGATAGATAGACAGGCAGACAGATAGATCTACAGACAGATAGATAGATAGATAAATAAATAGACAGACAGACAGAGGAACAGACAGAGACAGACATAGATAGGCAGGCAGGCAGACAGACAGACAGGCAGGCAGACAGACAGACAGGCAGGCAGGCAGGCAGGCAGGCGTTCAGACAGATAGACAGATGTTCAGACAGACAGACAGACAGATGTTCAGACAGACAGACAGAGAGACAGGCAGGCAGCGAGACAGGCAGGCAGACAGGTGTGCAGACAGACAGACAGACAAATAGATAAACTTTAGTTTTCTTAGTTTAGTTAAGTGTTGTCTGTTGTTTAACAAAATAGCAATGAGCTGCTTCGAAGCTGAAAGAGTCGACTCGTATTGGTGAGTCAAATGATGGAACATTGTCTAAGAGGGTGAAAACATACTCCTAAATCTCTTTCATTCGTTGTTCAGAAATGGCAGGTGAATAAACCTTTACATATGTGTTAAATCCCGCCCCCCAAAGAAACTCACCCAAGCACAGCAATAACGTAGTCAATCAACTTATAAAAATAAACAGCAGAGAAAACTGCACAATGACTGGAAGCCAAAGGCGTCATTTCCTATAAATGAACCGAGTCAATTAATGAGTCAATTGATTTGACTCCCTGAAAAGAGCCAGTATTCCCATCATGAGCAGCTTTTGTAGAGTAGCAATATTTATCTTTTCTTTTTGGCAGTTATGTCTTTTGGCTCAGTTTGTGCCAAATTGCAAAGTTTAAATAAATAAATAAATAAACAACAACAACAACAACTCAAAGCCTGTTTGATTCAGTTCCTACAGTTGAGTCGATTACTTTCTCACTGTGATCAAACTATGCTGGAGTTCACCTGGACACACACACTGAGATCGATTCACTCAGATGTTCTCGGTCCAAACGTCAGCGCCATTCTGCATTCTCTAAACAGGAAATCACTCCAAGGATTTGATTCAAATGGACTAAGAAGAAAGCACAGACCAGACGTATGCAGATGTGGACAGGAAGCAGCAGCCTGTGAATCTCTCAGCTAATCCATTAAATATCTTCCAATTAAACTAATAGCCTCAATCTGAGGGAAAACCTATCCCTTGCTCTAAACCTTTTGCTTAGGAATCACTTTTTTTTGCAAAGTGAAATTCTCAGTATCTGCAGGAATTTTAAGGGGCTTTTAAAGCTGGATAACGGTTACGAAATTTGGGTTAAAGAGCATATGCTCGGCTCTGGTGTCATATGAGTGCTGAGAAACTACAGAGAGATCTGAGAGAGGGACGCAGACCACACGACTCCTCTCGCCGTACAGCAACTGAAGTGAAACTGCAAGCAGATGATTAATGTTCCGAAGTCATTGTGGAGATGGACATCACCAGGTCCTTCTGGTGATATCAGTAATGAGGAACACAATAGATTCAGACAGTGGTTCAGGTTTTAAAGCGGTTAAAACGTTAAACTCAGCCGGACAGGTGATAGAGTTTGGAGCTTTCGGTTCTCTACTGCAGCTGGTTTTCCTCATTTGTGTCCCAAGCACAAACACACTTCCGGCTATCTGAGTTCCGTATCGGGAATTGCAGAAAAATTGATCATCGGGATGGCTACCAAGTTAGACGTTTTAAATGTCTGTGGTGTCCATTTACAAAAATAAGCCATGGGGTTTGCACCTGATACAATGAAACTTCTTTCTCTGATGCATCACAACCTGGAGGTGTGATGTTAGGTGGTTAACACACTTGCTTCACATCTCCAGGGTAAGGGGTTTGATGCCTGCCCCTGATGTGTGGAGGTTCTCCTCATGCTTTGGGGGCTTCCTCCAGATTCTCTGGTGTCCTCCTCCAGTCTGAAGTCTGTTGTAGGCTGATAGACATCTCCAAATTGTCAGTAGTGTGAATGGGTGGATGGATCTTCACTACTATTGGTCATATCTTCCGAACAGAATATTTTCACTCGCAATGTGATCACTAGTGACTAGCAGCTAGAGCCAACTTCTGGGGTTTTTTCTTGCTGCATTTAGGCAGCGTGTCCATGAAACGTTACATATATCTGGCCACGCCCCCATTTTCGCTCTGCGGAATCTTCATAGCAAGCGTGCAGCAATACCCTATCACAAACACGGGTTAAACTCTACTCCCATCCAAAGACACATGCGACAAAGACTATACATGAGGTCAATCAGCAGCACGACAGGATGATGGTATAGGATTTGGAGTGTGCGAGTAAACACCATCCCTAAAACTGGTAGTTCTGAGCATCCACTTGTTTTAGCGAATTAACCAACGCCATTTTTGAATTCTGGACCAAAAATAGTGCTGCATTTAATCCAAGGTTGTAACTGGTAGTTTCCCACCTCCCACTAGGAACAACGAAGGAAAACGCCTCTTCAAATCGGAATTCCGGCTCTTCTCAATTCTGAGGTTCCTCGTGACTTCCCACTCATCTTATTTATACAAGTGAGGATTAAGGGCCTTGCTCAAAAGCACAGCAGTGGCAGCTTGGTGTTCCTGGGACTTGAACTCCAGCAGTAGTCCCACATCTTAAACACAGAGCTACCACTTCTCATAAGCATGAAGTCACTGGGGTCGTTTCTCTTCCAGTAGGGTTTTTCCCTTCACCTCAAAACCTGTTAAAAACAACGGTATTCATTCGCTGCTATATGGCTTTTCATTTAAAATCACATGCACATAGACGATGAGGAACTAGTCAGTCTGGTCAGGTGTGGTTTTCGAACTGAAACTCCTCTGATGCACTCGCAAGCCCAGTGTGTAAATTCTACGACCTCAGTATAAAAAGAACAGCTAGTCTTCAGATCCTAAAGTGTCACGCTTGGTTGGCTGCAACTTCCTTATGATCAGAGCTACAGGAAATCTCAATCTGTCGCTCAGGTTATGTAACAACACCGAGTGGGCAAGAACACAGTGAATATACACAATTTGCATATACTCACGTATATTTACATTTTTAAACAGCGTGTGCTGATGTTGGAGAAAAGATGCAGTCTGATCTTCCAGTAAAACGCCTGAACACAGACGATTAAACAATCACAGCATAGAAGACGTAGACTTAGAGTGGTTTATTATTAATGAGGCTGAGGACGAGCGTGAGTTCATATTTTTTTGCTACTTATCGAAACTGATACTTAGCTCAATTTATGCTAAACAGCAGCCAGGAAAACTCCGCACACACACACACACACACACACACACACACACACACACACACACATACATTCATGCTCTTCTTCATAATGGCAGCTAGTTCAGTTAAATGAAGTGCATTAGCTAGCTACATTATCTAGCTTGAACTGAGTAGAGTTACAGTGATGAAGGACAGGTTTTATTTCAAATCAGAAAAGCATTTCTGTTCAGAAACATACGTCTTTGTAAAAAGGCTAAAATACAAGCAGCATGCCATAAAGATACATACATATTTATGAGTATCTGGACACAATGAGTTTGTTTCTGAAAGAATATGGCCTTTCTCTCTCTCTCATCACTCTCTCTTTCACTCAATCTCTCTCTCTCTGATCCCACATCAGATACCCCCCATCAACCCTCTCAGCTACCACATCAAGCCCCCCCCACCCCCTGAACGAGACTAAGCCCTGTCAGCACTATCAGCTTCCTCACCCCACCCCACCCTAGTCTCCTCAGACCCTTCACTTCAAACTTTCGCATCACACCCTTAAAATCCATCATCCTCCTCTTTCTGCACCCTACCAGTCTCCGCTTCAGCCCCCCATTACCACCATCAGCCCCCTAATCACTTGCCATCAAGCCTGTCATCACACCCGTCATCACACCCATCAGCCACCCACACCATCACCCTTTTAGTCCCCATCAGTCTTCCCATTGCTCCCCATCAGCCCCTCATAACCATCACTCCACTCTTTCCCCATCAGTCTCTACATCACCCCCTGTATCAGAAGGGGAAGAAGCCTTTACATTACAGTGGACTCATTTTTTTTGCATATCCCAGCTGAGGATGTTGGGGTCAGAGCACAGATGCACCTACAATGCAGTACCCCTGGAGCACGGAGGGTTAAGGGCCTTGCTCACAATTGCCCAACAGTGGCAGCGCTAGGGTTTGAACCCTGACCTTCGATCCACAATCCAGAGCCTTAACCGCTTGAGCTACCACTGCCCAGTCTCCCACTGCTCTCCCTCAGATCCCCCCCCCCAAATAAGTCACCCAATCATCCTTTCCATTG
This sequence comes from Hemibagrus guttatus, assembly GCA_033459395.1. Lineage (NCBI taxonomy): Eukaryota > Metazoa > Chordata > Actinopteri > Siluriformes > Bagridae > Hemibagrus > Hemibagrus guttatus. Next base: position 7,679,270 of record JAUCMX010000018.1, read on the forward strand.
CCCACCTATAACCTCTCCATATCTCACAACCTTCCCATCAAACATTATCCCAATCAGTCTCCCCTATTGTTCCATGCTTGGCTCTTGGATTTGCTCCTTGGATCAGCAGCCCCTGACCTTTCCAACATCAGTTTCCCCAGTGTCCAGTCATCATTCAATTCGATTTATTTGTATAATACGTTTAACAATGGACATTATCTGAAAGCAGCTTTACAGAACTATAGAAACCTAACTTTTATCCCTAATGAGCAAACCTGAGGCGACGGTGGCAAGGAAAAATACCCTGAGATGATATGAGGAAAAAACCTCGAGAGGCTCAGAAGGAAACATCCCCATTTGGGTGACACCGGACAGTAAATAATGTAAATGTAAAGAATGTCCTTTCTTTAACAAGGGGAACTGTTCAACCAAGAGCTCTTGAGCAACTAATAGGTCGGCATAATTTCTGAGCCATCAGCCCCCAGCTACCCTCCCATCAGCCTCCTCATCCTGCCCTGGCTCTCTGAGTGGATACACAGGGAGAGACTGAATCTGAAAAAAAAAAAACCTCTCGCTGTTGTTCGGTCTGACAGAATGAGTGGCGTTTGTGCAAAAAAAAAAAAAAAAAAAACAACTCACATCCTTCCTGTACAATATGAACACAGAAAAGAGGCAGAATTTCATCATTAATTTAAGAGAAAACAGAAGTCAAGGTTAGTAAAGTGTTAAAAAGTCTCAAACTGGTGAAGCGACTGCTCTGAGCTTCCTCCTGACACACTGTGCTATTTATATTAATAAAAAAAAACCTGTGGCTTGATATTTATAAACCACACTCTGAGCTGGTCACTTCAGCATGACATTCAACAAGACAACATGATGCAAAAAAACTGCTAAAGTACTATTTCTTCTGCTTCAACACATCGTCATCAACATTAACCAAAAATAAATAAATAAATAAATCGATTAATTAATTAACCAAAAAATCATATCTGAATCACATTTTGAAACAAAATAATTTGTTTTAATATTTTAGATTTTCCTTTAATATTTTAGATTAGATTTGAACAAATTTAGCAACAGAATGCAATTTCAGCATTCAGCAATTTCTCTCCTAGTTGGAGAATTTGGACACCTCCATGCAGAACATTTAATATACCTTTATATCCAAAAGGTATTTCTGTTGCAATTCCGAATGTTTGTGGATCCATCAGAGGCTCATGGGAAATTTTGTTCCACAAAACTGCTCCCCTTGTGTACATTCAACTGTTCATTTCTTCATGTTCATTATTTGCCTTCAAATCATCATTACAAACTAAAACAGAAAGAAAACTCCGTGCAGTGTGATTACTGTAAGATTGAACTGGTTTACCACAACAGTACAAGTTCCATACTTCAATATCTCATTCGAAAACACACGGTCCACGGAGTCGACACAAGCTAACGTTAGCGTTCGCACTTAGCTTAAATCAATATGACTGCTAGTTGAAATTAAGGCCCGTAAAAATGTATGTGGATTGTGGCTACATGTAGTGACTATTTAAGACCGTAAATCAGTATGGTGGCTAGTTATGATGTCCCTAATTTAGCTAAGGTTTGTGAAAGCCTAAGCGTCATTCATGTTGATAGCCTCACTCTCACACACACACTCATGGCAGTATGTAGAGAGACGTTTAAGAGGGGTTTTTTTTTTTTCCAAACAACTCTAATTTCATATTACAGAAAAATGTGTTAAGAAATTTTGTGTATGGACTATTGTTCTTGTTCCAGGTTAACTTTCTGTCCACTAATGTTTGCCTCTTAGAAAAGCCACAAAGTCTTCCAGGAAGACAGTACAGGGTTATGTCATGCTTGAGTTGTAGTTAGACAAACTTGAAAGTTAATTTGCACAATATAAATGCAATGTTTAGGTATTGTTATTATTATTATTATTATTATTATTATTATTATTTTGTTTTAGGTTGTACGGTTTATGTTTTTAAGTTTAAGTAAGTTTTTTTTATTTATATATTTGTATTTGCATTTTGAATGCAATATGTCAATTAAATGCACTAAATGGGTTCAGATTTTATTTTCATTTTTCTAAATAGGAAACAACTTAGTTGTTCATTTTAAGAGACCTGACTTATTTTCTCTTACATATTTAGTATTCCTCTTTAATAAAGAAAAAGTACTTTTATCCGATTACTCGATGGAATGGGTGCCAATACTTTTGGGTTAAACCGGAAAAAAAAATTGTAATGAATTTTTGTGTGTATGTGTTTCCTTATTCCTAATTTTTTAACTAACTCGTTTGAACAAAAGAAAAAGCAAAAAAAATAATAATAATAATAATAATAATAATAATAATAATAATAATAATAATAATTTTGCATTTAATGTCATTTAATTTAGGGGCATTGGTGGCTCAGTGGTAGGTTTCTCGCCTATCATGCGGAAGGCCCGGGTTCGATTCCCAGCCAATGGATGCAGTGCCGGCCCCAAGCCCGGAAAAATGGGAGGGTTGCGTCAGGAAGGGCATCCGGCGTAAAACATTTGCCAAGTTGTTGTGCGGACCAGTTGGTCTGCTGTGGCGACCCCGAACAGGGAGCAGCCGAAAGCAACTTCTTGCATTTAATGTCTCGGTATTTTTGCTAATTTGGCCATTACCTTTTTCAACTGACTGTAGATTTGAATTACTGAAACAAATTAAAAAGGTGACCTTCACTATCTCATCATAACGTTCCGCTGCGTTACGCAATCGTTATGCTGCCTTGCACACATTTTATATCTTGCAAGTTTCACTTGTAGCCAATACAAGCGTGATCTGTCTGCTCCACTCCGTATGCCTTTCGAGGTCAGAGTGCACGGCCTAGACACACATCAGACTATGTTCTAAATATACAAAATCAAGAAAAATGTCTCTGGAGGAATTTATTATGCAATGTAGTCTAGCGTTTGAGACGAAGCCAACAGCTTGAGAACTGTGGTGAGCTTCAGGAAATGGAAACACAATAGAAATGCAATAAACACCCAATATTTCCGTTTACTGGAGTTCAGAAGAAGTCCAAAAAAAAAGGTTCTTTCCTCTTTTTAACACTCGAAGTGATGGTGTGAGAGTGTGTTTGTTTCATACATTTTCCCACAGGACAGGCGTCAATTACGCAGAGGTGGAAAACTAGTCAGCGTTAATAAGCGTCGTTACAGCTCGTCTCACACGGTTTTAGGCGCTTTACTCATCAGTGGGATGTTATTAAATATTGTGGTTGCTTATCCAGTGCTTCTTTCTTAAAAATTTCACAGTGGATGAGTACACAAAACAGGCAGGATATATAAAATTCTGCAGAACAGCTTTTAATTAATAGTTTGGGTGTGTAATAAAAAAATACATCTAATACTTCAGGCCTGAGCAGTCTTTAGACAGAGACGCTGTAAACAAACAAAAAAAACACTATCTAGCTCGACTAAATACAACTGAATTCACACTGATGGACAGACATGATGGTTCAGAGAGGATGTTATTCCTGATGACTATTCCAAGACTCAATGTTAAGAGCAATTCTAATTCATTCTAATGCCAGAATGCAGAACTCCGTTAGCGCTTCTCCTCTAAATATCATTACACAGCACTGTCCAACACTCAGGGAGTCACTCAGTCAGACACTTACTCAAGTAGACAGTCAGTCAGTCAGATGTTCAGTCAGCCAGTCTATCAGGCAATCAGACAGTCAGTCAGACAAATCAGTCAGTCAATCAGACCCTCACTCAATTACTCAAGTAAACAATCAGTCAGGTGGTCAGCCATACAGACAGCTGTTCAGATGATCAGATTGTCAGTCAACCAGACAACAGGACATTTATTCACTTACTCAAATAGACAGTCACTCAGTCAGCCAAACAATTAGTCAGTCAGTTGTTCATTCACTTACTCAAGCAGTCAATGAGACACTCAGTCAGCTAATCAGACACTCAGTCAGTCAGTCAGACACGCAGTCACAGTCAATCAGACACGCAGTCGGTCAGTCAATCAGACACTCAGTCAGTCAGTCAGACACGCAGTCACAGTCAATCAGACACGCAGTCGGTCAGTCAATCAGACAGTCGGTCAGTCAATCAGACACGCAGTCACAGTCAATCAGACACGCAGTCGGTCAGTCAATCAGACAGTCGGTCAGTCAATCAGACACGCAGTCACAGTCAATCAGACACGCAGTCACAGTCAATCAGACACGCAGTCACAGTCAATCAGACACGCAGTCGGTCAGTCAATCAGACACGCAGTCGGTCAGTCAATCAGACAGTCGGTCAGTCAATCAGACAGTCGGTCAGTCAATCAGACAGTCGGTCAGTCAGTCAATCAGACACGCAGTCACAGTCAATCAGACACGCAGTCGGTCAGCTAATCAGACACTCAGTCGGTCAGCCAATTAGACAATCAGACAGTCAGTCAGTCAATCAGACAGTCAGTCAGTCAATCAGACACGCAGTCAGTCAATCAGACACGCAGTCATAGTCAGTCAATCAGACACGCAGTTGGTCAATCAGACACGCAGTCATAGTCAGTCAATCAGACACGCAGTCATAGTCAGTCAATCAGACACTCAGTCGGTCAGCCAATCAGACAGTCAGTCAGTCATTCAGACAGTCAGTCAGTCATTCAGACAGTCAGTCAGTCATTCAGACAGTCAGTCAGTCATTCAGACAGTCAGTCATTCAGACACACAGTCGGTCAGCTAATCAGACAGTCAGTCAATCATTCAGACAGTCAGTCAGTCAATCAGACACTCAGTCAGTCAGCTAATCAGACACTCAGTCGGTCAGTCAATCAGACACACAGTCAGTCATTCAGACAGTCAGTCAGTCAATCAGACACGCAGTCACAGTCAGTCAATCAGACACGCAGTCACAGTCAATCAGACACGCAGTCACAGTCAATCAGATACGCAGTCGGTCAGCTAATCAGACAGTCAGCCAATCAGTCAATCAATCAGACAGTCAGTCAATCAGACACTCAGTCAGTCAATCAGACACGCAGTCAGTCAATCAGACACGCAGTCACAGTCAATCAGATACGCAGTCGGTCAGCTAATCAGACAGTCAGCCAATCAGTCAATCAATCAGACAGTCAGTCAATCAGACACGCAGTCAGTCAATCAGACACGCAGTCAGTCAATCAGACACGCAGTCACAGTCAATCAGATACGCAGTCGGTCAGCTAATCAGACAGTCAGTCAGTCAATCAGACAGTCAGTCAGTCAGTCAGTCAATCAGACACGCAGTCAGTCAATCAGACACGCAGTCATAGTCAGTCAATCAGACATGCAGTCGGTCAGCTAATCAGACACTCAGTCGGTCAGCCAATTAGACAGTCAGTCAGTCATTCAGACAGTCAGTCAGTCATTCAGACAGTCAATCAGACACACAGTCGGTCAGTCACGCAGTCGTCAGCTAATCAGACAGTCAGTCAATCAATCAGACAGTCAGTCAGTCAAATCAGACACGCAGTCAGTCAATCAGATACGCAGTCGGTCAGCCAATCAGACAGTCAGTCAGTCATTCAGACAGTCAGTCAGTCAATCAGACACGCAGTCACAGTCAATCAGACACGCAGTCGGTCAGCTAATCAGACACGCAGTCGGTCAGCCAATCAGACACGCAGTCGGTCAGCCAATCAGACAATCAGACAGTCAGTCAGTCATTCAGACAGTCAGTCAGTCATTCAGACACGCAGTCAGTCAATCAGACACGCAGTCATAGTCAGTCAATCAGACACGCAGTCATAGTCAGTCAATCAGACACGCAGTCATAGTCAGTCAATCAGACACGCAGTCGGTCAGCTAATCAGACACTCAGTCGGTCAGCCAATCAGACAGTCAGTCAGTCATTCAGACAGTCAGTCAGTCATTCAGACAGTCGGTCAGTCATTCAGACACGCAGTCAGTCAATCAGACACGCAGTCAGTCAATCAGACACGCAGTCACAGGCAGTCAATCAGACACGCAGTCACAGTCAATCAGACACGCAGTCGGTCAGCTAATCAGACACTCAGTCGGTCAGCCAATCAGACAATCAGTCAGTCATTCAGACAGTCAGTCAGTCATTCAGACAGTCAGTCAGTCAGTCAGTCATTCAGACAGTCAGTCATTCAGACACGCAGTCGGTTAGCTAATCAGACACTCAGTCAGTCAGTCATTCAGACAGTCAGTCAGTCATTCAGACACGCAGTCAGTCAATCAGACACGCAGTCAGTCAATCAGACACGCAGTCAGTCAATCAGACACGCAGTCGGTCAGCTAATCAGACAGTCAGTCAGTCAATCAGTCATTCAGACAGTCAGTCATTCAGACAGTCAGTCAGTCAGACAGTCAGTCAGTCAGACAGTCAGTCAGTCAGTCAGTCATTCAGACAGTCAGTCAGTCAATCAGACACGCAGTCACAGTCAGTCAATCAGACACTCAAACTCACAATGCATCAATCCCTGCCGCAGAATGTTTATCACAATGTTTACCTCTATAACTAATCACTCAAATGGCTTTTGTCTTTGTCATTACCGAACAGGAGGAAACCAGCACAAACATGCCAGCAGGATGTGATGAAAGTGTGTAGAAATTCCACGCATATAAATACCTGTAGGTGACAAATAAAGCATGACACACACCTAGAATACTGCAAAGGATATTTTTCTCTTTTCTATAAAGTCAGGATGTCTACACAGGCTCTCACTCAGATCCAGAACATTTCTAACCTCATGCAGACGGACAGAAATAAACATGACCGCTGCTTAAAAATGACTGGTTGCTTATTTATTTTTCTGAAAGAACAGAAATTTGGCTTCTGCAAATTTACAGGGTAAAAGGTGAACGCACTCGGAAAAGGATTCCCTTTTTACGTGTCCTTTTACACTAAAAAGCACTGGCTTTTTTACTCAGACCTCACTCATAGCTTGTTATAGCCTGAAAAAGAATTTCTGATGATAGAAAGAAAAGTATTAAGTAAGGAATAAAATAAGTCACTTGGGCATGTACTTAACATCGTGTATTGTGGCGGAGGAGAGAACACTGAGGGTCTGGTGAGAGAATATGCATGAAAAAAAAAACAATGAAGCTTAAAGATCATCATCGGTATTTACAGAAGTTGTTAAAAAAGCATGATAGAACAAAGAGACGGAGTTGCAGCAAAAGAGATACGTCAAAACCAGCCATGTGCTTTCGTTTTTTTTCCATTCGGGTTTTGTCTGGCTTTCGTCTGCCATGTTTGTTTGCTCACAGGAGAACCCGGGATCACCGGTATCATAAAGCGATTGGTCGCGTGTGAGGTTTTATTCTGGCCGTGTAGAGGACTGATGACTGTTTATATCGTATCGTTCCCGTGATGTAAATCAGACATGAAAGAGGATGGTGCTGAAAACATTTGGACACAGCTCTATACAGCCCCATAAAGTGGTCATGGGTGAGCACTGGACTGCCTCAGTGTGTCCCCTGAGGGCTCTGGGGGAAGGGAAGGGAAGAGAATGGGAAAAAAAGCACATACTCGAAATTCCAGGGAAGACCATGAAAGTGTTGAGGCCGTGAACAATTCACGCTGTCTTATCCTTCCACTGGTCCACCTGCAGCACTAAAACTAACCACCGATCCTGCAACTGATGCTTAGTGATGAGGTGCTAAGATACTTTATAATCATTATGTCCAAAAAATGGGAATAAAATCTTCTTTTACACAAAGACACACAAAGAGAGCTTTGGTTCAAAACATGTTGTGAAGACGTCACGTGACACGTCTTAACCCGAGTAAATCTGCTGCCATTTTGGAAAAGTGTTGATTTTGTGTTCAGGGACTGTGTAATAAAAGTGGGTCTGGTTGAGCCTTCAAATAAGCTTCATGCAGCTTAAAACTACTGGCTCTGTGTGTGTGTGTGTGTGTGTGTGTGTGTGGAGAGCGCGCCGTCCGTTCTCAGAACAAGGCCATCGTCCAGTGCCCTGTTCTCCCTCATGAATAAGGAGCATTCATCTAGCAGACGGCTGGCAGATGCGAAAAGCCTCGTCCATCCGCTGCAGGCCAGAGCGGGTGTCGTTACAGAGACCCAAGTACCATGGCAACGCAGCACGGACCCCATAATCATGCCACACAACTCTCTCTCTCTCTTTCTCATCCATTCACTCGCTTCTGAAAGAAAGCCTGAGGAAGTGTGGCCTAGGAGATTGTATCTGAAAGTCACACAAGCCACACAAGCAAGCAGTCAATAAAATTATTATTCCGGTGTCAAACTGCTAAACGTGGCTGAAAAAGTAGTCCAGGACAAAACACTGCACACGCATAAGTCAGAAGCAGCAGGAGTGGTCCAGGAAAGAATAAAAGCCCTGGATGACTATTGTCCTTATTATCATTATTCAGGCCTCAACCGTTCAGAGCCTTTATGAAGGAATAGAGGAGGAGGAGGAGGAGGAGGAGGAGGAGAGGGTCAGGGTGAGGCAAAAGCACTACCAAAAACCCCAAAAGACTTTTCACGCTCTCATCCAAGTTTTTTTTCTTTCTAGGTCTCCACCCGAACCGGCCCGAGCTTTACAGGGACAATGTCGAGGCTTGCTTCCCCAGAGCCCACTCTCTCACTTCCTGTTTGCGAGCCCCTGGTTCAGAGTATCCTATTCTGCTCTGGAGGCTAGAGAACAGAGGTCTAAACAATGTTATAGTTTCACAACATTTACATACTCCACCCTCATAAGAAACCTGAAGCGTTACAGAGACAGCAACGCTGATAAGTGTTTCGACTCAACATGAATGTTACAAATGTTAAGTAATCACAGAGAGATTATTGGGACAGACAAACCGAGCACATGGTTCCGCTCAGGAAAAACAACCATGTTTCTCGCCGGCTTCCTACATGACACATTCCTCTGACATCACACACACAAGAAAACTGATGAAACAACAATTTAAGCAACAGATGAAGAAACACTTTAAATGACATGGAAAAATGATGCAATGGCTCCAGACTCGAAGCATTCACAGCTTCAGAGTTATTCAGATATCCTGTGGGGTTTTTTTTTTTTGTAATCTGTAGTATTTTTTTCACAAATCTCTTTCCCCAATTTGCAGTTCAGATATGTAGAAGCACAATTTTTTACAATTTTTGTCTCAGATGTTTGTTAGCGAACGTAAATATCATGATGTTCCATCCAAATTCATCTACTCATACCTTTCTCTAAAAGTATGCACTTTCCCTGGGTGAAAAAAAACAAAAACAAGCATTTAAGCATGTAGCAAAAGAGTAAAGCTGCATCCCAAATAACACACTACGCACTATGTACACTAGCGTCTAGTGTATGAGTTTTAGACGGATCGTATCGCCTCAAATGGAAGACTAAAGGTTAAAGTATAAGCCATTTTCAAGTTGCTGGCAAATGACACCGGAGTGTCGTCAGCCATCTTGTATTTTTTCTCATCCAGCATCAACACCTGGTAGCCCCGCCCCTTTCCAATACATAAGTGTCTGACATTCCACACTTCACTTTATCGTTTTAATAAGTGCATCACCCGAGTGCCTGAAGTGCACTTCTTCTTGGTCAAGTTAGAATTTTCAGTATATACTACAACATGACCTGGAACAGTGTATTGATCGTGTGTAGTCAAAAAATGTGCAACACATAGAGAAGGGACAAACTTCGCTTGTTAATCATACTCCTGAACACACACTTTTTCTCTCTAGTGCAAGCTGCTAGCTGCTGATGCACAGCTCTTGTGGTTTTCTAACATCCAGCACACACACACACACACACACACACACACACAAAACTCCTAACAGCGTGTGATGTGCCTACTTTTACTACTGAGGGTCTGATTTCCCTGCGCCGCACATACTATTCTGGGAACGTCCCCTGAGTGAACCAGAAGTGAAAATCGGGACTGTTTTCTTTTTCGTGACACCTTGCTGTTGACGTCATACGCCCCCAAAAGTCTGCTGTGCAGATGATGTGATGTGGTCTGTGTGGAAGCAAGGCTGTCGACTAGAAACAGGAAGGCAACACCGTGTAACATCCTGCCACATGCTTAAATCATATACTTTCATGCAGGAGAGCGAAAAAAAAAACTGGCTGGGTTATCATCATCATCATCATCATCATCATCATCATCATCGCAGTGACTTCGAGTGCAGTAAAGTCATAAATAAGATATAGACACAAAGTGTGGATATAAATAAGCTAGGAGAAGAAGTGGTTTCCATTTACATCTCTGGATGAGGAGCTGTGAATAATTGAATGCTTAATAAGGCGGTTGTATGGACTGAATCTAGGCCACAGGGTCCTAAAAGAAAACAACAGAAAGAAAATGGAGATGCTTTTATGCAAGAATCTTTAATCTAATTAACTACATGCAGGGTGGAGGAAAAAAGCGGTGAAACTACTCGTATAAATCAGCATCGTGTGGATTCAGTGTGAAATCTCTAATTCAATCATGCATCGGATTTATCCTGGGTTATTAATTCTGCATGTAGCGCGACTGATAAACCCGGGTTAGCGAAATCATACAGCATTATCATTTCCGCCCTCACGAATCTTCCCTCGGTCATGTCTTTCAAACGTTTCAAATTTCTACCAAACTCGTTTCCCCCAAGTGTGTCGTCGAACCACAAAAATTGATCAACTCTCCCTTCTGAGCCCCCAAAGGCCTCCGAAATCCGCGGTCCGGAGTTAAACGAACCGCCCGAGAATGAATCAGCTGGTGCGGGACGAGGCTCTGTCCCGGGCCGCTCTGTCCATCCCCACCTCTCCCTCCTGCTCCTTAGTCTCCCCCCTAGCCGTGGCTATAGGCTAATCCTATCTCAAATCCCTCCCCATGTTAAACGTAGTGCACTAAAAAGAACAAATACGACGCGGCCACACACCCTATATGGTGCGCTTGTACAGGGAATACGGGATGCAGCCATATAGTTAGCATAGCAACGTCTAGCATATCGAGGAAAGAAAAAAACTGTCTGTCTGTCTGTCTGTCTGTCTGACTGACTCTCTCTCTCTCTCTCTCACACACACACACACACACACTCACTCACCCCTCTTATCGAGATCGTAGCCGACCACGACGAAATAATCCGCAAGCCTGGCCATCCTTGATTCCGTGGCTACAGGCCTTTATTATTGTCCACTTTCCGTGCGCGGTGAATATTCCGTTCACATTCTGAAAGCAGCACAAACAGCAGGCTGGGCGACAGCAGCATCCTTCCAGCAGCAGCTCGCCGCCATACTGTAGCCGAGCCGTGCCCTGACAGCCCCTCCAGGTGCGCATGCGCAGTAACACTCTCACAGGAAGCATGACAGGAATGAGCGACGTCTTATTCTGATTCATAACATCAGGCCAGGAGATTATCCTTCTTCTTCTTCTTCTTCTTCTTCTTCTTCTTCTTCTTATTATTATTATTATTATTATTATTATTATTATTATTGGTGGTGGTGGTGGTGGTGATGATGGTGTTGGTCTTGTAAAAGCAAAACAATTATTTTTTTATTAATTAATATTCTCTCAAAAACCGAAATGATAATAGATAAATTAACAATTAGTATCAATTAACAACATACAAAGTGTGTAAATAGGGGAAATAAAGCCTTAAATAAATCCATTTTTGTTGTGATCACTCTTTGTTGTTAAAACTGCATCAGTTGCACAAATCCAGGGATATTGTAGGCATACAGTCATATAGTTTAAACAATTATTTTAAAATGTGCTAAGGATCAACAATATAATGTGGATACTGAAGCACAATCATCACCTGAAATAGAATCAACTGTGTAGGAGGAATGAATCTGGGTGAGAAAGGCCATGCGAACATGGATGAGGTTGCTGAAGACAGTTTAATCTAAAAAAAAAAAAAATCTTACAAGACTGAGAAAAGCAATATGACACAAGGTAGACTTACTGCATCAGCGAGCTTTCTCACTCACAGGAAGAAATTTAACTGGTTCTCATATCTACAGTCTGGATAAGTTTGATGAGAAGTGGTCTTTGTGGAAGACGTGCGAGGAAGTCCTACCTCTCTCTGACACTGAAATAAGGTCAAACGACTCAACCATGCAAAAGCACAAGAACTGTGGTGCATAGCAATGGCATCAGGTGCTCTGAGCTGATGAGTCAAAATGCGAAGTATTTGGCTCTAACTGAAGTCAGTTTGTTCATCGACAAGCTCGAGAGCAGTGCACAGATGAGTCTCTGCTGGCAACAATGAAGCATGGTGGAGGTTCCTGGCAAGTTTGGGGCTGTATTTCTGCATATAGTGTTCGGGATGTGGACAGAGCTAATGGTCTTCTCAATGCCCAGTGCACAGAGGCCTGATGTCCACATCAGTGAGTCAGTGTGGGATAACACAAAGAAACAGAAGACAGCCGAAACAGAAACAGCATAAATACATAGTAGGGTCCAGAGCCTACGACTGCAAATTATTCTATTTTGCATTCTTTTCTAATTTTAATTAAAGTAGAATATTTGAAATATTGTCAAGAATTTTGGTTAGTATTTGGTTAATTTTTTTTTCTTTTAAGACAGTGTGCACTCAACAAGAGATCCAATGCAGTGTGAGGAGTGACAAGAGCTTTGAGGTAAGATGGCACTGGTCCATTCTTAGCTTTGTAGGCAAGCATTAGTGTTTTGAATCTGATGCGTGCAGCTATGGGAAGCCAGTGGAGGGAACGCAGCAGTGGGGTGGTGTGGGAGAACTTAGGCAGGTTGAAAACGAGTCGTGCAGCTGCATTTTGGATCATTTGCAGTGGGCGAATTGCGTTCAGAGGTAGACCTGCCAGAAGAGAGTTGCAGTAGTCCAATCTCGAGATGACCAGAGACTGAACAAGCACCTGAGTAGCCTGTGTGGATAGAAATGGCCGAATCCTTCTAATGTTGTACAGAAGAAACTGACATGAGCGTGTCACATTAGCGACATGGGAGGAAAAGGACAGTTGATTGTCCATGGTTACCCCAAGGTTGCGAGCAGTGGCTGAAGGGGAAATCATGGAGTTGTTCAGAGATATCGCAAGGTCTTGGGCTGGGGATGGATCACCTGGGATGACCAGCAGCTCAGTTTTGCTGGGATTGAGTTTCAGCTGATGAGCCGTCATCCAAGATGAAATGTCTGCCAGACATGCTGAGATCCGAGCAAAAGCCGTGGTATCTGAGGGAGGGAAGGAGAAGATAAGTTGGGTGTCATCGGCATAGCAGTGATATGGAAAACCATGTGAGGATATAACTTTGCCAAGAAAGTACGTATAGAGGGAGAAAAGGAGAGGACCAAGTACTGAGCCTTGTGGGACACCAGTAGAGTGTCTGCGTGGAGCAGATGTCAATCCCTTCCATGTTACCTGATATGAGCGACCATCCAGGTAGGAATCAAACCATTCCCATGCTGTTCCATAAATTCCAAGACTCCTGAGGGTGGACAAGAGAGTCTTGTGGTTTACTGTGTCAACACGTGCTTCAGTAGAAGACATTACACAGGAAAAAATCTGACCTTTTATACAAAGCAGTTAACATGCTCAATACCACACATTAGCGTACATTCAAATAGGGAACTGGAAATAGTGCAGAATCTTGAATATTAAATATTCAAGATATTGAACATTGACATTCATTGTTTTGAAACATTTCAAAATTCTACAACCTTCGGTTTGTTTCCAATTTTAAATGGAAAAGCTGAAGATCTTCAACGTGATCTCAAAATATCAGACCCCACAGTTGTACCAACTTCTACACTGAAAAAATGGTATCTTAGCAAGTGCTAATATCTTAATTGTTGCCATATTTATGAAATATTTCTTATGATAAGATTATAACAAACCATATATATATTTATTAAGTCTATTTATAGGCATATTTTTTTCTAGGCACTATTTTTTTAATTTTATTGGCAGTTTTGCTTCTTTCTAGAAGTTAATGCTTAAAATTAGCACAATAATTTGTCAAAAGTACAACAAAATGTAAAGCTTTAAAATAGTAAAATCTAGAAAAAGGCTTAATAATCTTAGATTTTAATTTACTGTAATCTAATCATTAGAAATGGTAAATAAAATTGACTAGATTCATCTTGCTGTCATTTTATGCTTGCATAAACAGTCCAAAAATATATATTCATGTTAACAAGCAGTCATTTTCCCCCTTACAAAAGTAAACATTTCAGGTTGGAAAAAATAATTACACCCTCCTTACATCCACAATCATAGTTATCAGTAATTACTTAATCGATTACTTAATCATTAATGTGGCTGCTATAAAAGCTGAACTTTTGGCAGGTGTTTGTGGATCACTTGAGGTGTTTGTCTACACCATACCAAGAACAAAGAGCATCGCTGTGACCTCAGACTTTGTATTGTATAATTATATCTGTAATAACAGACATCTCTTGGGTTCCCAGGAACTGCACATTGATTTTAGTGTATTAGCCTGTGCAATACTGATTAAACAAAAATAATGACACATCAATTAATGTGATGTAATATAGATAGATAGATAGATAGATAGATAGATAGATAGATAGATAGATAGATAGATAGATAGATAGATAGAAAAACTTTATAGATCCCGAGGGAAATTCCAGATATCCAGCAGCAATAGAGACAGTAACACAAAGACAGATTTTAGATTACACTCTGTATGTATATGTATCTTACATATAGTCAGTATACACAGGGTAATGTGATAACTGACCAGAAGTTACTAGTGCAATGCTAAGAACAAAACTACAGCTATATAAGAAACATATAAATAAAGCATATAAATCACGGTTTAAAAAGGGGGGAGTAATTCTGCAAGAGGGGGGAGAAATTGTGCAAATGACAATGAAATTCAGTCTGTTTGTAATTGCAAGATATGCAATAGTGAGAGTAACTGAGCAGACCCTGAGTCTAACGGATGAAAGAGATATACTGTACTGTAGCCGTATATTATAATATGTTGAATACACATATATTTAATGAGACTGTCTTTGTTATGGCTTTGTGTTTGTTTGTCTTATCATGGAAATCAGCATTCTGTTAATACAGACTGATCATGTGATCGCCTGCGAGATATGAAATCCTGAAGTCCATTAGATTACTCTGAATCATAATGACTTTTAATCAACAGTGAAGACTGTGTAGCCGACTTTGACGATCTATTTCTTCTATGGAGCGTGTTACATTCCAGTCAATCATTATCAGAGTCCCACATTTGAAATCAAAATATTTGGTAGTACTACATTTATATTATTTATTTTTAATATCTGTTGAATCTTTTGTACAATTATTGCAATTTTTAATAATAAAAATAACTAGACATGTACATTTCCTGAAGAAAATGATAGATTTCTGTTAAAGGAATACAACATGATTGCTTTCTAAGGTGGTTAATCCATGCAAAGCATACAATATGTATAATATGCAATCATATTATCATATTATAATATATAATATGAATAATCTCAGGGAATTCTTCAGGCTAAATCAGTCCCAGGAGTGAATATGAGTACTAAATGAATGTTGACACCCAAATACACACTATATGTCATATGTTACATACCAGCTTTACAGTTTAAACATCTACTGCTGCTGGTATCTGCTTTCACTGTTACATAAGGGTGCAACGCCCAAAGTAGACTTTGTGATACGTCACCATTGATTTAAGGTGCAGCCCCACATGCACACACACACACACACACACACACACAACACACACACACACACACACACAACAAACACACACACCAGGAGCTGCAGGAACTTGCTTGCCATGCTTGATTTCATTCACTGGAAACATAGTCAAAGCAAGCACCACAAATGCTTTACATAGGAGTCTTGCCGAGGGAGGAAAAGGCTGAAACTGCCCTCCGGATATCCCTCGAATCAGAGGCTTGTGTCCTTGTCTGTCAGACATTTCTGAAAGAATTCCAACACTTCCTGTGTAGAAGGTCTTTTGACCCAATGTACTTATCACGCCATGACTGAACATTCCTCCATGCACTGTGCTCTGGAGCTCTGGAGCAGTGTATTTGTGTTTACTTTCACTAGCTGTGTTTTGTTTGTCACTACAGTAGCACAGAGCCTGGGATGGCGATCGAGCATAATCTAATACCCCGAGTAATCCCACAGTCAGCAAACACTGATTGCATTACAATGCAACGTAAAAAGCGACCGGACGAGAAACGCCGTGGAGGGTCCTGTCCTATTTCACGACGGATACAGAAGAAGAACGGGGCTCTCTCTGGGATGTGCAGTGGCCCAAAAAGTTTAATTAAAGATAAGGAAATTAATCAGACAGAATGAGAAAAGTAGGATAAAGATGAGAGATGCTTTCCCAGTCTAACAAAGCACACACCGTGATCGAGTTTCCAGCACTACCTTGGGAAAAAGTATTGGCAAGTAATGAAGTCTTGCATACAGCTGGACTGTCGCCATATCCAGTTCCCCTCAGGAGCTTTTACTGGTGCACTGCCAGCTCTTAGTCCTGCACCTGCAAGCTTTTAGCTCTATTATCTATTATCTTATTATCTTATTATCTAAGCTCTATTTATAAACGTCTTTGATTAAATAAGTGAAATTAAAATTTTCATTAAAATGCATATATTATACTTTTATTTAAAAGAATGAGAGGTTTCATTATTGTTAAAAATAGACCATTCAGGAGGACTTCACTTACAGAATTCCTACAGAGACATTTGATTTGTGACCAATTTAAAGTCACCAGTCCACCTATATCTATGTTTTGGGAGTTAGGAGGAAACCAGAGAACCCAGAGGAAACCTGGAGCTCTGAGGTGACCCTACTGCTTCACCAAAACATAAAATCTTCCCACAATTTTCCAGATCTTATTTAACTCCTTTTTTTTCATCCAAAGTTTTCCTGCTGCTTTCCCAGTTAAATGACCCCCGGGTGAATGGTCTACAGTTTACAGTAGATTTGCAGACGTTTCAAGTCATGTGTTGCTGTAACTACACAAATGCATGTAATCCTTATCTGGTTATTGTGCACTGTCATGCACACTTCTCTGTATTAATTATACCCTCACTGCACACTTTATTAGGAACACCAGCACACCTGCTCATCATGCAGTTATCTAATCACGCTTGTTTAGCAGCAGTGTAGTGCAGCTTCAGGTGAAGTTCCCATCAACCATTAGAATGTGACCTGAATGTGGCATATTTGATGCTGCCAAAAGGGCTGGTTTGAGTATTTCTATAACTGCTGATCGATTTGCACTTCCTGTAGTCCTGTGAATGGTGCTATTATATTGCTTGTTACACCATGATCCTCAAAAAATGACAATGAAACCCATTTAAACTGACCAGATTTGACTTGACTTGACTTAACCTCACTTGACCTTATTTTACTTGACTTGACTACTTTCACCTGACGTAATTTGATTTGAGTTCACTTCACTTTTTTTATTTGATTTGTGCTTGGCTTTATTTGACTTCACGCCATGTCACGTCACTTCACTTCAGTTGACTTGATGTGACTTGATTTGATTTGCTTTAACTTGACGTGACTTTACAAAGTTCAATGCCTTATTCTGACGTGGCGTGACTTGACTTGATTTGACTTTATTTGCTTTGATTTGATGTAACTTGACATGACAGGACGTGACTTGATTTGACTTGACTTAACCTCACTTGACCTTATTTAACCCGAATTGACTTGACTTATTGTAATTTCCCTTCACTTAATTTGATTTCAGTTCACTTCACTTCGATTAAATTCATTTGATTTGATTTGTACTTGGCTTGTTTTGACTTCATGTCATGTCATGTCACGTCATTTCACTTCAGTTGACTTGATGTAACTCGACATGATTTGCTTTAACTTGACATGACTTGACAAACTCTGATACCTTGACATGACATGACGTGACTTGATTTGACTTTATTTCAGTTGATGTGACTTGTTTTGACTTTATTTGCTTTGATTTGATGTAACTTGACATGTCGTGATGTGACTTGATTTGACTTGACTTTGCTTCAGTTGACGTGATTTGATTTGATTTGATTTGACTTGACGTGACTTGTCCAGTACCTTGAGACTGGGAGGTTCCTCTGCAATGTGTGTGCGTGTTTATCTTGGGGTGGGTTTGGTATAAGATCTGGATACCAATTAATTATTCCGAGTATTTGAAATGACACCCATTAAATGTATAAGTTCAAATTCTGTCATAAAACCACTCACTTGGTTACACTTTCACAGCATGAGCTATGGATAGCTGTCAAGGTGATGTTTATGTCTGTTTACTAAGTTGGTAAGTGTGTATATGTGTGTATGTTTTGTGTGTGTGTGTGTGTGTGTGTGTGTGTGCATGCAGTATATTGGGAGCACAAAGCTCAGTGCTGTCTGTCCGGATACAAAAGTCACATGACATCCTGTCAACACACCAGTAGACAGGAAGAGGGCTGCTTGCTTGGTGTAAATCGTTGTTCATCCTCCATGGTGATACCTTCCTACCTTACCACAAGTGATGATCAGAACGCATCAAAGCGTGCAAAGCGTTCGCATGTCTCTCAGAAGTTCCTGCTCATGCTGGTCTGTCCATCATTTCATGATGAGTATTTTTTTTAAAGGCAGATGTAGAGACTATAGTATAATAATTAATTTGAGCCTGAGCCTTTTTTAAAAGAAAGGTGAAGGCTCGAGTTTCACACAGAACTTGCTTCACCTGCTTTCCCCACCCATTTACTAAGCAACGTTGCTCTACGTATTCTTTGTGTACTGTAAATATAAGCTTCACAGACAATGATACTTTTGTGTTTTCACCACAAACACCGTCTGAAGCATCACATCTTGCTTGAGACTGTTGAACATTAATTAGAATCACGCATGATAGTGGTTTACAAGAATAACTTTTGCTAGCAAAATTAGCTTGACAGGATGACACAGAAACATAAATCTCTAAAGTGTATGAATCACGATACAGAGAACGGAGGCCTGTTAAACCTCTCACACGCCCCTTGACAGGAGGCATACAAAATGGCCTCAATTTTACACAAGTTCCTGATGAGTCCTGATATACAAAATTAATCCTCATTCATCTTTTATGTCGACTGTTCATCTGATCCGCTTTTATACAGAGTCTTATGTCCTCAGATCTATTCAATGCCAGTAGGTTCTAGAAACGCGGTCATTGTGCCCAGGCTGTCACACCCAGAACCAACTGTCCAACCACACACACACACACACACATACACACACACATACACACTCAGAGATCTGTGGTTGGTTTCTGAAAGGGCTCATACCTGGTCTTGTGGTAACATGAACCCATCTGATGAAACCTGAGAGCTGGTTTGAACTTGATTCAGCATTCAATTATTCAGA
>JAUCMX010000018.1:7708530-7818530 GCA_033459395.1 Hemibagrus guttatus
GTTTTAGTTGATAGATGTGTTAAAAAATGTGCAGGCTTGAGAGCTCAGCCACTTTGGCTAGGATTGTAGAGTTTAGTAGACTTTTCCTGGAAGACTTAACCTAGTGTTTAAGGGTTAAGTAAACACAAAAGACTTGAAGAACTAGCCATCTTTAGGCATTATTACCTATTATTAGGCTCTCCTCCTCCTCCTCCTCCTCCTCCTCCTTCTTCTTCTTGTTCTTCTTCTTCTTCTTTCTCTCTCTGAAAGATTATCAGTGATCAGCTGTAGTGAATGAACCCGGCTGCTCTGCTGATAGAGATGTGTTTTGTTTAGAGTTTAGTTTAAGATAGACAAAGAGCTTAATACACACTACTGGGTGTCGATAATCGCTTGCGTCAACTCAAAAAGTCAAGGTCGAAAAATGGCTGATTTGAGAGAACGCTCAAAATATCTCTGGGCCATTAATCATATCATCAGTGTGGACTTTTTTCTCATCTGTGCTCTGGTGCACAGACTGGTTTTGTCAGTCGTCTGCTTTGCCAAGTCTGCCATGTGCAAGCGCGCCACATTTTCACACCTGAAAGTGTACATCTAGCTAAATTAGCTATGCTTCCATGTTATTGAGGCGCAAAAATGTATATAGTTGAATTAAAAGCGAATCTATTCAGTTTTTCCTTGAGATTCTCTCCCCTTTGCCTTTAGAACAGATTCCTACCTCTTTAAAATCTTTAACTTCAACCATTTTTACTGTACCTTCCCTTGAGTATCCTTAAGTATACCCTTTTTGTACCTATCTTTCACCTATAAGATTTATAAAACAATTTACAGCCCATTTTAGTCATTTCAAAGGTACTTTATATCAACATTTCCAGTACAAGCTAAATATAACCGTTACAAAGATGTTTTGTTTAGTACTATTTTTTTCTAAGCATGTCTCTGTTATATCTCTCCCTAGCTGCTTGGCAGTTATTTACTGATTCTTCATGCCATATCTCTTGTAACTCCTTCTTCAGAACAAATCTTTGACAGCTTTCTTTTTAAACTGTTCCTCTGTTGCATGATGTTCCCACAGTTCATTTATAAATGAGAAATAGCAGTACATTTTACGTTTCTTCCTGCTCAGAAATCATAACTGGTACAAACCTTTGCACTGAATTGAGTATAGTATGTAACGTAAATGGTGATGATGAAGCTCCAGGACAATTCATTTTTCCATCTTGGAGGTCAGTTGGAAGTAAAATAGGGTTTGTTTGTTTTTTCGGAAGAGACTTTGGACCAAATATGGGTATTGGTGTTTAAATCTCAAGCTATAGCGCGTCCTTCAGAATAAGTTGGCAAGGATTGTGTAGTGTCGGTGTGCCCTCTTCTGGCTGAGTGATGTTTTGGACATGTGCCTAGACTGCTTTTTAAGGGCAATTTTAAGCAAATTACATGCTGCTTGAATGGTTGTGGGTTGGCATTGATTGAGAATGAGTCAGCGCCCTTTTCTTTCCATTTCTGAGTGGGCATAATGAGTGTGTCATGTGTAAGAAGTACTTTACACCATTGACTTTTGGGATGTTTCAGAGACATTAGAGTCAAATCGTCTGATCTACATGAGAGACAATAGAATGTGCCATGTATTTGGGCTCCAAGAAACTGGATTATTTATTAAATGCATTTATTATTATTTGGAAACGTATGCTATTCATCCAGATAAAGGTCAGCAAGACATGTAGTGTTTACTTGGAACCGTTGGACGCCGAAGCACAACAACTTGCTGAAGCTTTAACATCTGTGTTCCCATGATGGACTGAAGGAGGAATGCTCCGATTTAAAACTATGTGCTTCAGTGCGTTGATTTAGCAAACAACATGTACAGCTAATGAGAGACTGAATGTTCTGTTCATGTGGTGAAAGTGATTTGGACAGAGACTTTTCCTCGAATTCTTCTCTGTCTGTCTTTTCTGAAATCACTAGCCAGCTGTTTCTCTATTCTGATTTGTTTTCCTGCTTAAAATAAGATTGAAAGTGTAGCATTGTTGATTTTTTTTATCAGACAAAATGGGTATCAATTTAGGTACATCGTAATACTGAGATTAGCGTTTTATTTTTTATTTTTTTAGGTATCTAGTACAATTGTGAAGATAAATCTCTGGTAGTCTCTACTTTTTTCTCCCAGAGTGTGTACGCTGCTACGATGTTTGTCTGAAAGCCACCAGTAGGTGGATGCCATAAAATGGCTGCATAGCTACAAATATTGTAGCTACCATATAATATTCAATGATCAGGATCTTCATCAAATGATCTGACATGAAGAACATGTTATCATAGATTTAGTCAGAGATCAGCCAAGATTTGATGATAATAATAATGATCTTAAACAAGGGATCTCGTTTTATCCAGTCGGAAACAATGTATACGTGTCTGTCCCCCCCAGTCATCGTTTCTGAACAAGGGACATTATCTCATAACACGTTTTTGTAAAAATGATAGCGTCTGGAAATGTTTGCCTTAATTGGCATCTTGCGGTTTTGTTGGTTCTGTAATATTTGGAAGCTGGAAGTAAAATGAAAGCGAATCTTAGAAGCACCGCATGGAAGAGTCTCATTTACAAAAGCAAGTATAGCTCTGTTTGTGGTAATGCCAGTCTTCCTTGTCTGAAGCTCATCCAATGTGGTTCAGGATTCAGGACACTGACCAGGTTCCCGGCTGTGATTGACATGAGGCTGTCTTTGTGTGGATATAATAGCATATAAATTAGTGCCGTGTGAGCTTAAAGAGTCTTAAACTCATGTAGTATTCGTACAAATGTCAAAAGGAGTACAAAATCCATATCTAAGAGGTCAAGTGTATTGTTTATCTTGTGGCAGAACATCATACACTGGAATGTTTTCTCAGTGTTTGTTCAGTAGGATTAGATGGCGTGAATGCTTTGCTAATCTACACACTCAGTTCATTGCTAATGTGTAATGTTTGAACTGAAAACAGACCGCAGATTCTGTTATACAGTCTAAATCTGGTTTTAAACTGATTACTCCAGTGTCTGAACATTTCTCCGGTAGCAAGTATCGGGCCCAGGCAAGCATACGGACAAAATATTCCGTAGTCAGGCAGAATTCCACTGTGGATTAGCAGCTAAGATTTACATTCCACATTCTCTGCTCTCTCCTGGAGGACAGTTTTCCATTTAGACCAGAAACACAGAGATAGCAAGATGGTCTCAAATCTTATTAATTCAACCATTTCATTTAAGCCTAGATTTGTTGCTCTTAAAGAACATACATTCATAAATGTCTGTACTGTCAAGCTGAATCTTCTCCATATGTTTCTTTACGTTGATGCCATGATTGCAAATTGATTGTCAGCCAACAATTGTTCACTTTTTCAACTCTTTGGGGCCACAGGACACCTTTCTGCACCATTAACAGTTATAACTCAGAAGAGTTACGGTTGAGAGTGTGAAAGTTTGTACCCCCCATGGTTTCCTGAATGGAAAAATGGACCTCTATTTTACAACTTCTCAACAAATTATTCAATTTAAAGATTTAAAAAAAAATATACGGATACGTCATGCTGCAAAGCAACAACTTAAAATGGAATGCACGATCAACAGAAAAATATTTTTAGAGGTTTCCAAAGCAGCTTTGGAAACAGATGTCTTAAGGTTGAGCATGAAATTTATTAAGGAGTATTTATGCCACATTCAGAAATGGAGATTTGTGCAAAACCCAACATAGTGAATGTCTTGGTCTTTGAAATGAAATTTGTCATCTTCATTTTGTCCTTTAGGGGATGCAAAATTTTGCTCTTGATTGTATATTAACCCTAAAAATGTCACAATGACTTTTCAGTAGGCAGATATATGCAGCTATTGAGCACTGAGGAATTTGATCACAAAAACTCCTATATCGCTTTAAAACCCCGGCAATATAATCCCTCAAAGTTCCTCAATCCTGTGTCTCAGTTTGCAACAATTCGCCTTTCTCCAATTTATTTCTGCCTCCATTCAAACAATAAGGACACTGTACTAGGAGAAGTGAGTGGCTTGCTATATTTAGACGGATTAACCTGGCTCTCCTAATGCTTGGTTCTCCTTGGGGAACCAGGTAACACATGTAGGCCTCTCGATTATGAATCTTAAGCTGCAGGAAGGGAAAATTATGAATGTGGCAAAGTTTCATGTTTCCGTTTACTTTCTCAGCCAGTCTGCTGGGTGTTCAAGTCTAACCTAGGTTATTGAATGCTTCCAGTGAGGTGCACAAGCCGAAATCCCGAAATGAATTCTGCTCCATGACCTTGCTAGGAAATAAGATTTTCACCAAGCAGTATAGAAAAAGAGACATCTTTGTCAGTCCATACTTTTATTAAAAAATTGTGTTAAACTAAAACTTTTCTGGTCACTGTGGTGATACCTTCATTTTTCATGAACTTTTCTAGGTAACTATATATTATAGAGGTAAAAAAGGTGTACAGTTGCAAGTACCATCAGAGAAAATTGCCTGTTTCCTCATATATGGAACCAAGGAAGAAAGGTTAGATTTTAAAGCCCATTTGTTTCGGATTGGATTCAAGTTAATTTTGAGGTAAAATTCCCATATGCAATTTCTGGGTTTCAAGTTTATTTGTCATGTACACAAATTTCAGTGAGACTTGTACATTGAAATGCTTGTTGTGAGGCTTGGGTACTCTACAGCTGCATAATACTGAAGAAAATATACATTCGAAAAGGAGAAGAGAGTGGAAACATGGGAAAAGGAAAAAAAAGATTTTGATATTTATGTAAGAAAGCATCCACATGTAACTGGAGATAGCCATTAGCTTGATGAGTGATGCTGATATCTTCAGTCCATAAGTATATTAGACCACAAAGTATAATATTAGTAGCTAAGGTGCTTAGAATAAACCCAGGATTTATAAATTTCCACCACAGGAACTATGTTACATTTACTGTAACCCAGCAGGAATGTAGGAACGACACTGTACTAAAGGAACTAGGGCAGGTTTTAGTTCCTTGGTCATAGTTCCAGGAAGAGTTTTGTTTTTGGACCATAGTTGGTTGGTTTCTGAAGTCCAGATACCATTAGGATAAAGCTTGCTATAGTAATTGTCCACAAGTATTTTGTGCCCATGAGTTAGATCTCAACAAGCTTAGCCTCAATATGTTCATTCATAGCCATAGCTTTAAAAAAAAAATCTACTATGAACTCTATGCTCCATGTGCTATAGATCATTGCTAAAGTAGACATAAAAGGTCTTAAGGGGGGATGAAGGGGGCTAATTACTGGCTAGACAACCTTACTTATTCCCACTTGGTTTAGTTTTTTCAGGAGTCATTGTGCCCACTAGACAGCACAGATTTTCCAGGGCAACTTGCCAGCACCAGGCTGGATGTAAGTTAAGTAGCTATTGGCATCATTGAAAAGTGGGCGTGTCCAATCGTGATTCGTGTCAAAGTGTTCATGTGTCTAAAAATAAAACAACAAAACAGAATAAGTAACGAATTTTGTGTGTGAAAGATAAGTATCTATCGTTCCTCCTTTCGCGGAGATAGATTTTCACAGACTCGGAAATGTTCCTACTGTATTGGGTTTCTGATTCTAGGTTGTAAGAGATCACACAACTGGTAGGTTGTGTTGAGATCACGTAACTGGTAACTGAGAATATTTTATGCAGCAGAAAATTGCTAATTAGAAGCCTGAAGCTGTGTTGTAGGTAGGCAAAGCACTTCTCATTTACGTTTTCCCATCAGACTAAAACAACTGGTGTAATTATATACCATTGTCTTATTGAGGGCTTCTGGATGCCAACCAGAAGTGGTTGCCAAGGTCTAGTCCATGACCAGCAAAGCTCATTAATACTATAATAGATGTTCTTTTTTCCAAAAATCTTAACACAATTCCTCATCCATGGTGGTCTCATGGAAGACTTATAGGGATTTAGCAAATATTGATGAGTGTTAATGGTCCTTCAGGTGAAGGGACAAAGAAGGACAAAGTTGATGAGGGGATTAGATTTTAAGCTTCTTGACTGAGACTCTTTGGATCAAGCTGAAAGAGGAACTAAGCACAGCCACATGAGCTCTGTAATCATATAAAGCCTGTTAGATCTGGTGCTCAGGATGTCCATGTCTTGTGCGTAATGCTGATTAGCTGATTATTAGCTTTGGAAACAATAACGCTAAGGGCATAAAACAACACTTCTGAGATACATTTAGCATCATTTCCAAAGTGAACCTGACTGATTTAGGCAACTGGTCAGTTTTATGTGAGGTACCTTGCATAACCGCCAGACAACATTTTAGTAATGTTTAACACAGAGGATTTAATGGTCATATTCAGGTAGCCGAGATTTAAACCTGTGCAAACATTCTGTAATGGATGTGAGCAGATGGTGGTATTTTTAAATGTAAGTGTTGACTGTACTATCTGTCCAGGAGAGACCTAGCACTCCTAAGCACATGAGCTATTTTTAGAGTTAATTCTTTGTAGTGTACACTTGGTAGCGTTTATATTGTATAATGATGGACATTATTAGGTGATCAATATTTACAGACATTATCTCACTTTACATTGTGCAGTGAAACATGAGTTTTCTAAATATTACTTAAATATTAGTCTGCTTTATTTCCTTCTTGGAACAATGACAATAATCCTATTTCCTTAAACAATCCTCCTTCAGCTTATGTCTAGCTGGGAATTCAACACTTTCCTGTTTCTCTGCTCCGCAGGTTGGACTTCAAGGAAATGTTTCGTCAGCAGAGAGAAGGAAGCACTGTCTACCCAGACTCTGAGCCATCCTCTGATGATCCCACTAGACTGGCTCCAGCTGGACCTTTGGACAGAACTTTTTTATGGAGATCCCTACTCTATAAAAACCCACCTACATCGTCTCAGGAGTCGACGAATGCTCTCAACCCAACTGGCAATTCTGTTGAGTCGAACCCAAGAAACCCCAGAGGTCGCCGCAGCGCCCACAACCGAGGTCATCATCACCAACACGGCCAGCTGATGCGCGTCGGGTGCGTCCTGGGCACATGCCAGGTACAGAAACTCAGCCAGCGCCTCTACCAGCTGGTCGGCCAGACCGGACGTGAAGACTCGGCTCCTATAAACCCACACAGCCCACATAGTTATGGATGATCTCCAGAGAGGCTACGGTCCAAACCGAAGCCCTAACAAAACAGCTCGACTTGCATACGATCTCTATTTTTGCCAATAGTCTTAGATTAGTCTGAAATTTTTCTCTCTATCCTTTCCTCTTGTACTTTGCTCTTTCAATGAGTGCCTTTTTTTTTTTGAGAAGAAAGAACCTGATGTTACTGTTCATGGCTAATACCTTGTCTCTGTCCTCTTTTCACCAAACACAAGGACGTTTCCTTGAAGTTGGCCTCAAATTGGATCTCTCGGGTTCTTTAGAGACATTTTGACATAGTAATCCCTTTAATCTCTTTTACGTAAAAAAAAGTGCTGGAATTTTGGACTTCATCCATGATGTGAACTGACCTCTCAGCATCTACAAACACGAGGAAGGTTGTTAACATCAGATATGGACTTGAATCAGATATGGAGGTTGGTGGGATTTCTGTTCATTTAAGGTGGCACTGAACTTTGATCTCTTTTTGAAACCCTAAAAGCAACCAGTGTTCCCATTGCAGCTTGGGACAATATTTCCCATAGTGAGTAGAAGAGATCTTGAAGACCATCAGCCCACCATGTCAAGAACCACACACCTCTTCTTGCTCTCTTTAGAACCTCAGAAAAGAAATTTTATTTGATCATTCCACCTCATCTTGATTCCATTTTCCTGCATGGGCAATTGGTTTCGGTCACTAAGGTATTGTTTTTGACGTAAAACACAATGAATCATTGAGGCAGATCATCACTGCTGTGACACAGGTTTTTTTTATTATTCTTGGATTGATATGAGTTAACAAACACATTCATGAATTGTGAAGTGACGCTAAAACCTCCAGCACTGTTTAATGAGCTGCTTCTAATCCCTTTGGTTCTTTCCTACTAGAAACCTGCTGGGCTTAGCATCATAAACAAACAATGGCTTTATCCCAAGCATTTCCTAACAGGTGATTAAAACACACACGTTTGGACAGACACCAATCAAACCAGCCCTTGCTGATGTCATTTGGAATTTACAAAGCGAAACATTACATAATTCTTGGAATTAATTGCTCGTTAAATACAATGATTAAAATAATTAAAACATAATAAAAAGAGTCCCATTCACAGCCAGCCAAATATCTTAAAACAAAAAATGCATTTTTACTGTTACACTAATTACAAGACACAAAATTTGAGGCAGAAGTGCACCAGATCTGCAGAAATGCTCCCAAAAACGCTCTAAACGCTCGTTATACGTATTTTAAATACACATCCTTTTTTTTTTTTTCGCATAATGATTGTGTCTCAAACCGTAGCTGTTGCACTCACCCCGAAATTACCGTCTGTGCCTTTCAGGAATAAATAGACCTGCCTTGAAAATGGCCTGTTGTTTAAAGTCCTGTTTAAAATAACTAGAGTAAATCGCGACGTGAAATATCCTGCTGACGAATTCAATGCAACAAGACCACGTTTGTGCGCTGTAAAGAAAATTCTCACAACTTATCATTAACTTAACTATTCCTCTTCCGTCGAGTCGGCTTGTTAACTTCTCCATTAGACTCACGTGTTTACGTCGTGTTCATTTACAGTTCAAACGTAGCATTTGAACTTCCGAATGATTCTTCCAGCGAATTTTATCTTCGTCCTACGATCATTCCTAAAAGCCGACGATCTACTTAGAACCTGACGATACTTGACATTTATTTACATTTCTGGATTTGCATCACACTGTAATTTACTGTTTGTTTGTTTTTTATCACCAATCTGCCTGTAATATATAAGTTTCTATTTAAGTGGAAGGGCTATGTGATAATTCTAGCGGCTTTGTGTAATCTTGAATGTGTGTTTTAAGGCTCTCTGAACACAAACACTGCTCGCTCTGCTGTAATCGATCTTACTCCTGTCTCGTTATCACTGATCATTAAAATGCTTTCAAAAATTCTGAGAACCTGGTGAATCTGTAACTCTTCATTTTTACAGAGCCAAATCTGTGAGAGTCTTCTTTAATCAGTCCAAATCTGTTTTTTTTTTTTTTTTTGTTCTTTTCACTTTTGTTTTTGTTTGTTGTGTTTATTTATTTAACGTAGACAACTAGGTGTAAGAGTTGGCGTGATGTGGAGGTTTTGGCGTAACGGCTGCGTCACTGCCTGACGTGGATCATTCCCTGTATGCGTATGAGTTTGTGTGAAAACCGCGTGCCTACCATAGCAGCGTATTTTGAGTACCTTTGCCCTGAATCTGCAGGACTTTTTGAGGGAGGTTATCCGTGATGTCTGTTAGGTTAAGGCCACGATTACACTCTGAACTCAGATGTTTCACTGTATTATGATAAGGTCACATGGTATACTAACAAAAAACACAACAAAAAAAAACAAAACCACGAAGCACTTTATAGCAGGAATCTGTTTTCATGTCTTAACTTGAACCTTGATGATGTAACTAAATTATGATCTATGAAACTTGATATGTATTAAGTACATTCTCTGTGTTACGTATGTATGAAACATTACTCTTATGTACATGTACACTTTGTGAATATTATTATTATTATTAGTTCTACTATTTAAGTCATGTATTTATGCATTTGTATGTGAAAGCATTATTTATCTCCGCATAGGAAAATGAGAGCGTCCGTGAAGAACAGGCCTTCGTTTAGTTACAGTGTTTTCTACTTTATAATGTTCTTCATTTTGTGTGAAATAAAGCACTTCGCTGCAGTAAGAGAACGTACGATGTCTCCGTTTCATTTAGTGTCCGTGTGAGCGGATCTTTAAAAGGTGAATCCCTTCTCTGTATGCTACTGTACACAAACTACTAAAAATATTCACTTTAAACATATGAACTAAAATATCTGCACAAGAACAATGATAGTACTTGCGGAAAAGATACTTAGAGAGAAATACCAGAATTTTGGCACCCTTTAAGGAGAATAGTGCTATTGTGAACAATTTTTAAAAAAAAAACTTACTCAAAGAAATAGAGAAAGTACAAATTCCTACTTTTTTCAGCAAAAAAACCCCCATAAAATAAAAATGAAATATGAAATAAAATAATCTCATTAAAATTGTTAGAACGTCTTATCAAACTCATGTATGGCAAATTTATTGGTAACAAATATTTCCTATATTTCTTACAAAATATTTCCTTACAAAAAGTATCAAGGAACATATTTCCTGTTTCCTCAGGGTTTCCTGTGATCTCACACACAGAAATTCCACATAACATGATAGCACAAGTCAGATAATGTATATAAAAAAAATACATAAACTGTTACAGTCATAATAAAAAGTTTTAAAGTGTGAAACAGTTGCTCATGTTGCCAAGTCAGCTAGAAACCCCTCCTCCTGTAGCACTGAGGGAGGCTTAGAAGAGCTCAAAGATTTACTCTTTGGGAAGTTTTGAAATAAACTATTAGACACCACCTCCTTAACACAGACTGTTTGAAAGAAACCTATAAAATGCTGAGCTTCACCAAACATTATTATAAATAAAAGTAGAATTAACACGGAGATATAAAAGTGGATAGCTGGAGCTCTTCTGAAAAATTATGTTTTTAAAAGCACCACAACCCTAAACTTATCAATTCATCAATCAATTCATAGCCTGAATTAGCCAGAGCTGGATCCTTTTTGTACTTAAAAAAACACTTGGTTGATGAGGCTTATTCTCACAGAACAGCATAATACACACGGAAAGACTTATAAATAAATAAATAAAGTTATAGGAATGACTAACAACCTATGGAAAACTAATGCACACTACAGAGGACTTATGGTCAAAAACTTGACCTCCTTTTACATTAACAGGTCAAAGTCAAGTCAAAGAAGCTTTATTGTCATTTCAACCATATATAGCTGATGCAGTACACGGTGAAATGAAACAACGTTCCTATATTTCCCATCTTTGTCTAATCAGACGAGAGAATCTTCTTCCTCATGCTTTCAGAGTCATGTAAACGCCTACCGTTTGCCTTTCACTCACAGGATTCCTTCCTTCTGGGAAGTCTTTCATAAAAAAGAAGACTTTTATTGCAGCACATATGTTAGAGCACAGGTGAATTTTTTTTCTTTGCATATCCAAGCTTAAGAAGTTGAGGTCAGAGTACAGGGACAGTTATGATACAGTGCCTTGCTCGAGGGTCCAACAGCTTGGTCATGCTGGAGCTTGAACCCTGAGCTTTCTATTTTTTAAGATACTTCCTGTCCTTCCAACAGGTTCGTCTATCGCTGCAGAGAAATGGATTTATATCCTTTCCCCAGATCTATGGCTTGAATCTTGGTACAATTAGAACATGAAGGTCAGCTGAGAGTTCGTTGGAGTTCATGGCTTGGTTTTTGGTCCAATTGCACACACACACCCACACACACACAGGTGTGTGTCTTTCTCAATCATGCCTAATCAATTAAATTTGCCACAGATACACCAGTCAAGTGTTAGAGATCTTAGCCAAGGGTGTAGATGAGATATTTCATTTTTTTTTTAGCTTTAATAAATCAACTTCTAAAACCATTTGCTCAAATCTATGAAGTGTTTTTTCATTGCGTACTAAAATCTGTCTCCAACCTTGATAGATATTACAGGAAGAGCCTCAGTGCTGCTATACTCTCTCTTCAGAGGATATTTGAAAGCATAGGAATAAGAGACAGTGCTCCACTCACATACTGCAAACTACAGCTCTGCTTTTCACAACCAACCAAACAACATCAAATCACACCGAAGACGTATTGAGAAAGCGTATTCTTGGACCTCGGGCTGAAGGTCACCGTTTAACCTAGAAAAACATTAGCGGTTCAAGTCAATGCGGCGGAAAGCAAACCTGTTAAATCCATGTGAGTATATGGTGGGAGGGAGATGACGTCTCAGCTGCTTCGCAGTCGGGATTAATAAGTGACTAGCAGCAGAGTCACACGATCACGCGACTTTCCATTGCCACCAGGGAAAAAAAAAACACAGGAGAGGGAAGAGGAACAGGGGGTGTGCTTGCCTCACTTATAGAATTGCAGAATAATATTTGACTCTGTGCTGCAAGGATAATGTGAAGGAAAGGATATTAAAAAGGCTGTGCATGATGGCAGGATATTCTCATGTAGTAAAATCTCAAGCAGTAAAATATACCGTGTATGCGTTGACATACCATAAAATAGTTATATATCATAAAACCGCACTTTTAGAAAAAGAATGTGTTGTAAATAATGTATTTTCACCAAATCCCATTATAAATCATGAACTATTTATAACGGGTTTTGGGAGAAATTCATAAAATAATCTTCAGTCTGAATCAGCGACTAAGACCAGGATTACGATTAAGACCTAAAGAAACAAAAAAACAATAAGGACAAATACATTTAGTCATCATAAATAATTCATAACAAGACACGATTCTTATATATGATGAAGCTAGAGCATTTATTTTAAAACAATCCGTCAGTGTCAGTGTATAGGTTAAACTAAAGATTCTGTAGAAGAAGGATATTTCTTTCTGTTTTAAGTCTTTTGCTCTTCACTTTTCTATATCTGACTGGTGTTAAGAGTGGTATTTATTTTTTTATTATTATCCAAGGCTGTAAGCTGTTGGAACGGCTGTGCAGCAGGTAATGTTTCTGCCATAAGGCTCCAGGGTCCCTAGTTCAGTGTGATCCTGTGCTCAGGTTACTGTCTGTGTCGAGTTTCTCTGCATGGTCAACTCGGGCTTGCTTTGGGAATCCTATCCCTTCCCTAAAACAAACCACTAGCCAGTGTAGGTCACTCTCAAATCTATTCTAACATACATTGCTCTTTGAATATTTATTCACATATCCCAGCTCTCACCACCAAATGGTGATCAAAGCAGACGGTGATTGGCAACTGTGAACTAGCTGACAGTCGGGGGGGACTCCAGGGATTTCAATGCTTTGTTTAAGGGTATCACCTCAAGGCTTTTTTTTGGTCACACCTTCAAGGCCCGCCCACTCAAGGCCTTTAAAACTGCAAAGTATGCTCTTTTTCACTGGACTCGATGATGACAGTACTACCATTGTGTGTTTTGATCTCCAATAAAACATTCCTGCTGATCACTACTTCTGAGTCTGCTTCGGTGAATTCACAACACCAGATTGTCTTAGATAAATCTTTGTTGAATTGCTAATATACACTCACCGTCCACTTTATTAGGAACAGATGAATGCGGTCATCTAATCATTCAGTCATGTGGCTGCAGCACGATGCAAAGAAATCAAGCAGATACACCTCAAGAGCTTCCGTTAATGTTCACATCAAGCATCAGAATGAAGAAAAAGTCTGATCTCTGAGACTTTTATCCTGCTATGGATGTTAGTGCCAGCTGTGATAGTTTGAGTATTTCAGAAACTGCTGATCTCCTGCTGATTTTCATACACAAATGTCTCTAGAGTTTTGGGGTTGTTTTGGTTGTGCCCATGTTCAGCATAGAATTTTTTCGTCATGTGTTTATTTTCACACATATGTTTTTAGCTTCAAGTAAATGTTGATAACAAACTCATGAGATGCCCAAAATTCTTTGAAATTGTTATCTTTAACCACTAAAATTCTGTGTAAGGTTATCCAAACAGAGAAAAACACACATCTCAAACTAAAAGCCAACAGAGTCCTGACTCATTTTATATCAGATTTGCGGAGATAAAATAATTGATTTGTTTATACTGATTGAAAACATCTGATAAGTCGATTAAAACAATACTGCCAACGTAATGGAAAGCCAGTGGACAGGTCAAATGGGTTAATGCCACCTCACAAGTTTTTAACAGAACCCTGGGAATACATTCAGCTTTATTTGATTAAAAGGAATGATGCAATGCTTATGAAAATTGTGGAAGCCCTTGAAAACAAGCATTATAACCAACGTCCTTCAAATGCAATGTGTACAGTGGTGTTGTTCAAACACAACGTAAGCAACAGCATTTGTGTCAACGTAACATTTGTAAACTGAGCCGGCCAAGTTCCCGAGTCATCTGACTCCGTCTCTCTGATCAGCTGATGAGCAGCAATGTCAAGCCACAATTGCATCATTCAGGAACATCTAAACATCATTTGTTACTTTTGACTAATCCGCAAGAAATAAAGTCCATGTAACAAGCTGTCTGGTTATCTTCACACACTCTGTAACAAAAAACATACACACACTACACTTTCATGATGCTCCTCATTTCTTAAGTATATTCAATGTCTGGGTGCCACAAGCAGTTAGTCATCTCACTGAATGAGCATGATGAGTGTAGCAGGTGGGTAATGTTCCATGACTGATCTGGGGGGTTTTTTTCAGAGAACTTTGCAAAAATAGACTCCCATATCAAACAGGTAAGAGCTGAACGAGCTGAGCAGGTTAAATGAAAGTAACCGAAAATTGTGCTTGGAATTTTAACACACCCAGAATAGACACATATACAAAGAGGCTTCTGATTAAGCAATAAGGATGATTTTTATTGAAGAAAAAGATGAGGAAGGAGGAATGATGAGGAAATAGCTAACCGTAAAGGGGAAAAAAGGTAATTATAAAACTATATTACAAAGGTACTTTGTGGGTTTTTCAAAACAGTAACATAATCAATTCCTTGAAAAGTTAAAAAAAAAAATAACTGAACTGAGAAAAAAGTCATTTAGACTGAAGAAAAGAAAAAATTTCTTTCCTTTCTTCACAATGAGTGCATGTTTAACAAATGAGCCACTATCAGATTTTTTGGCTAGGTCCACTATAAAATAGTTTGTTCATCACAACACTGCTGAATTCTTTCCGTATATGTCAGAAGATGTTGATTAATTATCTATAACAGCATGTTTCTGCAATAGTTCCACCGGTAAATAGTTTTTTAGGTTTATCTTAAGAGACATGTTCTAGTTCCCTGGTGGTCCAGTGGCAGGATCCCACCCCCTCGCCACTGAGGTGGCAGGAAACCAACTCATCTTCTGAGGAGTTAAATCTCAGTGCTGGTACCATGTCAAGATAAGATAGGAGGGTTACATCAAGAAGGACTCTTCTTCTTCTTTCGGCTTTTCCCTTCAGGGGTCGCCACAGCGAATCATCTCTCTCCACCTATCCCTATCTTCTGCATCCTCAACACTTGCACCCACTAGCTTCATATCCACATTTATTCCATCCATATACCTCCTCTTTGGCCTTCCTCTTTGCCTTTGCCTCCTGCCTGGCAGCTCCATGTCCAACATTCTCCTACCAATATACTCACTCTCCCTCCTCTGAACATGTCCAAACCATCTTAATCTGGCCTCCCTAACTTTGTCCCCCAAACGTCCAACATGAGCTGTCCCTCTGATGTACTCATTCCTAATCCTGTCCAATCTTGTCACTCCCAAAGAGGACCTCAACATCTTCAGCTTTGCTACCTCTAGCTCTGACTCCTGTCTCTTCCTCAGTGACACTGTCTCTGAACCATACAGCATGGCCGGTCTCACCACTGTCCTGTACACCTTTCCCTTGATTCTCGCTGATATTTTCCTATCACACAGAACTCCCAACACCTTTCTCCACCCATTCCAACCTGCCTGCACTCGCTTCTTTACCTCTTTCCCACACTCTCCATTACTCTGGACTGTTGACCCCAAGTACTTAAACTCCTGTACCTTCTTCACCTCTTCACCCTGTAACCTTACTGTTCCACTTTCCCTCCCTTTCATTCACACACATGTACTCAGTCTTACTACGACTGACTTTCATTCCTCTTCTCTCCAGCGCAAATCTCCACCTTTCCAGGTTTTCCTCCACCTGCTCCCTGCTCTCACTACAGATCACAATGTCATCTGCAAACATCAATGTCCAAGGAGACTCCTGTCTGACCTCCTCTGACAACTGGTCCATCACTATAGCAAACAGGAAGGGGCTCAGAGCCGATCCCTGATGCAATCCCACTTCCACTTTGAACTCCTCTGTCTGACCTACAGCACACCTCACCACTGTCCTGCTCCTCTCATACATGTCCTGCACCACTCTGACATACTTCTCTGCTACTCCTGACTTCCTCATACAGTACCACAGCTCTTCTCTTGGCACCCTGTCATACGCTTTCTCCAAGTCTACAAACACACAGTGCAACTCCCTCTGACCATCCCTATACTTCTCCATCAAAATTCTCAGAGCAAAAATTGCATCAGTTGTGCTCTTTCTGGGCATGAAGCCATACTGCTGCTCACAAATTTCCACTACCTTCCTTAACCTAGCTTCCACTACTCTTTCCAATAGCTTCATTGTATGGCTCATCAATTTTATCCCCCTATAGTTGCTGCAACTCTGCACGTCACCCTTATTCTTAAAGATCGGCACTAACACACTTCTTCTCCATTCCTCAGGCATCCTCTCACTCTCTAAAACCCTGTTGAACAAACTAGTTAAAAATTCCACTGCTGCCTCTCCCAGACACTTCCAGACCTCCACCGGGATGTCGTCAGGACCAACTGCCTTTCCACTTTTCATCCTCTTCAAAGCCTTCCTGACTTCATCCTTTCTAATCTTATCTACTTTCTGTTCCACAGAGTTCACCCCATCTACTCTTTTTTCCCTCTCATTTTCCTCATTCATCAGCTCCTCAAAGTACTCCTTCCATCTCCTCTGTACACTCTCCTCACTTGTGAGCACCCTTCCATCTCTATCCTTAATAACTCTAACTTGCTGCACATCCTTCCCATCTCGATCCCTCTGCCTAGCTAACCTGTACAAGTCCTTCTGTCCTTCTCTAGTGTCTAACCTAGTGTACAACTCGTCATATGCCTTCTGCTTGGCCTTAGACACCTCCCTCTTCACTCTGCACTGTAACTCCTTGTATTCCTGTCTATTCTCTTCTGTCCTGTCCATGTCCCACTTCTTCTTGGCTAACCTCTTCCTCTGAATACTATCCTGAACTTCCTCATTCCACCACCAAGTCTCCTTATCTTCTTTCCTCCTTCCAGATGACACACCCAGCACCTTTCTCCCTGTCTCCCTGATCACTTCTGCTGTAGTTTCCCAGTCATCTGGCAGCACTACCTGACCACCCAGAGCCTGCCTCAACTTCTGTCTAAATTCCTCACAACATTCCTCCTTTTTCAGCTTCCACCACTTGGAACTCTATCTTTGACCTCTTCTTCTTACAGACCATCAAAGTCATCCTACACACCACCATCCTATGCTGTCTGGCTACACTCTCTCCCACTACCACTTTACAGTCACTAATCTCTTTCAGATTGCCTCTTCTACATAGGATGTTGTCTACCTGTGTTCTCCTACCTCCACTCTTGTAAGTCACTCTATGCTCCTCCCTCTTCTGAAAATAAGTGTTAACCACAGCCATGTCCATCCTCTTAGCAAAGTCCACTACCATCTGTCCTTCTAGGTTCCTTTCCTTAACTCTAAACTTGCCCATCACCTCCTCATCACCTGTGTTCCCCTCACCAACATGTCCATTAAAATCCGCTCCTATCACCACTCTCTCACCCGTGGGAATACTCTCCATCACCTCATCTAATTCACTCCAGAATCTCTCTTTCTCCTCTAACTCACAACCTACCTGTGGGGCATAACCACTAACAACATTCAACATCACCCCTTCAATCTCTAACTTCAGACTCATCACCCTGTCTGACACTCTCTTCACCTCCAGAACATTCCCCACAAACTCCTCCTTCAGGACCACACCTACCCCATTTCTCTTACTATCCACACCATAATAAAACAGCTTGAATCCTGCTCCTATACTACGAGCCTTGCTACCCTTCCACCTGGTCTCCTGTACACACAGTATATCCACCTTCCTTCTCTCCATCATATCAGCCAGCTCTCTACCTTTCCCTGTCATAGTACCAACATTCAGAGTTCCTATTCTCAGTCCTACACTCTTACCTTTCCTCTTCTCTCTCTGTCTGCGCACTCTCCTCCCTCCTCTACTTCTTCGACCAACAGTAGCCCAATTTCCACCGGTGCCGGAATGAAATTCAGAGTACTGATGATTCGCATGGTTAAATTTGACAATGTTTTACATTGCCCTTCCTGACGCAACGCTCTCTATTTATCCGTGCTTGGGACCGGCACAGAAGTCACTGGACTGTGACCCCCATGGCTAGATTTTACATCAAGAAGGACATTGTGTGTTAAACCTGTGATAAAAACAAATACGGGAATCAGATGATCTGCTGTGACGAGCAGCCGAAGAACAACAACATTACATTAATACACTTGTTCTAATACTGTTTCTAATTATTTCTTCTATAGGAACAATTACTTTACATAGACTTTACAGAGAAGCTTTGCTCTTATAAAGTAAGTGATAACAGGAACTAGTCTTGCAGACATTCCACACAAATAAATGTATATATTACAAAGTAAAATGTCTAGAGCTCCTGGTGGTCCAGCGGCAGGATCTCACGCTGTCATTACCGGTCAGGAAGCTAACCTAGCCACTGAAGAGTTAACTCTCAGTGCATGTCCCAAGCCTGGATAAAATGGAAGGGTTGCATCAGGAAGGGCATAAAAACCTGTGCCAAAATCGAAACATGTGGAACAAATGATCCACTCTGCCCCCGAACAGGGAACAGTAGAAAGAACAACAACAACAACAACAACAAAAACAAATAGCCTTAATGTATAAAGGAATGTATAATGTATAACTATAAAGGAATAACATGAACAGCTAAATTTTTTATTAATAAACGAAATGAATCATTGGAAAATTGGTGTGATAAGAGGAATAAAAGACTTCAGGATGTGCTGGAAAATTTTCATGTATCATTCCAAGAAGCTCGAATTACAGATGTAGCTGGCTGTTTCCGCAAACACAAAAAATGCTTAAATGCTTAGACATAAAAAATGCATCATTGCTGCCACTATTAGGAAGTTTTTAATATCTTATTTTGATAACTAAGAAAAGATGACAACTGTTGTCACTGAACTCAATATTAACCATAAAAATGTGCATTTAAGAGCCAGGACAAAGACCTATTTTTAAGGTGGTTAGTCTAGATTCCTGTCCAGATCTATCCATTTCTGTATCACTTATCCTACACAGGGTCATGGGGACTCTGGAGTCTATTCCAGAAGACTCAAGGCCCTGAACAGGTGGTGACCCATCCCAGGGTGCAATCACTGGTTCTTTTAAACTTTAGAGAAACTTCATATAAATTATTATTATGGATTGACATGAATGTGCCAACAGAATCAGCCCCTTGGCATGGAATTTTAGGCATTTTGTACAATCCTGTACAATGAATGATACTGTAAAATGAATCAATAAAATAAAGATAGAGTATGACCACAGCTTGTGGTTTTTCATGACGCCCAGCCTGACTGGCCCTGCACATGTTGAGGGAAAGGTCGCCAAACACACCCCAGTCAGCTGTTCAAAACCTCATCAGCAGTGAGGATCTGTGCTGCACATGATATAACTAAAAGGTCACCCAGAGTTACCATGCAGTCACAAAGCTTGCTTTTAGCTCTTTAGCTTTGCTTTGTAAGGCTTAAGCATCCAGCTTATAATGTTTGTTACTAACCTCTAAACTTAAGCTGGTGTCTGGCTTTACCAAAAGATATAGCTGTGTGTCACTGGCATAGTAGCAGAAGCTAATAGTATGTTTAAGAATAATGGATGAAGTTAATTAGCATCTATCTATCTACAAATTCCCCAGATTTGATAAGATGTGAAAGCTAATGCCATGTTTAGGAATAATTGTACCTAGAGGTAGCATATGTATAGAAAACAGCATTGGGCCTAAAACAGATCCTTGTGGAACACCAAACTTTTCTTCATTATGCATAAAATTGTCAACTAAAAAACTGAACTGATAGTGATCAGACAAATAAGAGTCAGAAGACAACTATTTCTTTAACACTGATTATCTCCTCTTCATGGCACCTGTTAGTGGGTGGGATATATTAGGCAGCAAGTGAACATTTTGTCCTCAAAGTTGATGTGTTAGAAGCAGGAAAAATGGACAAGTGTAAGGATTTGAGAGAGTTTGACAAGGACCAAATTGTGATGGCTAGATGACTAGATCAGACCATCTCCAAAACTGCAGCTCTTGTGGGATGTTCCCGGTCTGCAGTGGTCAGTATCTATCAAAAGTGGTCCAAGGAAGGAACAGTGGTGAACCGGCAACAGGGTCATGGGCAGCCAAGGGTCACTGATGCATGTGGAGAGCGAAGGCTGGCCCGTGTGATCCGATCCAACAGACGAGCTACTGTTGCTCAAATTGCTGAAGAAGTTAATGCTGGTTCTGATAGAAAGGTGTCAGAATACACAGTGAATGACGGGTCAGGACTGTTTTGGAAGCAAAATGGGGACCAACACAGTATTAGGCAGGTGGTCATAATGTTATGCCTGGTCAGTGTATTTTACCTAGTTAGTTATCAAATTATCTAACTTTAAATTAAAGCTAAATTAAAAATGATTATTTTCAAATTAAGGTATTGTACTACATACTGTTGTTTTTGTGCTTATTTATCAGTTTTGTTCCAAGTTAATTTTGTTAATGTATAAAATTTGAATCTAGAATGATTTCTGATGTCTTCTATTAGGTTTAAGACATATACAGCATAATATTGTCAATTTTGTCATTAAAAGAATTCAATAATTACATCAACACTAAATACAATTGTTTATTTGTGCTTCTGTGATGGTCCTTTTCCTAGTTTTCTGCCTTTGAGGAGAACTCAGGAAGTGCTGCCCTTTTCCAGATGAATCAACAATAAACTGAATAGAAAGCAGAAGGGAGGTTGAGGCCACCAGAGGTTGCACTCCTCAGCAAGCTTGCATTGGAGTACTCCTCAGCGAGCTGAGTGTGAGGTGAACTTTGCCATCTTCCAGACAACAACCGTTTAATCTCTACCATGCAGCAGAGCTATACTCTACAGGCTGAGATCGAGACTGCTAAGCCGATGCTTCCAGCTGGCAAAGTCCTACTCAGCAGGCAGAAGGCAAGGCTGCCAGACCGACACTCTCAGCCAGCTGACCGCTGATCAACATCCAAACATTCACACAGTAAGGTTTTGCAGTAGTTCCACTTATAAGTGACAAAAGCATAAGCAAGCTTTTCTACACCTTGTAGCAACATGATAATTCTTAGCTTGGAAACATTTTTGCAATGAACACTGTATTCAAGTATTATCTACAGTGGTGTGAAAAAGTGTTAGCCCCCTTCCTGATTTCTTATTTTTTTTGCATGTTTGTCACACTTTAAAGTTTCAGATAATCAAACACATTTAAATATTAGTCAAAGATAACACAAGTAAACACATCATGCAGTTTTTAAATTAAGTTTTTATTATTAAGAAAAAAGTGTGGTGGTGCTGGAGAGGTTGTTCCCGATTCTGACTGACTGAGGTCTCCCTATCAGGAAGTCCAGGATCCAGTTGCAGAGGGAGGTGTTCAGGCCCAGCAGGCTCAGTTTCTCTATCAGGTGCTGAGGGATGATTGTGTTGAATGTTGAACTAAAGTCTATGAACAGCATTTGTACATATATGTCCTTATTGTCCAGGTGTGTGAGGGACAGATGGAGGGTTGTGGTGATAGCATCGTCCATGGAGCGATTCGGACGATACGCAAACTGCAAGGGGTCTACTGAGGGTGGTAGCTGGGTCTTAATGTGCCTCATGATGAGCCTCTCGAAGCATTTCATCACGGTGGGTGTGAGTGCAACGGGACGATAGTCATTGAGGCATGAAACTGTAGACTTCTTTGGCACGGCGACAATGGTCGTTGTCTTGAGGCACATAGGAACAACGGCGCTGCTCAGGGAAATGTTGAAGATGTCAGTGAAGACATCCGCTAGCTGTTCTGCACATTCCCTGAGCACTCTGCCAGGAGGTGGACTTGCTGTTGTGTTTTGGATCATTGTCCTGCTGCAGAACCCAAGTTCGCTTCAGCTTGAGGTCACAAACAGATGGCCGGACATTCTCCTTCAGGATTTTTTGGTAGACAGCAGAATTCATGGTTCCATTTATCACAGCAAGTCTTCCAGGTCCTGAAGCAGCAAAACAGCCCCAGACCATCACACTACCACCACCATATTTTACTGTTGGTGTGATGTTCTTTTTCTGAAATACGGTGTTACTTTTACGCCACACGTAATGGGACACAGACCTTCCAAAAAGTTCAATTTTTGTCTCGTCAGTCCACAGAGTATTTTCCCCAAAAGTCTTGGGGATCATCAAGATGTTTTCTGGCAAAACAGAGATGAGCCTTTATGTTCTTTTTGCTCAGCGACGGTTTTCGTCTTGGAACTCTGCAATGCAAACCATTTTTGTCCAGTCTCTTTCTTATGGTGGAGGCATGAACACTCACCTTAACTGAGGCAAGTGAGGCCTGCAGTTCTTTGGATGTTGTTGTGGGGTCTTTTGTGACCTCCTGGATGAGTTGTCACCGCGCTCTTGGGGTAATTTTGGTCGGCCGGCCACTCCTGGAAAGGTTCTCCACTGTTCCATGTCTTTGCCATTTGTAGATAATGGAATTCACTGTGGTTCGTGGCAGTCCCAAAGCTTTAGAAATGGCTTTATAACCTTTTCCAGACTGATAGATTGGTAGGTTTGTGACCTCAAGCTGAAGCGAACTTGGGTTCTGCAGCTGGACAATGTTCCAAAAAACACCAGCAAGTCCACCTCTGAATGGCTGAAGAAAAACAAAATGAAGACTTTGGAGTGGCCTAGTCAAAGTCCTGACCTCAATCCCATTGAGATGCTGTGGCATGACCTTAAAAAGGTGGTTCATGCTCGAAAACCCTCCAATGTGGCTGAATTACAACAATTCTGCAAAGATGAGTGGGCCAAAATTCCTCCACAGTGCTGGACTCATTATAAGTTATGGAAAACGCTTGATTGCAGTCGTTGCTGCTAAGGCTGGCCCAACCAGTTATTAGGCTTAGGGGGCAAACACTTTTTCACACAGGGCCATGTAGTTTTGGATTTTGTTTTCCCTTAATAATAAAAACCTTCATTTAAAAACTGCTTGATGTGTTTGCTTGTGTTATCTTTGACTAATATTTAAATGTGTTTGATTATCTGAAACATTAAAGTGTGACAAACATGCAAAAAAATAAGAAATCAGGAAGGGGGCCAACACTTTTTCACACCATTGTACATCAAATGGGAGACTGGAGTCAAAGATTACATCAGTTTCCTTTACTGCTACACTTGATAAAACTGAAAGGACATCCAGAGTTACTATGGAAATCAGAAAGCTTGATTCTAGCTGCCTGTGGTGCTAGTTGAAGTACTTCTATATTGTCAAAATTGAGAAGGATGATCAAAAGTTGATTACCCATTATTACACGTTCCCCAGATTTGTTAAGATGATGTCTGACATCTGGCTTTACTGAAGCATACAGCTGTGTGTCATCAGTATAGTAGTGGAAGCTAATGTTGAGGAATAATTGTACCTAGAGGTAGCATATGCATATATGAAAACAGCACTGGGCCAAAAACAAATCCGTGTTGAACACCAAACTTTTCTTCAGTATGCATAAAGCTGTCACTATCTACAAACTGGAAACAATCAGACATTTACATTTATGGCATTTGGCAGATATTCTTATCCAGAACGACATACAAAAGACAGACAAATAAGACCTGAGCCAGGATAGAACGATTTCCTTAACTTAACTCAAGATTTTCTAGTCCATCGTGAAGAATATTATGATCTATGGTGTCAAAAGCTGCTGATTGGAGGCTGCATGGCCATCTGGAAAAGCAACCAGACAGTCACTGTTTATTCTTCACCAAGCAGTATGGTTGAGGTCAAAGCCTTAAGGCTGACAAGCCCAGTTTGCAAACTCAGCTCTCTTTCCAATGAATAAAGAATAACTGTTTATTCTGTGAGGGGGACATGGTGGCTTAGTGGTTAGCACGTTTACCTCACACCTCCAGGGTTGGGGGTTCGATTCCTGCCTCTGCCGTGTGTTTGTGGAGTTTGCATGTTCTCCCCGTGCCTCAGGGGTTTCCTCTGGGTACTCTGGTTTCCTCCCCCAGTCCAAAGACATGTGAGGTAGGTTGATTGGCATCTCTAAATTGTCCTTAGTGTGTGTACCCTGCGATGGGTTGGCACTCTGTCCAGGGTGTATCCTGCCTTGATGCCCAATGACGCCTGAGATAGGCACAGGCTCCCCGTGACCCGAGAATAGATCGGATAAGTGGTAGACAATGAGTGAATGTTTATTCTGTGCCAAGACTCACAAAGTCTGAACTGGCAGAACCCAAGATGCCTACTTAACTTACTATTGCACACACACACACACAAGCCATACACCTGACAAAGAAAGACAAAGAGGTTGAATCAAGAAAAACCTTTTGTAATAGAATAGCCTTAGGCCTTAAAACCAAGGAATACAAAACAAGTGAACACAATCCATCCACAACACACAAAATTAAATCAGTCTGAAGTGCAACAGTATATGCAAAATATACTTTTGAAAATAAGAAACATTTAAGGCCATAAAACATAAAAAAAATGGACCAATAAAATGAATGAATCAGTAAAAATGAATCAAAGAATCAATTAAAAAAATTAACCACGAAAATGTTGTTGAAACACTTGATCTTTCAAAACAGTATAATACAATAGCCTTCGGCTTTATAATCAACAGAAAACCAAAAGTTTATAAATAGATAAATAAATAAATAAATAAATAACTTCCGTTAATCTCAAAATTAAGTCAGTTTAAAGTGCAAAAGTATATGTAAAATATCCGTTTAAAAAGAACAAGTTCATTTAAGACCATAAAACGTTTTAAAAATGAATCAAAAAAATGAATCAAAGAATCAATAAAAAAATATGAAAATATGAACAAAGAAAATGTTACTGAAATGCTTGATCTTTTAAAACATTCTATAATACCATAGCCTTTGGCTTTATAATCAAAACAAAACAACAACAATTAAAAAAAATTAACAATAATAATAATAATAATAATAATAATACCTATTGTCACGACTCATGCTAGAGGTGACCGCGAGAGGGAGCCCTCGCCCGTGTTTTGAGTCTACTTCCGGATTACAGGGTATTTAAATACGGTGCGCACTTCCTGCTCTACGCGAAGTATTATTCATGGAATATACCAAGCGATTGCCTAGTGCTCTTTTTGGATTGATTATTGTGTTTGAACTGGACTGTTTACTGCTTCTTCTTGCGCTTTCTCTTCGTTACCTCTCTGTTTGGATTATCGACTTTGGATTGTTTATTGACTTCCCCTTTTGGATTACCCCTTTGGATACTTTCCCTTTGTCTGTTGTTTTTCTGTTGCGGACTTTCTGCCTGTCCCCGACTTCCCGTACTGTGTGTTTCC
Organism: Hemibagrus guttatus; assembly: GCA_033459395.1. Classification (NCBI taxonomy): domain Eukaryota; kingdom Metazoa; phylum Chordata; class Actinopteri; order Siluriformes; family Bagridae; genus Hemibagrus; species Hemibagrus guttatus. The sequence continues at coordinate 7,733,871 of JAUCMX010000018.1, forward strand.
AACCGCCGGCTCGGCATTTGATCCGGCCACTTCCACCTCCGGTGGAGCGCCGTCACAGAATACTTCGCCTCTCACGGATCCAGTGGAGCAGAGCGAGCATCGCCGCACCACGTGATTCGCCATCAGCACACGGTGAGTCACCCCGGCTGGCCCTGCCAGAGAAATTTGATGGGTCTGCTGAACGTTGTCGTGGGTTTTTATGGCAGTGCGAGGTATTTTTCTCGCACCAGCCGGGGATGTACCGTGAGGAGGGGACTAAGTGTGCATTTTTGCTATTACTGAGTGGGCCTCGGCAGTTTGGGACACCGACCCACAGGTTAAATCATCTTTTGATTATTTCGCCGGTATGATTCGGGAAGTTTTTGAATACCCCGCGGGCGGCAGGGACATTTCCGTCCAACTAATGGAGTTACGCCAGGGTTCTGAGGCCGCAGCTGATTATGCAATCAGGTTTTGCACCCTAGCAGTGCAGTCTGGCTGGAATGACGCGGCTCTATGGGCTGTGTTCCGCGCTGGATTAAACCCCGCACTCCAGGAAGAGCTAGCGTGTGATATGAAGGCGACCTCCCTTTCTCAGTTTGTGGCTACGGCCATCCGGTTGGACAATCTGCGGCGCCAACATCAGGTGGGGACCCAGGCCTCTGCCGCAGCTCGCCCCCGGGTGCGTATGGATTACCATGATCATCGGAAGGAGGTGCCTGAACGCATGCAACTGGGGAGATCCAGGTTGGCAGCACAGGGACACCGGCCCCGTGTCCAGATGAGGTTGTGCTACCACTGCGGGGCCTCCGGACATCTGAGTCCTCGGTGTCCAGAGAGGCCTTCTTTGGCTCAGGTGGGTGGCAGTTCCTCATTTTTTAATGAGCCCTGTAGGACTTCATGCGTGGAGAGAGTGACCCCTGCAGCATGTGGACAGCTTCCCCATCCGTAAACGGACTTCCGGGATGTTTCAGTGAGGAAAGGGCAGCTCGCTTACCGCCTCACCAGGTCTGGGACTGTGCGATAGACCTGCTGCCCAACGCCTCTCCCCCCAAGGGGCGGATCTACCCCCTTTCACTTCCGGAGTCCAAGGCGATGGAGGACTACATCGAAACCGCACTGGCAGCGGGCCACATTCGGCCGTCCACGTCCCCAGCGGCCGCAGGGTTCTTCTTTGTTGGTAAAAAGGATGGAGGCCTTCGGCCATGCATCGATTACAGGGGACTGAACGCCGTCACCGTTCGGTACCCCTACCCTTTGCCCCTGGTGCCCGCAGCGCTGGAGTAGCTGAGGGGAGCAAGGGTGTTCACCAAGTTGGACCTCAGAAGCGCATACAAGTTGGTGCGTATCCGCAAGGGGGATGAATGGAGGACCGCGTTCCACACGACCCGTGGACACTATGAATACTGTGTGATGCCGTTCAGCCTCACCAATGCCCCAGCAGTGTTCCAGGCTCTCATCAACGAGGTTTTCCGGGACCTGCTGGGAAAAGGGGTCATAGCTTACATCGATGATATACTGGTGTACTCTACCTCTATGGAAGAACACGTGCGTCAGGTTCGGGAGGTCCTCACCAGACTGCAGTGGTACCACCTGTACGTCAAGCTGGAGAAATGCAAATTCCATCGATCCACGGTGGCGTTCTTGGGGTACGTGATCTCCCACCAAGGAGTGGAGATGGATGTGGTCAAGGTCCGGGCAATCACGGAGTGGTTTTGCTCCTACCATGGTGCGAGAGTTACAGCGGTTCCTGGGCTTCACAAACTTCTACCGGAGGTTTATACGTAACTACAGCTTGGTAGCAGACCCTCTAACGTCATTACTAAGGGGGAAGCCCAAAAACTGACCTGGACGGAACAGGCCCGGGTGGCCTTTCAACAGCTAAAGGGCTGCTTCACCATGGCCCCCATCTTAAGGCACCCTGACCCTGATCTGCCGTTCGTGGTGGAGGCAGACACCTCCTGCAGTGGGCTGGGAGCAGTACTCTCCCAACGTCATGGCAAGCCTGGGAAGCTTCAACCCCTGTGCTTTCTACTCTAGGAAGCTGACGGTCGCGGAGGTGAACTACAATGTGGGTAACCGGGAGTTACTAGCCATCAAGGCAGCACTAGAGGAGTGGCGCCACTGGCTGGAGGGGGCACGTCATCCATTCCAGGTTCTCATCGACCACTGCAACCTGGAGTACCTCCGGGGAGCCAAGCGATTGAACCCTCGGCAGGCCCGGTGGGCCATGTTCTTCACCCGATTTGTGTTCACGGTGACGTACCGCCCTGGGTCTAAGAATGGCAAGGCAGACGCTCTCTCCAGGCAGTTTTCGGCGGCCAACGAGTCCGGTCAGCCTGACCTCATCCTGCCAGCTACCGCTATTCTGTCGATTCTGGTGGCCCTCCCTGGGCCTGGATGTGGAGGGGTACGTCTGGGCATGCCCCACGTGCGTGCAGGCATGGACCAGTCGCCAACTTCCGGAGGGACTGCTGGAGCCCCTTCTGGTTCCCCGTCGCCCCTGGTCGCACTTGTCGGTGGACTTTTTGACCGACTTACCTGATTCAGGAGGCTTTACCACGGTGATGGTCATTGTGGACCGGTTTTCCAAGGGATGTAAACTGATTCCCCTCAAGGGTCTACCCACGGCCATGCAGTAGGCGGAAGCTATGTTTAACCACGTATTCCACAACTTCGGCCTGCCCGAGGACATCGTATCCAATCGGGGCACGCAGTTTACCTCCCGGGAGTGGGGGTCGCTTTGTGCACATCTGGGCATTGGGGTGAGCCTGAGTTCGGGCTATCATCCCCAGTCGAACGGGCAGGCGGAGCGCCTAAATCAGGAGATCGGGCGATTCCTCAGAACCTACTGTAGCAGGGAGCAACACCGTTGGAGTGAGTTCCTGCCGTGGGCAGAGTACGCCCAGAACTCCCTCATCCACTCCTCCATGGGACTGAAACCCTTTCAGTGCGTGCTGGGGTATCAGCCACCGCTGTTCCCCTGGTCTGGGGAACCTTCCGATGTGCCGGCTGTGGAGGAGTAGTACCGGCTGAGCCAGGAGGTCTGGGAGTGTGCCCATTTACGACTGCAGAGGGCAGTGAGGAGACAGAGAATTCAGGCAGACCGACGTCGTCACCCGCATCCATCCTATCAGGTGGGGCAGAAGGTGTGGCTGTCAACTCGGATCCTCCGTCTCAAGCTGCCCTGCAGGAAACTCAACCCCAAGTTCGTCGGCCCTTTTGAAATCGTCCGCCAGGTAAATCCGGTGGCGTATCGTCTTCAGCTCCCGTATATGTCCAAACTTCCACGTGTCCCTACTCAAGCCAGCGCACCCTGCGGCCAGGGAGGCTAGGGCCTGTGAGGAGCCACCGCCACCCCTTGACATTGAGGGGTCCCCAGCATACCAGGTGCGTGCCCTTCTGAACTCCAGGTGGGTCCGGTCCTGTCTGCAGTGTCTCATGGACTGGGAGGGGTACGGCCCCGAGGAACGTTCGTGGGTGGACGCCGTGGACATCCTAAATCCGTCGCTTGTTGAGGACTTCCACCGTGACCATCCTAATAAGCCTGCTCTGCGTCCGAGGGGGCGCCCTCGGCGTAGAACTCCAGGAGGTGTTCCTAGAGGAGGGGGCTCTGTCACGACTCGCGCTAGAGGTAACTGTGAGAGGGAGCCCTCACCTGTGTTTTGATTCTACTTCCGGATTACCGGGGATTTAAATACGGTGCGCACTTCCTGCTCTACGCGAAGTATTATTCATGGAATATACCAAGCGATTGCCTAGTGCTCTTTTCGGATTGATTATTGTGTTTGACCTGGACTGTTTACTGTTTCTTCTTGCGCTTTCTCTTCGTTACCTCTCTGTTTGGATTATCGACTTTGGATTGTTTATTGACTTCCCCTTTTGGATTACCCCTTTGGATACTTTCGCTTGGTCTGTTGTTTTTCTGTTGCTGACTTTCTGCCTGTCCCTGACTTCCCGTACTGTGTGTTTCCTACCGCCGGCTCGGCATATGGATCCGGCCACTTCTGCCTCCGGCAGAGCGCCGTCACACCTATCCGGTAATCTCAAAATGAAATCAGTTTAACGTGCAAACATCTATGCAAATCAAGTTCAAAAACACACCTCAGCTTTAGTATGCCACTGGTTCAATCAAACAATACTTGATTTTTCTAGTTTTGTGAGCAATATCAATTAATTAATTAATTAATTACTTGTACCTAGAGGTAGCATATGTATAGAAAACAGCATTGGGCCTAAAACAGATCCTTGTGGAACACCAAACTTTTCTTCAGTATGTATAAAGCTGTCACCATTTACAGTATATCTACAAACTGAAAGCAATCAGATATTTACACTTACATTTATGTAGTATGTAATTAATCAATAAAATCAACTTTAACCTAGCACAGTAAGTAAAGTATACACACTGGGATTTAGCCATATATTTATATGCATGAATTGTGTACATAACCTAAAGCAATTAAGTCATTCTAATCACTAGATCACTTTTTCAGTGTACACACTAACATTTACACAATGAATGGAGCAGTCAAAGACGTCTGGCAAAATGGGGCTTGTTTATTCTTGTTCCTTTACAACGACCATCACGTACATCTATGTCCTTTATCTGACTCTAAAGTATTGTGCACCGTGTTACAAATTAACACAAGAAAGTTGAAGAAAATCATTTTTAAAGAAGAAGCTGCGATTACAAGTATAAAAGAAAGAAGTACAATCTGTTACTTTTAATTTACTCTTGTTTTACAAAAATATCAACCAGATATTTAATCTTTAAATAATTGGCATTGGAGATCATATCATATCATGTTATAACACAGACAAAGGTCCACAGTTTCCAGGCTTTGTGCATGAAAACATATCACAGGTACTTAACTATTGGGTTAAATTCGGTCAATCTTTCAACATCAAACTGTTTCGGACATCGATGTGTGGGTTAAAGATAAATAACACAAGGCTCCTGAGTGACGCAAAACAGAAAAGAGTTTGCTTTAGTGTCAAGGGATCACAAGTGCAAATCCTGAACTCGTCACAGTTACCCGTGGTCAGGTGTCCAAGAGAGTCAAATTTGCATATGAAGGAATGACGTACTATGTCCCTGTCAATCACAGAGACGCTAGCTAACTGTAGGTGCTCGATTAGCTCATGTATGAGGAAAAGGGCCGATTACGCTTTTCTATAAACCGTCTCCATGCGGTAGCTCCATGTTGTAAGCTAGGAGAAAGCTGAATTGGGGATAAAAACACAATGACAATGCATTTTTATAAATAGGTCAAACAAAAGATTTGTAAAAACACAGGCGGTTTAAGCAGAAAAATCAAGGAACAGGATAACACACTTACAGAAACTAACCAATTATGAGTAAGAAGCAGAAAAGAAAAAAAAACAAAGCAGGAAGTGAACAGGCAAACATGAAGCTGATTGCCGTGGGAGCCACAGCACAAGAAGCTAGACAGCAATCCTTCAGGCCTGGAATTTAGGGCAGAAAATTCGTGAAAGCAGTTTACGAAAGGTCAAGTTTTGCATATTATTGACAGAGTTCAACGGCTGCCCATCAACTTCCCTTGTGAGTGAGTTTCAGTGAAGGACTTTTCTGTTCTTTTCTCAGTAAAGAGAAATATGTCAACATTCCTTGAACCACTGAGGTAACAAGGTCGCTATTTTGTGGTGAAGCATATACAATAATGGCTTTATCAAAGCAACACAGCAAGACATCCAATCTACATGATGGAATTTCTTTCCCACTGATATTATGTTTGTAAAATAAAAGGTAAATGATATTTTCTACAATAGTCCGACATGACAACCTTTGTGCCTAATTTAGATAAATAACATGAATACAACTTAAAAAACAGCACTGTTTCCTGTCTCAGCTTAATACTATACTTAACATTAAAATCTAATCATTATAATATGTTTTTGCATTCACATTTTAAATCCATTTAACATTTCTTTCTTGCCCATGAGTCCTATTATAGGTTATGAAAAATGTCTATTTTAGTTTAAAATCCCTCAGTCCTGTTACCTGAACACATTACCGCTATAAAATATTTATTCCTATGAGTATTCCACGAATAGGTCAGACGTTCAATAACAAGGTGCATCATCCAAATTTCTAGGAAAGTTTGAGGAAGAAGGAAACAATGCTGAAAATGATGAAATGAGGAAAATGTTATTATTGTGATATTGAGCGCTGATGTCACTGAAAAACCCCAAATTGCAAGTTGAATGTAAATGATTGAATTGAGCAAAAATTTTCTTAGGTGCTTGTGTTATTATTGTCTGAGTTCTCATCACCTGGAAATCACTCATTGATGATGAGGATGGTTCCACATGGACAGCCTAAAGGTCACCATAAAGATTACTGTGGATGGTACCATATAGAAACCATAAACATGTCTGTGGATGTTCTTGCTTGGATACTAAGAGCCATCTGGAATCAAGTCTCCATCACTGAACAGTTAATAATGTTAATAGCCTTCATGTTGAAGCTATAATGAATTTGGAAATGACTCAGATGCTCATCATTATAAGTCCCTGTTTACACAATCAAATTTCATGACAATATAGTTTAAATTTATAGTTATAGCTATTTCTCTCTCTCTCTCTCTCTCTCTCTCTCTCTCTCTCTATATATATATATATATATATATATATATATATATATATATATATATATATATATCTTCTTCTTCTTCTTTCGGCTCCTCCCTTCAGGGGTCGCCACAGCGAATCATCTCTCTCCACCTATCCCTATCTTCTGCATCCTCAACACTTGCACCCACTAGCTTCATATCCTCATTAATTACATCCATATACCTCCTCTTTGGCCTTCCTCTTTGCCTCCTGCCTGGCAGCTCCATGTCCAACATTCTCCTACCAATATACTCACTCTCCCTCCTCTGAACATGTCCAAACCATCTTAATCTGGTCTCCCTAACTTTGTCCCCCAAACGTCCAACATGAGCTGTCCCTCTGATGTACTCGTTCCTAATCCTGTCACACACACAGTGCAACTCCCTCTGACCATCCCTATACTTCTCCATCAAAATTCTCAGAGCAAAAATTGCATCTGTTGTGCTCTTTCTGGGCATGAAGCCATACTGCTGCTCACAAATTTCCACAACCTTCCTTAACCTAGCTTCCACTACTCTTTCCCATACCTTCATTGTATGGCTCATCAACTTTATCCCCCTATAGTTACTGCAACTCTGCACATCACCTTTATTCTTAAAGATCGGCACTAACACACTTCTTCTCCATTCCTCAGGCATCCTCTCACTCTCTAAAACCCTGTTGAACAAACTAGCTAAAAATTCCACTGCTGCCTCTCCCAAACACTTCCAGACCTCCACCGGAATGTCATCAGGACCAACTGCCTTCCCACTTTTCATCCTCTTCAAAGCCTTCCTGACTTCATCCTTTCTAATCTTATCTACTTTCTGTTCCACAGAGTTCACCCCTTCTACTCTTTTTTCCCTCTCATTTTCCTCATTCATCAGCTCCTCAAAGTATTCCTTCCATCTCCTCTGTACACTCTCCTCACTTGTGAGCACCCTTCCATCTCTATCCTTAATAACTCTAACTTGCTGCACATCCTTCCCATCTCGATCCCTCTGCCTAGCTATCCTGTACAAGTCCTTCTCTCCTTCTCTAGTGTCTAACCTAGTGTACAACTCGTCATATGCCTTCTGCTTGGCCTTAGACACCTCCCTCTTCACTCTGCGCTGTAACCCCTTGTATTCCTGTCTATTCTCTTCTGTCCTGTCCATGTCCCACTTCTTCTTGGCTAACCTCTTCCTCTGGATACTATCCTGAACTTCCTCATTCCACCACCAAGTCTCCTTATCTTCTTTCCTCCTTCCAGATGACACACCCAGCACCTTTCTCCCTGTCTCCCTGATCACTTCTGCTGTAGTTTCCCAGTCATCTGGCAGCACTACCTGACCACCCAGAGCCTGCCTCAACTTCTGTCTAAATTCCTCACAACATTCCTCCTTTTTCAGCTTCCACCACTTGGTTTTCTTCTCTATCTTTGACCTCTTCTTCTTACAGACCATCAAAGTCATCCTACACACCACCATCCTATGCTGTCTGGCTACACTCTCTCCCACTACCACTTTACAGTCACTAATCTCTTTCAGATTGCCTCTTCTACATAGGATGTAGTCTACCTGTGTTCTCCTACCTCCACTCTTGTAAGTCACTCTATGCTCCTCCCTCTTCTGAAAATAAGTGTTAACCACAGCCATGTCCATCCTCTTAGCAAAGTCCACTACCATCTGTCCTTCAAGGTTCCTTTCCTTAACTCCAAACTTGCCCATCACCTCCTCATCACCTGTGTTCCCCTCACCAACATGTCCATTAAAATCCGCTCCTATCACCACTCTCTCACCCGTGGGAATACTCTCCATCACCTCATCTAATTCACTCCAGAATCTCTCTTTCTCCTCCAACTCACAACCTACCTGTGGGGCATAACCACTAACAACATTCAACATTACCCCTTCAATCTCTAACTTCAGACTCATCACCCTGTCTGACACTCTCTTCACCTCCAGAACATTCCTCACCAACTCCTCCTTCAGGACCACACCTACCCCATTTCTCTTACTATCCACACCATAATAAAACAGCTTGAATCCTGCTCCTATACTACGAGCCTTGCTACCCTTCCACCTGGTCTCCTGTACACACAGTATATCCACCTTCCTTCTCTCCATCATATCAGCCAGCTCTCTACCTTTCCCTGTCATAGTACCAACATTCAGAGTTCCTATTCTCAGTCCTACACTCTTACCTTTCCTCTTCTCTCTCTGTCTGTGCACTCTCCTCCCTCCTCTACTTCTTCGACCAACAGTAGCCCAATTTCCACCGGCGCCCTGTAGCGCAACGGCGCCGATGGCGGTCGTTGTTAACCCGGGCCTCGACCGATCCGGTATGAAATTCGTACTGACGATTCGCATGGTTAAATTTGGCAACGTTTTACGCCGGATGCCCTTCCTGACGCAACCCTCTCTATTTATCCGGGCTTGGGACCGGCACAGAAGTCACTGGACTGTGACCCCCATGGCTAGATTATATATATATATATATATATATATATATATATATATATATATATATATATATATATATACATATATTCATTCATTGTCTAGCTTATCTGATCTACTCTCGGGGAGCCTGTGCCTATCTCAGGCGTCATTGGGCATCAAGGCAAGATACACCCTGGACAGAGTGCCAACCCATCGCAGGGCACACACACACTCTCATTCACTCACGTAATCACACACTAAGGACAATTTAGAGACGCCAATCAACCTACAATGCATGTCTTTGGACCGGGGGAAGAAACTGGAGTACACGGAGGAAACCCCCGAGGCACGGGGAGAACATGCAAACTCCACACGCACGGCAGAGGCAAGAATCGAACCCCCAACCCTGGAGGTGTGAGGCAAACATGCTTAACCACCAAGCCACCGTGCCCGTGCTCTGCGCGAGATGCAGATATATATATATATATATATATATATCTCTGCATCTCTGCATCTCGCGTGCTCGCTAGCACTCACACCTTCCACATTTATTCAAGTTCCATTTCCTATTGGCCTCATCGTCATGCTTTAGTTGATGTCTTGTCTTGTTTGTTGCTTTGCCTTACAAAACCTTTCTCCTAATCTGTATTTTTTTTCCTTCTTTTTGTATTTTTGGTTGTATTTATTGTTTGTTTACCTTCCACAATAAAATTCTGCACCTGCACCTGCCACCTTCACAAGTCCAAGACAGGTTTCTTCCTCTTGTCATCTCAAGGAGTTTTTTCTTGCCTCACTCAACCTTGGCTTGCTCATTAGGGATAAATTTATACATTTATATCCAGAATAAATATATATTTCTGTAAAGCTGCTTTGTGAAAATGTTCATCATTGAACTTGCAATACAAATAAAATTAAATTGGATTGAACTGAATATTTAGTAAGAATACATGCTATGTTTTGCTAAGTCTGTGCTACAAGAAAAAAAAAACCTCAACCCTGTTACTGATTTCAGCAGCGAAAATCCTTATTAAAATGAGATATTGTTGCCTGAGGTGGGTTTCACATTTGAATTGTATCTTTTTTTAGATTCAATGGTGAAAATGTCATAAAATAAACTTCTGTTTATTATAAAGCCTAAATAGCTCCTCCATTTTGGAATCACCCGCAAATCACATGTCTGTTCTTTGTCCATTTTGGTGTCATTGTTAGAAGCATAAACACCTCTAAAAACAGGCATGGAGACACGTGTGCAACGTATCTCCCCCATGCACTCATTCACACATAACCGCACCATGTCCATACACACGACCTTCACCCGAGAATAAGCACTAATCAATTCAGATCAAAGAGCTTCAGTTACGCATTCCTGGGGGACAGGAAGTAGCTGGTGGGACGTAAACACGAGATGAACGATTCACGACTCTGTATGCATGTTGGTCAGTGTGGCTGGTGTCACAGTCACACTTTGTGATTTCCATGACCATTAACGAATATCAATTACACAAAGAGGCGTACTCTTTTTTTGTTTTCAGGATTCAGGACCTGTTGTAGTTTACTTGATGTGGTTTGTGACATGATCTTTTTCAGGTAAATGTTCTAAAAGCAATGATAACACTTAATTTTTACGTACAATATATTGCCAAAGGTTTTGCGACACCGCTCCAAATCATTGAATGCAGTACACAAAGCAAGGTCCATAAAGACATGGATGAGCAAGTTTGGTGTGGAGGAACTTGACTGACCTGACTGAGTCCTGACCTCAACCTGATAGAACACCTTTAAGATGAATTAGAGCGGAGACTGCGAGCCAGACCTTCTCATCCAACATCAGTGCCTGACCTCACAAATGTGCTTCTAGAGGAATGGTCAAAAATTCCCATAAACACACTCCTAAACCTTGTGGAAAGCCTTCCCAGAAGATTTGAAGCTGTTATAGCTGAAAGGGTGGGCCGACTCCATATTACATTCATGTGCATGTAAAGGCAGATATACATTATATATTATAAAAATAAACATCTCTCTGCCATGTCTCTATTCTTTTTAGAAACAAAACAAAATAAAACAGAATGAAATGGACAATCTGTGTTAAAACGAATGATTGCTAGAAAAGGATTTGATTCAAAATAATATTGTGTCGCTTTATTGTATCATGGTTTATCTGTACCTTTACCTAAAAAGTAACTTCCTTTCTTTGTTAAATATTCTTTCTTGTGACAGTAAGTAGATGTAAGTAGACTTTAGATGAAGAGCTTAAAAAGTGGACATGATGAGACACACATCTTTAACACCATATTAATACCACGGTCATGTGAGGACTCTGACTCAGCTGCTGACTCAGCAGAACAAACTTTTCATACACACACTCACTCACGCACTTGACAGACTTCTAATGACAGAGAGGAGCAGTGGAGCTGCATACGTGCAGCTTCGCATGGACACACCTTCCCACAATCACCTTCCAGTGGAGCAAATGGGAAAAAAATTACCATGTGGTTAATTTTAATGTTATTAATGTAAGATTCCCTTTTCCGAGCACAAAAGCCGTGAATGCATGAGACAGATGGGAATTGAAGGAGTTTTCCATTTACACACCACATTAAAAAGTGACTAAATCATCTAAATAGCTAGCAAGTACAATTAAAAGTAACTATTTACTATATTCATATAATAATACCTATTTAAATTATATACCTTTATATACCTATATAAAGTAAATAAAATCCTCATAATAAATCTTTGCCAATGTTTATTTCTGTTTTGTGATTTTCTTTTTTAAAAAGAATGGAACAACAACAAGCATATAATAAAATCTGAATGTTAAAAGGTCAATTTTAGTTGTTAACAGTTAAATACATAAAATGTCCACTTTATTAGGAACACCGGTGCACCTGCTCATCAATCATTGAGGTGGATGAGTGACGACAGCAGAAGACTACATCAGGTTCAGCCAAGAACAAGAAGCTGAGGCTATTATGGGCAGATACTCACCAAAACTGGACAGACTGGGAGAAAACAAGGTGATGTTTGTTCTAATCTTTAAGTGCTACGTTTCTGTGAATCTGTGTCAATTTCTTGTTCTTGGCTGACAGGAGTGGAACCTGATGTAGTCTCCTGCTGTTCTTACTCATCCACCTCAAGGTTTTATGTTTTGAGATGCTTTTCTGCTTACCACGGTTGCAAAGAGTGATTATATGAGTTACTATATGCAGCTTGAAAATCTAGCCATGGGGGTCACAGTCCAGTGACTTCTGTGCCGGTCCCAAGCCCGGATAAATAGAGAGGGTTGCGTCAGGAAGGGCATCCGGCGTAAAACGTTGCCAAATTTAACCATGCGAATCGTCAGTACGAATTTCATACCGGATCGGTCGAGGCCCGGGTTAACAACGACCGCCATCGGCGCCGTTGACCTACAGGGCGCCGGTGGAAATTGGGCTACTGTTGGTCGAAGAAGTAGAGGAGGGAGGAGAGTGCGCAGACAGAGAGAGAAGAGGAAAGGTAAGAGTGTAGGACTGAGAATAGGAACTCTGAATGTTGGTACTATGACAGGGAAAGGTAGAGAGCTGGCTGATATGATGGAGAGAAGGAAGGTGGATATACTGTGTGTACAGGAGACCAGGTGGAAGGGTAGCAAGGCTCGTAGTATAGGAGCAGGATTCAAGCTGTTTTATTATGGTGTGGATAGTAAGAGAAATGGGGTAGGTGTGGTCCTGAAGGAGGAGTTTGTGAGGAATGTCCTGGAGGTGAAGAGAGTGTCAGACAGGGTGATGAGTCTGAAGTTAGAGATTGAAGGGGTGATGTTGAATGTTGTTAGTGGTTATGCCCCACAGGTAGGTTGTGAGCTAGAGGAGAAAGAGAGATTCTGGAGTGAATTAGATGAGGTGATGGAGAGTATTCCCACGGGTGAGAGAGTGGTGATAGGAGCGGATTTTAATGGACATGTTGGCGAGGGGAACACAGGTGATGAGGAGGTGATGGGCAAGTTTGGAGTTAAGGAAAGGAACCTTGAAGGACAGATGGTAGTGGACTTTGCTAAGAGGATGGACATGGGTGTGGTTAACACTTATTTTCAGAAGAGGGAGGAGCATAGAGTGACTTACAAGAGTGGAGGTAGGAGAACACAGGTAGACTACATTCTATGTAGAAGAGGCAATCTGAAAGAGATTAGTGACTGTAAAGTGGTAGTGGGAGAGAGTGTAGCCAGACAGCATAGGATGGTGGTGTGTAGGATGACTTTGATGGTCTGTAAGACGAAGAGGTCAAAGATAGAGAAGAAAACCAAGTGGTGGAAGCTGAAAAAGGAGGAATGTTGTGAGGAATTTAGACAGAAGTTGAGGCAGGCTCTGGGTGGTCAGGTAGTGCTGCCAGATGACTGGGAAACTACAGCAGAAGTGATCAGGGAGACAGGGAGAAAGGTGCTGGGTGTGTCATCTGGAAGGAGGAAAGAAGATAAGGAGACTTGGTGGTGGAATGAGGAAGTTCAGGATAGTATCCAGAGGAAGAGGTTAGCCAAGAAGAAGTGGGACATGGACAGGACTGAAGAGAATAGACAGGAATACAAGGAGTTACAGCGCAGAGTGAAGAGGGAGGTGTCTAAGGCCAAGCAGAAGGCATATGACGAGCTGTACACTAGGTTAGACACTAGAGAAGGAGAGAAGGACTTGTACAGGTTAGCTAGGCAGAGGGATCGAGATGGGAAGGATGTGCAGCAAGTTAGAGTTATTAAGGATAGAGATGGAAGGGTGCTCACAAGTGAGGAGAGTGTACAGAGGAGATGGAAGGAGTACTTTGAGGAGCTGATGAATGAGGAAAATGAGAGGGAAAAAAGAGTAGAAGGGGTGAACTCTGTGGAACAGAAAGTAGATAAGATTAGAAAGGATGAAGTCAGGAAGGCTTTGAAGAGGATGAAAAGTGGGAAGGCAGTTGGTCCTGATGACATTCCGGTGGAGGTCTGGAAGTGTCTAGGAGAGGCAGCAGTGGAATTTTTAGCTAATTTGTTCAACAGGGTTTTAGAGAGTGAGAGGATGCCTGAGGAATGGAGAAGAAGTGTGTTAGTGCCGATCTTTAAGAATAAGGGTGACGTGCAGAGTTGCAGTAACTATAGGGGGATAAAGTTGATGAGCCATACAATGAAGCTATGGGAAAGAGTAGTGGAAGCTAGGTTAAGGAAGGTAGTGGACATTTGTGAGCAGCAGTATGGCTTCATGCCCAGAAAGAGCACAACGGATGCAATTTTTGCTCTGAGGATTTTGATGGAGAAGTATAGGGATGGTCAGAAGGAGTTGCACTGTGTGTTTGTAGACTTGGAGAAAGCATATGACAGGGTGCCAAGAGAAGAGCTGTGGTACTGTATGAGGAAGTCAGGAGTAGCGGAGAAGTATGTCAGAGTGGTGCAGGACATGTATGAGAGGAGCAGGACAGTGGTGAGGTGTGCTGTAGGTCAGACAGAGGAGTTCAAAGTGAAGGTGGGACTGCATCAGGGATCGGCTCTGAGCCCCTTCCTGTTTGCTATAGTGATGGACCAGTTGTCAGAGGAGGTCAGACAGGAGTCTCCTTGGACAATGATGTTTGCAGATGACATTGTGATCTGTAGTGAGAGCAGGGAGCAGGTGGAGGAAAACCTGGAGAGGTGGAGGTTTGCGCTGGAGAGAAGAGGAATGAAGGTCAGTCGTAGTAAGACTGAGTACATGTGTGTGAATGAAAGGGAGGGAAGTGGAACAGTAAGGTTACAGGGTGAAGAGGTGAAGAAGGTACAGGAGTTTAAGTACTTGGGGTCAACAGTCCAGAGTAATGGAGAGTGTGGGAAAGAGGTAAAGAAGCGAGTGCAGGCAGGTTGGAATGGGTGGAGAAAGGTGTCGGGAGTTCTGTGTGATCAGAAAATATCAGCGAGAATCAAGGGGAAGGTGTACAGGACAGTGGTGAGACCGGCCATGCTGTATGGTTTAGAGACAGTGTCACTGAGGAAGAGACAGGAGTCAGAGCTAGAGGTAGCAGAGCTGAAGATGTTGAGGTTCTCTTTGGGAGTGACAAGATTGGACAGGATTAGGAATGAGTACATCAGAGGGACAGCTCATGTTGGACGTTTGGGGGACAAAGTTAGGGAGGCCAGATTAAGATGGTTTGGACATGTTCAGAGGAGGGAGAGTGAGTATATTGGTAGGAGAATGTTGGACATGGGGCTGCCAGGCAGGAGGCAAAGAGGAAGGCCAAAGAGGAGGTATATGGATGTAATAAATGAGGATATGAAGCTAGTGGGTGCAAGTGTTGAGGATGCAGAAGATAGGGATAGGTGGAGAGAGATGATTCGCTGTGGCGACCCCTGAAGGGAAAAGCCGAAAGAAGAAGAAGAAGATATGCAGCTTGAACCCATTTTCCTCTGACCTCTCTTATCAACAAGGCGTTTCTACCCACAGAACTGTTTCTCACTAGCGTGTGTTGTGAGTATTAACAAGGATAAGAATAGTACAATAACTCATCTGTGTTCTGGAGAACAAATAACAGCTACCAAGAAAGTAGTAGAGCAAACAACTGGCATGGATCAGGTTGCTAGGTACACAGAAGAATAAATGAATGTGTTTTTACTACAGATGAAGATTTATTGTTTGCTCTGAGGAACTTGGTGCCTGTGAGAAATTTTCCATAATGAATCATGATGTAGAATCAGAATTAAGGACGTAGTGAAATGAAATAAACATAGCTTCTGTAGTTAATTTAGTTAATCAATACATTTTACTCATATTTTAAGCAATGGTGAACAATTTGAGAACAGAAAACAGGACAAATGGGAAAAATTTTCTGGCTTTGATTTCAAAGAATATATTGTTACTCTGTTGTATTATTTTTTGACCTTTACTGCCCCTGACCTTTGTTTGGTTATCATTAACAATGGTACAGCATATGTGACTAATTCCGTAGGCTACTTTATTTAAGCAGCATCATGAGGAATTGTACTTTTCTGAATAAGTTAATCCTATTTTGGAAGCTTATGCTAATAATTACTCTGTTGATTATTTTCAAAACAAAAAAATTGCTGTGTAAGTGACAAGAAGTGATGTCACAGGGTGACGCGTGATGTCACATAATCAACAACAGGGTGAAGTAATGCAGTCATCCAGTAAGAGGACAAAACAGTCTTTTATTCATCTACATACTACAGCCATTTGCCAATGCAAACTATTTTTATTCGTTAAAGAACAAATTATCATACTTCTTATCAGTTTATAGTTACATGTAATGTAATGAAACATCCATTAAACAATCTTGAAGTTAATAAGGCAAAAAAGGAAAGGAGCTTGTCAAAAAACAGCAAAGCTTAAAATCTCAGAAACTCAAATAGCTTGTACAACACAGGCAAATGTTTTAAGACAGAAGGCTAACATGAATTTTTAATTTTTTTTTAAAAGAGGCTTGTGCTGTTATAGCATACACTGTATTGCCCAAAGTTTTGGGACACCCCTATAAATCATTGCATTCAGGTGTTGTTGTTGTTGTTCAGGAGTTGGGAACTTTGTGGGACATCAGTGCACAAAGCAAGGTTTTTATGGGAATTTTTGACCATTCCTCTAGAAGCACATTTGTGTGGTCAGGCACTGATGTTGAACGAGAAGGACAGGACTCTGTGCAGGCCAGTCAAGTTCCTCCACACCTCACTCATCCATGTCTTTATGGACCTTGCTTTGTGCACTGGTGTGCAGTCATGTTGGAACAGGAAGGGGTCATCACCAAACTGTTCCCACAAAGTTGGGAACATGAAATTGTCCAAAATGTCTTGGTATGCTGAAGCATTAAGAGTTCCTTTCACTGGAACTAAGGGGCTGAGCCCAACCCCTGAAAAACAACACCTGAATTCAACGATTTGGCAGGGTGTCTCAAAGCTTTAGGCAATATGGTGTAAGTAAACACATTCCACAACATTAAATGTAACAATAAAGGGATAAAAGAAATGTACTAGGCTGTTCTTGTCATCAAATTACTGTGGTAGAAGAGGAATAAAACACTTCAGAACATGCTGTTATAGGGCAAAAAAATACACAGAGATGATAAAAGTAAATCTGATTGGCAGCAGGCTGCTTCACATCGTCTTATTGATTGTTTTAATATAACAGCAAGTTTTATTCCGTAAATAATGATTCCATAGGTAGAGATATGAATGTAACATCTACTGTAACCCCAATCTTATGACACTTCATATGACTCAAGTTGTGATACATGTGAGTCTGCACTCTACTGGAAAAGACAATATGATGAAATGAAGGTACTTCCCAAAGTTAAGTTCCCAATGATAACAGGAATGATGAGGGAATAATAATAATAATAAAAAAGGTTATTGAGAGGTGACACTTTCCAAAGGGTTTTCTGTAGCGTCCATAACCTCATTAGCTACTGCCATCTAGTGCTCTCACTTTCAGCTCTAAAGGATTACAAATAGTGGGAACATTACGAAAACAACAAAATGGTAGTTTTTTTTGATATCTAATTCGCTTTTAATTCTCATTTGTTTATTAAAATCTGCTAGAAAGGCATGTAATCGTTGAGGCTTGAATTAAGGCTTTTATTATGAAACACTACGATTCCGGAAGTTTGAAAACTTTACGTTCAGTGCAGAGTTGTTTTGCTAGCTAGTTTAGCATGTTGTTAAGTAGCTAGCTTTTGGATAATAATAATAATAATAATAATAATAATAATAATAATAATAATAATAATAATAATCGGATGGCAGCGTTTTTAAGCTTATAATATTTATGCACGATTTCTTCAGCTATGGAGACGTCCTTAAAAGGTTCTTGCAATGAACTCGGTGTTCATTTTTCTCGGTGAAATTTGTTTGTATGAAATTTGTAAATTAAAAAACAAATGTTTAATGTTTAATAAACAGCAGAGGCAACAGTGAGCTGTGTGCTAATGTTTAAATTTTTTAGCTAGTGGCTCACTTATATGATCTAAACTTTGGCAAGTCTTTGTGGTCTAAGAGGAACAATACACTTCCTGCTTTTGGGTTTTCTCTAGCAGCACAGCACAGCACGTCATGTTTTATTTCTTATTTAAAGACACTGTTTACTGATGTGTTTCTGTGGTCATGTAGGAAAAGCCAAGCGGAGACACCTGAGTGAAGCAGAGTGCAGCGGTTTGACCCAAAGCCTGACCGGAAGCCCTGCAATCACACAGCCTTTCACTGTCAACCTCCTTCATAAAGACCCTAATAAAGGTCTTCAGCCCAGGACCCCAACTAAAAAGAAACGACTAGGTATCATGTCATGCCACAAACACACACTACACTACGATCAGAAGCACAAAGTGGGTTGTGATTATATGATTTGCTTGTACACAGTGGAACAAAATGTTTCTCAAGGTCCATGTTTCCACACTTAACAGTATCCAAACCACATACGTCTTACATTTTTTGTGCATTACACAGCACAGGATATGTAAAGGAAGCACATGCATTTTTTTGTCCTATTTTCTGAGCCATATCTGATTCCTTTGCATCATTTCTTTTATTTCATTTGTTTATTTGTTATTAAACAGAGAGAGAGAACTGTAAAGAAGAGAGTAAATATGAGAGAATAGCTGTAAATGGGGTTCAAGTGGTTAAGGCTCTGGGTTGTTGACCCAAAGATTAGGGTTCAAGCCCCAGCACTGCCAAGCTGCCACCACTGGGTTCTTGAGCAAGGCCCCTAACCTACCCTGCTCCAGAGGTGCTGCATCATGGCTGACCCTGTGCTCCTACCCCAACCCCCAAGGATGAGACATGCAAAGAAAGAATTTCACTGTGCAGTGATGTATATGTGACACATAAAGACAACTTAAATAAGTTAACCTGATAGACAAATTTTCATCCATTGTCCCTGGTCAGTTCTTACAGTGACCAAAATGCATAACTTCATACCACGAACATCACCATGGCTGAAAATGACCCACATTATAGAACAAAATAATCTTCATAGAGGTCAATAAGGAGACAAATGAGGAGGAAAAATATCTCTGTTGCTCTGAAAAGCACTTCATTGCTCCTGGCTCACAAGAAGAAACGTGGTTGAGAAATGGGCATTTGACTTTGCCGAATGGATGAGTGATTCTGTGTCCACTCATACTCCCACTCCCATTGTTACTGTCTTTAGCTTCTTTGTTTTTAATTTTATGTTTGCACAACAGCCAAGACCACATCCTTGCTCTGCCATGGCTCAAGAAATGTCCTTGTAGACAGCTCAAATTCAGTAGCAGGGGGAAAAATAGCCATTTACACACATACAACATAATTGAAAAGGTCAGAGTGCAGCAAAAAATATCACAATACTGGTATTGGTATTTGTATGACACAGGTGCCATCACATGTGTTATAATCATCAAGCCAGGTCAGAACTCGTAAAGCACCTAGCTGTATCACGTGTTTTGGACAAGGCCAGAACTGAGAAAACATCCACAATATTTTAAAGATCCTGAGCTCTGAACATCTAGAGATTTGCATGTCCTCCACATGTCCATGAAAACAAAAACAAAAAAAAAAACACGTGGGTGAGTGGCTCTAAATTGCCTTGTGTAAATGAGTGTGCCAATTCAATTAAATTTATTTGTATAGTTTTTTTTAAACAATGGACATTGTCTCAGAGCAGCTTTACTGAAGTATAGAAACATAGAGGGAAATTTTTTTTCAAAGTTAAGCTACTATTTTGTCCCTAATGATCAAGCCTGAGGCGACGGTGGTAGGAAAAACTCCCTGTGAAGATATGAGGAAGAAACCTTGAGAGGAACCAGACTCAGAAGGGAACCCATCCTCATTTGGGTGACACTGGACAGTAAATAATGTAAATGTAAACAGTGTCCTTTCTACAACAGCAACCAAGAGCTCTTAAGGACCTGTAGTTTCTGAGTTCATTATAGACTTAACACTAAGTGTGTCAGGTATATAAGACCATCTCTTGTCCAGGGTCAACATGACCATGTTGATTGTGTTCTATAATTCGCTGAAAATTATTTATCTGAATATGTATACACACAGTATATTATCTGTATATTGGCCTGATCTTGAATTAGGACTCGTGTTTTTCCGTTTTGAATTTAAAGGGACAGATGGCCGACAGCAGAGAGTCATTACAGGATTCTTTCCGTCTGCCGGAGTCCTGAGCAGCAGCCCGCAAAAAGGCAACACAGTGAAGACGGAGCCTGGACTGAACCATCACATTGTCCTGAAAGAGGAGGAAGAGGACCGGCACGAGGTGATGGAGCTCATGGAAGGCATTACTGAAGAGATGTTTCTGGATGATGAGGAGTTTGAGAGAGGCGTGTGTTCGGTAAAGAACGAGGAAAATGAGCAGGAGGTGATGGGGGCAGGATGCAGTAGTTGGGCTTCTTCTCCATCTCGCTCTAGCTTTCCTAATGGACATGTGAAAAAGGAGGAAGAAGAAGACGAAGAGTATGATGTGCAAAGCCTCCCTGATGCTCATTATGGGTTACTGGGACTGAATCAGATGCTTCTGGAGCCCCAGGGTCACATTCAGGACTTACCTGAAGAGCTACTGAGTGTTATTTTCGCTCAGCTCCCAGCTGATGATCTTTACCGCCATGTCAGTCTGGTGTGTCAGCGCTGGAGAGACATCGTCATGGACAGTCAGGTCTGTGTCCTTTACCTTGTATGTTAAGAATTTTGCCGAATTATTAAGTGACATCAGTTTGGACTGTCATTTCTGCTCTAGTTTCTGCCATGGAAGAAGTTGTACTACAGATACCAGAAACAGGAGGAGATTGCAGTGAGACAGCTGAATGCCCTCCTTGAAGACAATGCCATTGTCCGAAAAGATGATCTCTGTGTGCTGAACATGGTGAGGTAAGGTTCTCAAGACACCCTGAAGGATGTTTTTTTTATTAAACAGCTTTCTTATAAAATCTACTCTAATGAAAAGCTCAGGACTCTGTACAGACCAGGAGAAAAGCTATTGATGTGGACAAATCATAAACTTATTAGCTAACCAACCAGGCAAGTAAAACCTCCAGAGTGCTGCCCAGTCCCATGTATTTGTTGCCTGGAAACCTAAAGCTGAGAAGCAGTAGCTAATGTAACATATGGTAGCTATCAAGGTAATGCAATAATATTGAGTACATCTGTCAATCATGTTGCCTGTAATTTTTTTCCAGAAAGATCACTCTCTCATACACAGTGTTGGGGAGTAACTAGTTACATGTAACGGCATTACATAATATAATTACAAAATAAATGTAACAGTAATTCGTTACAGTTACTGAGAAAAAATGTGAAAAAACAGTTACTTATGAAAACGTTAAAGATTACAAATAGGGCTACATCTGAATATTTAAAAAAACAAACAAAAAAAAAAAACCTAAGGTATGTTGTATAATAATGTGTTGCTAGAATTTGTTAAAGCGGTGCTATTCTGATGCTTTTGATTGGTTCTCTGGTTTGAACTTGCCAATTACATTAATCCACATTACCGCTGAAAGCTTTAGGCTACTACAACCTGTCTGAGAGTCCCCACCATGGCGAGTGATAAAAATGCATTTCAGTGCTGGAAATTTAAAAATAATGTCATCCTGAGATCCGATAAGGGCGCAAATCTAACAGTTCAGTGCAAAATGTGTTTGCATGCTGTTAAAATGCTTTCAACATCAAATGCTTCAATGTGGAACCTGAGGAAGCATCTGCAGGTATGTTACCTAACCTTACTTTATTTTATAAAAGCATATGGGTTTTGTCATTATTGTGAGTGTACAGAAATAAAACCCTTTAGTTTGGAATGATATATTACTGGTTTCTGTATAATAAAAAGTGACGGCGTGGTCAGTGGAGTTACTGTAGCCGCTATGTGGAAAAAAATCCACCAAAACGTGCCAGCGTGCTCATCGACCCCATAGTGTATTCAAGACCTGTATTCAAAACATTCACAACAAATGAGCTAGTCTGCTAGCTACCTTTACCAGGCACACTTCTATTTATCAACCCTTTGACAGAAAATATATAGCTCACATTTTTCCTCCTTGAAAATGTGTTGGTAATGTCAGATCTAATATAGCTTAGTTATTTTAACATTGTAGCATACGTTATGGTGACTCACAAAGTCATCGAGCTGTGAAATTTGCGTGCGCACACACACATTTAATTCATGTCTTTCCCTAATTGCATTGACGGCTATGAGACACCAGTGTTTTTCTTTTATTAACTGTTTTATTAACTGTTTTATTTCCCATTTGGGTTTATGTAGATGCTTTCTTTTTTCAGATTATGTTTTTTTCCCCAAGGCATTGTTACTTGCAGTGTGTCCTGTCATAGCTATGTAAAGATTTGATTCCTAAAACAGTATTATCATATTTTGTTATGAAGTCTGGTGTTGTGGTGGCTGTGCGTAAAATGAAATGAATATAATCTTAATTCAAGTGATGAAAGATGTTGAAATTCTAACAGTAAACAGAGTTGAGTACTACTGTAAGGTTAACCCTGCCTGCTGTAAATGTTTGGAAATGAGTTAGTTGAAAATATCCATTAAAAACTTAAAAGTAATCAAAAAGTAATGTTACTTTACTTTTATAAAGTCACTGAAAAGTTACACTACTTATTACTTTTTAAATAGGATCATTTGTAATCTGTAACCTATTACATTTCCAAAGTAACCTTCCCAACCCTGCTCATACATGAACTAAAGATTTCAAGCGGAACTTCTGCCAGTACTACAGGCTACTTTTTTCTGTCAGATTATGACGTAGTTCACTTTTAGCTCCCTTTTTCCTTGCTCAGTCTTTCAACAAGTGATGCAAGTGTTGTTTTTCGTAGCAGTTAAGCACCTAAAAGTCCTTCCCCTGAGACACTGTAATGCTTTAATGGTCCACTGGATCGTCTAGAGAGGACTGAAGAGGTGCTGGATGATGCAGGTTTAGTGGTTAACAGGACAAATTGTTCATCTTAGATTGTTTTAAGGCTAAATGCAAAATACGTCACTGATTTCTCAAGGATTATTTCGAGGGTTAATGATCTCAGGTTTTTAATGGAGGGAGGATGGCTTAGTGGTGAACACATTTTCCATGCACCTTCAAGGTTGGAGGGTCGATTTTCACCTCGATCCTGGAGTTCGCATGTGTTCCCTGTATCTCAGAGATTTCTTCCTCCAGTCCATAGGCGTGTGCTATAGACCAGGGGTCCCCAACCTTCTTTGTACCATGGACCGGTTTGATACTGGACCATTTTACTGGGGGGTGGGTGGGGGACATTTGTTTTTGGGTCATTTTAGCATGGGTTAGCTTGCGGGGTTACATATGTATGGAAAAACCCACGACTGAGTCAAATGCGGGAGTGTAGCGCGGTTGGAGGTGGCAATTTTTCGAAATAATATATATATAAAAAATACATGTGTGTTTTTTATATATATATATATATATATATATATATATATATATATATATATATATATATATATATATATAATTTTAAGTTATATTTATAAAATTATAAGTGTACTTGATTCTTTGCGACCCAGTACTAAATGATCTACAGCTCGGTACTAGTCAACAGCCCAGTGGTTGGGGACCCGTGCTGTAGACTGATTGGCATCTCTAAATTGTCCATAGTGTGTGAATGTGTGTGTGTTTGTGCCCGGTGATGGGTTGGCACCCTCTCTAAGGTGTCCCGTGCCCTGTTCCGCAAGTCCCCTGGGATAGGCTTCACGCTCCCCATGACCCTGTGTAGGGTAAGCAGATGGATGGATGGATTGAAAGCATAGCGCTGAAATGTAAAATCATAACTGAGTGCCAGTGAACACAGGTTTGCTACTGATGTTGGAATCAGCTAATATGTTGGAATTGTACTAGTGGAAATGTAGTTCAGCTCTGCAGCAGTTTAAACTGGGCTGCTGTTGTTGCAGGCACATGGCACAGTTTAAGCACAGCAGACAGGTGAACGTGGAAGATGTTTTGCGGTGTGTGAAAAGCCATCGGCTCTATGCCCAGGCAGAGGCCTGCATCAAGCACAGGCTGCCAGACATGGAGACGATTGATGGGGTACGTAGCAATTTATTTTTTTGTGGATTCTTTGAGAGTAAGATAGTATTGCAAATCTTTGTTAAAAACGAAGCAAGTTTTTAAATTCAGGTTGATTAAACTGTTCATCTTTTTCACTAGACAATAAACACATCAGTTTTATACCACAACAATTTGCCAACAATTTTTTAATTTGATTGAAAAACATCTACTTTTTATCTGTTTATAGTTATGCTGAATGTTCTGGAACGTACGCAAGACTTATCAGCTGAAAACAGTTGTTCCTTCACAAGCTTATCATGTTACTTTGTCTCTGCTGAAATTAGTAACACTTAAAAATGCAGCTTGTCATGTCACTTTCTGAGAAAAGACCCATCTCAGATAATTTAAAGTTACTGATTATTCTATAATTGTTACAAAACACGGATACTGGAGACTCTTCTTGTCAAGAATTTCACAAATATAAATAATAAACATAAAATGGCCGAGATTTGTGATCGAGCTGCTGTTGAAGAACATTAATCAACACTTCCTGACATTCTGAGAATTCAGCATGGATATAATGTAAACTATATTATCATTTTAGATTGTTGATAAAGAGGAAAATAATGATTTGAAATTGATGTGCTGTAGGGCCCAAACCCCTGGTCTGCCATGGCTCTGATGCTCATCCTTGCAGATGGAGTGAAGGATGTCCTGGACCTGGTGGCTCGTTTACGAACCTCTGGCTGTTTACTGACTCCAGACAGAGTGTCAGAGTTCCTATGGGCTGTGGCTACACTTCTCCTCGCCATGAGGAACACTAACATTAACATCACTAACAGGTTAAACTATCTTTTACAAAGTAAAGCCAAGAAACATATTCACTGGTGGTGTGATTGATATTTCCAGTCACACCACCGTGTGTGGAGCTCTTTGTGGATTGGGTTGACGTCCACCGATTCACAGAAAAAGGGTTGAAAGGGTTCTTTCTGTGTCTTGTTCCTCACTCAGGTGGCACTACAATATTTTTTATGTGTTGCATCTAATGGAGAACGCACCTCCGCCTCTGAGTCATGGTGACGGCAGGTACAGGACCATTTTAACATCTGCTGTTTTAAACTGAGCACATGAGATTCAAATATTAATTGTTGCTTCTGTTTTATTCACCTCACTCTCTCTGTGTGCAGAGAAAAGCAGATATACGTCACTCATGAACAGCAGCAGATCCTCAATCACGACATTCAGAGACACCACATTGTCAAAATCATGGCTTTTGCTGGTAAGAGCCATTGAATTGAAATTATTTGCATCCTTACTCACCAGTTACTGTGTACATGCTGTTGATTGTGCTGGTATTTTTATGTTTCAGGTACTGGAAAGACGACGACTCTGGTGAAGTATGCGGAACAAAGGCCTCATTTGCGCTTCCTCTACATTTCCTTTAACAAGTCTGTGGCCGTGCAGGCCAAACGCAGTTTTCCTTCTAATGTAGAATGCAAGACCATACACTCTATGGCCTACAAAGCTATTGGACACAGGTCAGTTTCTTAAATGAGTTTCAAAACAGTTTAGGCAGAAAGACCGTCTCATTTGAAGTAATTATTTGCCAGTAACCATGTTCTGAGTAAGAGTGATTATGAAAAGTGTTTTTTTTCTTTTCTAGGTACAAAAGTCTGAGTAAGCTATGTAGTAATCTGAAACCGTTCACAGTGGCCTGGGTGCTTCCTAAGGGGCGTGGGGGCTTCGTTAACGCCAAGGTCGTAACTGAAACCATCAACAACTACTGCTCCTCCACGGATGAGTGCATTGGCCCACAGCACGTCCCGGATCACTACAGGAATACCAATGGGCTTGAGGAGTGCCCAAGTGAATCCAAAAAGAAGGTGTGCAGATATCCAGGTTATCCATTCATATAGACACATATACATACATTTTCCAAAATTCTTGCACATAACATGGACATGATGGGCATTGGGTAGTGTTGATACCTCACAGCTTCAGGGTCCCTGGTTCAGTCCTGAGCTTGAAACACATATCTGTGTGGGTTTCCTTCATGTTCTCCAGCTTCCTCCACCATACTAAAACATGCTGGTTAGGTGGATTGTTTGCACTAAATTACCCCAATGTATCAAGGAGTGTGTAAATGTATGTACGTGTTGTGACCCGCAATGTACTGGCATCCCATCCAGGGTGTATTCCCAACTCACACTGAGGCTCCAGATCCAATGTGACCCTGACCAGGATTAAGCAGTTACTGAAAACAAATAGGATGGGTGAACATGAGCATGTGCAGTAGGGGGCAGTGTTGCATGTACCAAGACAGAAGAAAGTCTTACTCTACTGTCAATATCTTAAATGGCTCCATTTTGTTTTTGCCTAGTTTGAGTAGGCATCTCTTCCCAAATCTTAATCATTCACTGTTTACTTGAAGCATAGTACAACAGAATTAAACAGTGCACAATTCTAGATGTGCTTAATGGCTCCTCTGCAGGCCACTGTTTTACCCATAATCCCCTTCTCTGTGTCTTGATACAGCTACTTAAACATGAATCTTTCTTAACACACACCAACCTGCAACTTTAGCTGTGTGTGTGTCTCTCTCCAGGAGTTTGCACACGACGCACAAGACATTTGGAAGAAAATGACTGAGCTAAAATCCACCAAGGAAGCAGCGTACCACATAACCCATGATGGTAGATTTAATAAATTCCTCACTTTACATTTAGCAAGATGAATATATGTTTAAGCTGACCTAAGAGTGCTCGCTGTGTGTCATTCCATCTAACCTTATGGAATTTTATTAGACCAGGGTCACACTAAAAATAAAACTTGATCATAAAAACTTATTTTGTGAGTTTTTGTTCATTAACTAATTAAATATTCTAAATGTTGGCCCATTGCTTACATACTGTATAATGTACACTTGTTTATACAGGTTACCTCAAACTGTGGCAGCTGCAGAAGCCTGAACTCAAAGACTACGATTTGATTTTCATAGACGAAGCTCAGGATTGCACTCCAGGTACTTTCTGTTTTCAGACAGTTAGAGAGCGTTTACCCGATCCTTAACCATCGTGCACTTTATCTATGTTTCTGCTTTTCTTCAGTCATCATGGACATCATCCTTTCTCAGTCATGTGGAAAGATCCTGGTTGGAGATCCCCATCAACAAATATACACTTTCAGAGGAGCCATAAATGCTTTACATACTGTTCCACACACACATCTTTACTACCTAACACAGGTACATACACACACACACACACACACACACACATATATATATATATATATATATATATATACACATATACATATACATATATATACATATATATATATATATATATATATATATATATATATATATATATATATATATATATACAAGCTTAAATTTGTATAAAGTTTTCCCTTACTGAAGGCTTCAGTAGAATTGAACCCGTAAATGTAAGAATAATAAATCTGTTCATCAATTGGAACTTTTTTTGGATTATCGACTAGCCGTTTATTTTTCATTCATGTCTTTAATCATGTTTATGTCTCTCTTTTTTTTTTTTTTTTTAAAGAGTTTTAGATTTGGCTCTGAGATCGCCTACCTTGGTGCGACGGTCTTAAATGTCTGCAAAAAGGTGAAAAAGATTTTGGTTGGTGGGCGTCAGGATGGTAGGTTTAACACACAGCACTACTCAATACACATCTGCATTACTATCTGAGTGTGTTAATTCCACAGTGTTTCTTCAGGCACTGTGAGAGGTGAGGACAGTGAGACTCTGGACAACATAAGACTGGCTCGTACACAGGTTGGAGGAAAAGTGGCCATTCTGTGTCGCTGTAACGTAACTGTGTTCAGCGAAGCAGTGCGGCTCACCGACATTAACCCTAACTGCAAGATCCACATAGTCGGTGTGAGTTCTCATGATCTTGTCTTATCTGTAAACCGATTACTTGTATTCTTGTGAGATCATTGACTGAACTGTTGTATACACACGTGGACAAAACTGTTGGATCAAACCTGAGACAGCTCACGAGGAGTGGGCCAAAATACCTGTGGACAGGTGCAGAAGTCTCACTGAGAGTTACAGAAATCGCTTGATTGCAGTGATTGCCTCGAAAGGTTGTGCAACAAGATGTTAAGTTAAGAGTACCATCATTTTTGTCCAGATCAGTTTCATTAGTTTTTTTTAAGCTTCTGTTGAACCAAAAGCAATGTCTCATTTTCATTAGTCAATTTTCAGTAAATTTTTATTTATTATTATTTTTGTCAGTTTCAAGTGATTTCAGTGACCATTGTGGGGGTTTTTTTCTTTAATGGAAGGGTACTAACAATTTTGTCCACATGTGTATATGTTTTTTTTAATGAGATGAGATTTTTTTTGTTCTTGCTTTTTAGGGTATTGACAATTTTGGGTTGAAACAAATCCTAGATATCTGGATTCTGATGCAGCCAGAAGAAAAACGTAGGAAAGGTGAGTTCTTCAGATCACAGTATTTAGTATAGGTTTTATTGAAGCACATAATTAGTTTGTCAACATTGCATTATAATCATATGCACCAACCAGGCACCTTTCTATCAGAACCAGCATTAACTTCTTCAGCAATTTCAGCAACAGTAGCTCGTCTGTTGGATCGGATCACACGGGTCAGTCTTCGCTCTCCACGTGCATTAATGAGCCTTGGCCGCCCATGACCCTGTCAACGGTTCACCACTGTTCCTTCCTTGGACTACTTTTGACAGATACTGACCACTGCAGACTGGGAACACCCCACAAGAGCTGCAGTTTTGGAGATGTTCTGATCCAGTGGTCTAGCCATCACAATTTGGCCCTTGTCAAACTCACTCACTTGACCATTTTTCCTGTTTCTACCACATCAACTTTGAGGACAAAATGTTCACTTGTTGCTTAATATATCCCACCCACTAACAGGTGCCATGATGAGGAGATAATCAGTGTTATTCACTTCACCTCTCACTGCTCATAATGTTATGCCTTATCGGTGTGACTCTCACATAGAATTAGGCTTTTTCTTTCCTCCGTTTTAAATATCCTCAACAGTTGAGGCACCTCTGTATCTTATATACGTTCATATATTGCCATGTCATCAGAGAGGAAATAAAACAAAACCTCACAGGATAAATAATTACGTGAGATGACTGTGCTGTTGATATGGTTTGTGTCTGAGTAGTATTCATGATCTTGTATTTTGTATCATTTACATTTATGGCATTTGACAGATGTCCTTATCCAGTGCGATTTACGGAAGTGCTTTGAAATTTCCATTAATGAATACATCGATACTGGTTCATGATGTCACGGACTGGGAGATAATACAGCAAGAAATGAAAATTTTCTCCCCTATTTCTCTTTACCTCCAGAAAGCTTGTGGATTAAGGACCCATTTATCCGGAGTTTTTGTAAAGAGAAGCTGGGTGGTTACGTAGGCCTGAGGAGGTATGCCACACAGACGGAAGACCGTGAGCTGGAGGCCAAACTGTCAGTGGTGGATAAATATAACAAGCGCATTCCAGAGCTGGTGGATCGGCTCTACAACTGCGCTCAGAGCAAGCCGAACAGCGCAGGTTAGACAAATAGTCTAGTGGCAGTTGTTTGAATCTCATTAAATGCTTGTAATACATAGTGTTTTACTTTTAACATCTGCATTATAAGGCAGAAGTCTTTATCTTCTCTTTGTTTTGTAGATTATATCCTAGGCACGGTGCACAAATCTAAGGGTCTGGAGTTTGACACGGTGGTGGTGATGGATGACTTTATAAAAGTGTCTTGTTCCAGACACAACCTGCAGAGAATGAACATTAACCCAGGTTTATTCTGCTTTTTAATTTCTGCTCAGACTGTGTGTGTGTGTGTTAGAAGAAAGGGTTAAATAGATATGTGCAGTAAACCCTCTCTCTGTCTATAGCTATCAGAAGAGCTGATGCAGATGAGTGGAACCTGCTCTACGTGGCCATGACACGTGCTAAGAGAGCGCTGTACATGACCAAGAGCGTGAGCAACATCCTCACACTTGCAGGGGTGAGTAGTTCTTCCTTGACTTCACCTGGAAGGACAATAAAGGCCATTAACTTTACAGTGGATGTGACTTACACACATCTGAACTGCAAAATGTCATTGTGTAATTTGTATTTATTCATAAAAGAAAAACAGTTAACTCCATAAATCTTGGCACCCTTTAAGAAGTTTCCCTAGTTATTTAAGTGGAAAATTTGACAAAAACATTGGGAAAACATTACACGTTTTGCTCATGCTTTAATGCATGTTTTGAGTTCTGTAATTTCAACAAGAGATATACCCACCTGAGCTGGGCTTTTTGCCCATCTCAGTTGCTCTACATTGCACATTTTGCACTTTATAATATTCATTCATTCATTCATTCATTGTCTACCGCTTATCCGATCTATTCTCGGGTCACGGGGAGCCTGTGCCTATCTCAGGCATCATTGGGCATCAAGGCAGGATACACCCTGGACGGAGTGCCAACCCATCGCAGGGCACACACACACTCTCATTCACTCAATCACACACTACGGACAATTTAGTGATGCCAATCAACCTACAATGCACGTCTTTGGACCGGGGGAGGAAACCGGAGTACCCGGAGGAAACCTCCGAGGCACGGGGAGACACAGGAGGCGGGAATCGAACCCCCAACCCTGGAGGTGTGAGGCAAACGTGCTAACCACTAAGCCACCTAATTCATATCAATGAATCCAATATCAATATCACTGTACTTTATATGCTTTCAGTATTCCATACTTCAACTATTTCTTTTTGCCAGTGTCATTTGTTTTCTATATTTCCTTATATATTTTTATTTCTATTTTTTATCCTACTGTTGATTACATTCTTCAATGATGGGAACCTCATCCCAATTTGGTTGACATGGACAGTAAATAATGTAAATGTAAATAACGGCCTTTCTACAACAGCAACCAAGAGCTCTTGAGGAACTAATAGGTCAGTGTAGTTCCCGAGTTCATTATAGACTTAGCACTAATTCCTTCCTGCCGAAAGCCGACTGATGCAATGGCAGTTCAGAGACGGCGTCGCAGGCTGTCCATGCAGACATATCCCCAGCAGCAGTGAGCACCACCAGTACTCACTGCTGCATTATGTTTGATTGTGTATGTGAGAAAGTACACTTTGAATTTCCTTCTACTATAGCTAGAAATTGTCTCTTAGACAAAGATTTGTCAGAGAAATGCAGAGAATATAACAGCAAAGAATAACATTTGGAGTCTATACTTTCAGTTGTTGATCATCCATCAGAATATTTTCAACAGACTGAAATTTATTTTAGGAATGAAACGCGATGGTATCAAAGTATATTCTGATGTATGTTTGCATGACCCTGGTTGTAGGAATACTTTCTGAGATTTGAGCTGACCAGTACGCTTTTAAATAAGGATCAGCATCGCCGATGCAGCACCAGAGAGTGTCCCAACCTCATCACTACCGAGTCACCGCTCAGCATGCACAAACTCCCTATCAGATACGTACGTCCCACACAGTTCTCATGTTCTCAGGATTCTGCATTGTGCATCGTAATTGCACATATAGCTGCCATAATCTGTGTGTGTGTGTGTTCCAGATGGACACTGCAGAGGAAGGCGGTGTTCTCTGCGCTACATGTGTGGAACAGCGTGTAGGTCCTGCAGCTTATCTTCTCTCTCCACCTGAGACCATCAAGTCTATGCATTACACAGAGGAGCGACCTGATCTGCCTGTTAACATCGCCATGCTGCTGGCTCTGCTCTAACAGGACAACAGACTATTTTTGTACACTGTGGATATGTAAATGGTTCAGAGAGAGAGAGGGACTGTATCTTTGTTTAAACTGTTTGTAAATTTTCTTTGAGTGTGTGTGTGTTTCTGTGCCTAAATGCTATGATCCAGTTTGAGGCAGCTGGCATTTCTACATATTCAACATATTTTATTTTCCAGTCAGTCCATAAAGACATGGATGAGCGAGTTTGGTGTGGAGGATCTTGACTGGCCTGCACCCAGTCCTGACATCATCTTGATAGAACACCTTTGGGAGGAATTTGAGCGGAGACTACGAGCCAGACCAAAACTGGGACGTCTGCCTTTACATGCACATGAATTTAATATGGAGTTGGCCCACTCCTTGCAGCTATAACAGTCTCTTTGATCGTACCGCAGGAATGCTGAGGTTGCCTGGAGCAGGACCGTGCCAGTGCTTTCCTGTCTTCCATTGCTGTAATCATGTGCAAATTTTCACACCAGTCTGGAACACACATTATTATGCCACTGAATTGAATTTTGTTTCACAGTCCTTTATCATTTTTACTCTATAGGAAGCTCTGATGTATGTCTTCCAGAGGAACAGAGACATATTTTTCTAATAAGGTGAGCTTTTTTTCAATTAGGACTTGATCATATTGTTAGAAATCAGTACTTTTGATGACGTACCAGTGGACCTTTTATGACTGAATGTTATCAGTGTTTTACAGCCTTTTGCACTATAAACTTTGTACAGTGTGTATTCATATTATGAGTTTTTATGTTTTTTAATCTGTTC
This sequence comes from Hemibagrus guttatus, assembly GCA_033459395.1. Lineage (NCBI taxonomy): Eukaryota > Metazoa > Chordata > Actinopteri > Siluriformes > Bagridae > Hemibagrus > Hemibagrus guttatus. Next base: position 7,766,405 of record JAUCMX010000018.1, read on the forward strand.
ATGTACGTAAAGAATGACATATTGTACTTAAAAACAACTGTCAGTAAAATGTCTTATCAAAGTGTGTTGATTTTACATGGAGAACTTTCAGGAATGCATTTGAAATCTGAAAGGTTATTTATTTGGCTGTTGCTTTCATTTAAAGCATCTTACAACTGAGAAGTTGAGGTATAAGGGTCCTCATCGCTCAGTGGCAGCTTGGAGGTACAGGAAAAAGTAACATGATGCCACTTTGAGAGCAACCTTCTGTAACTGATCCTAATATTGCAGGTGTATAAAGATCACGCCCTTTATCTGTTGTGGAATAGAGGACTAAATATTGCTATTATATTCTATATTGGGTTTTTGTGTTTCCTTTTAGTTGATTTTTAGGGTTGTGGAGTCTTAAAATCACTTATTAAATGCAACCTCTGACAGAAATAAAGGTACAGAACTTCCTTGTTGAACACCGTCAAATAGCCCAGCATCAGAGAAATCTAAAGTTGATCTCTCGTTACATGAGCTAGAAGAGAACTTCCTCACTGCCCTCAACAAGAGAGCTGACTCCCTTAAAGTAATGATTAAAACAAATTCAAACACCATTGAAGAGTTGAAATCATCCCTCCTCTTTGTCAACACAGAAACTGTGGATTAGCAGAAATCTAAAGTCGAACTAACAGCCAAAGTTACTGAACAAGAGAGCGCTATTTCTCAGCTGGAAAACAATCATTGATGCAGAGCGCTACAGACGGAGGTGGTGTCTACGACTATACGGAGATCCAGAAGCGGAAAAAGAAAAGGTCAAGGTCAAGGTGATGGAGATATGTGAGGGAGTGTCACCTGAGCTCGCGGCAAAGATGAGTGAGGCGGTGGATGTAGCTCACAGATTGGGCAGGCCGGTATCGGGTCGAGCGAGGGACATTATCATCCATTTTGCACTGTGCTGGGTGAGAGACTGCATCTGGAAAAGTGCAAAAAAAACAGCAACTACCTCAAACTATGCTTTGGAGAACATTGACATTTCTGGCATTTGGCAGACGTCCTCATCCAGAGCAACTTACAATTTATCTCATTTTATACAACTGAGCAATTGAGGGTTCAGGGCCTTGCACAGGGGCCCAGCAGTGGCAGCTTGGTGGACCTGGGGTTTGAAGTCACAACCTTCCAATCAGTAGCCCAACTCTTTAACCACTAAGCTACCACATCCCTGGCCAAAGAAGAAAAATCGTCCTGTGCACTGCTTTGGCCTTATGTTCAAAAAGCACGCAACAAAGGGGAAAAAGGCTTACTTTATCGGCTCTAAAGCATACGCTGACGGCAGAGAAATCATTGCAGAAAAAATGGATATTACTCGATACAACTGTGAAAGTTTTAATGAAAAACAAACAGGAACAGAAGCAAGAACAGTAAATTAACAGTAATATTACAAGAATGAATCTACAACTACATTTTGTGTGTGTGTGTAAAATCCTACAGAACAACATCCTTCATCGTGTTTTTGTCACACATGCTATAAACAATTATTCATTCAAATACAAATGCATGAAAACACATTTTATGTAAAAAGTCATGTATTGGAGTTTAGACACATTTGAACGCCATGTTTCTTTCAGTAGTGACTGCATGTATGATGGAAAATAAAACATTCCAATCCCAAAATATTTCGTTTTTAAAAGTTAAAAACAAAGACGATTTAAAAACAATCGTGTTTTTATTGATCACGAGCTACTTTAATTTCAATTTTGAGTTATTTTATTCAAAGTCACCAAGCTACTTAGTGTAAATAATTTTTAATAAAAGATATTGTTCCTAAAGTATGGGTCCTGCTGTGGATCATGAAAACTGAAGGAGTTTGAATTAAGGAAAGCATGCTTTATATTACAATAATATTTTGCTTTTGTTTGCTTGAAAATAAACATAATAAATGAAGAAATTTCTGAGAAACACTTAGCACGCAGTCTAATGCAAGGTTAAAAACAATATCATGCTGCTTAGAAAAAATAGAAATGGTTCTAGGTTTATAAAATCATACACTCGAGGGTGTGCTGTTCTATATTTATCCATTAAAAGTCAAATTGAAGCTTGTGGATCGTCTGTGAAAGAAGGCTAGCTAAACTGGCGAGTCCTGAAAAACATTCCCAGAATGTTCGTTACAAAGCGCTGAGACTAGAGACATCTTCCATCGATATTAAATAAACATCTCCTTACAGAAACTGATTGAGTCTTGATCTTAAAAAAATAAAAATAAATACTGACCTTTAACTGTGAGCTTGTGATCTACCGTGCCTAGATAAGTGAACAGATCAATATGAATGGACACCTCTCCTACAGTCTTCTTCACTCCTGAACACACACACAGACTCAGAAAGCAGCATACCATATTTGTGTTCAACATATCAGACCAAAATCGTCACTCTGTCATATTTACAAGGGTTGTGTGTGTGTGGTTTCATGGTTAAATTTAAAAAAATTATTAGACAAAATTCCAGCTCGCATCAAACAATGAAGTGCAAAAGATTTCATACCCCTTGAATAATTGGGTGGGGGGGCACAAACTTATGCACTCGATTTCACGTTGCTGACTTGCTAATAAAACTTGCTAGTTCCTAACTTGGCTGATTCGTGGAAACTCTGAAATTGTTTGAAGTTTATTTTTGCCTAAAAGAATGTGAGTAGTGATACTGAAATATCATCATCATCATCATCATCATCATCATCTCTTTAAGATAAAAATAACTGAGGAGAAGAAACTGTAAGCTGTAGGTGAACTAGACTGAGGGGGTGAAGGTGAAGGAGGGGTCAAATGGCATTACATTAGTACCTACCCCTGGATGGCTGGACTTTCACACTAGATGTAATCCTCATTCCTTTCCCACCATGCACACCCACCCATTATAGGAGTGGGTGTGTCAGCAAGAGGTGACTCAGGAAATGGCATCATTTGAAATGATCTGTCTGTATGTTTAGTACTATTCATTAAAATGGTCACTCAAATTTTGCTGTAAAAAAGCAGCATGAGAAGAAAAGAAACCTCATAACTTCACTTCATTTGATAAATTCACAGAAATCTAATCTAATCCTGAGATTCACTTATATTAAACACAAAGAAGCACAAAAACTGAGTGCGGTCTCTCGGGGCTGAATGGAGAGACGGTTGAACAGAGGAGTATTAGAATTCAATCGATCCATCCCAATTCAAACTGCACACCTCGACACTGAGAGCCAACTTCATCCAGCGAGCGTTTATACAGCAAGACTTTCACACTACTTACATGCTTTACACACTACACTGTATTTTTCACACAACACACACCACACTTTTCACACAAACTTTACTTTTCAATCGTCCAGCAGCACACCGGGAGTTTGGACAATGGTAAGTCTGCTGATTATGACTGTTGATTAGTGAATTTGATCAGGATCTATTTAATTCATATCATAGAGTTTAACATTAAAGTTTGTATAGTTTAATATTCACTTATATTAATATTAATTTCATTTTAAATTGTAAGACAAGTAGCCTATTGTCTTGACATGATGATTTAACACAGAAGCAGAAGATACAGTATAATAAGTAATAAATCCAGACCTGTTTCTGAAGAGAAATGTCATTATTTCTTTTAACAGTAAGCCTCAGTATGAACCTGTTCATGTCTTTTTGTTTTTCTGAAATAATCAGTTTCTCTAAAAGCCACCTCTGTTTCTTCTTTCAGTTCCAGCCTGAAGAAGCGGTTTATTATGAGCCTGCCACTTACACATCTGGCAGCGACTTTGCCCCTGTCAACTACTACCCCATCTATTACCCCGTCTACCACCCCGACTACCACCTGGTCCAGCCACCCTACCTCTACCCCCAACCCTCAGTGGTAGAGGCTGTTGAAGATCAATGCTTTTTCTCATCTCCGCAGCTTCAATACCACCAGGCAATTCTGGGAGAACCTACGTTTGTTCCCAAACTGGTGCCTGTTCCCAAACCTGTCTCTGTGCCCGAACCAGTGCCTGGAAGGAAGTTAGGGAGAAGAATATCCTGAAGGTGGTAGAGGCTGTTGAAGATCAATGCTTTTTCCCCCCATCTCCACAGCTTCAATACCACTAGCCAATTCTGGCAGAACCTACGTTTGTTCCCGAACCGGTGCCTGAACTGGTCTCTGTGCCCGAACCGGTGCCTGCGACTGAGAAGTTCCTTCAAAATAGGGAGAGAGTTAAAAAGCTCTTGCACCAAAAGAAGGCAATCGTAATGCAGATTATGGAGGAAGATAGGGAGAAGAAGAAGATGGAGGTGGTCCTGGAGCAGAAGGAGGAAAAGACAGAAAAAGTTGGGGAAGTAATGGAGAAGAAGGACAGGATTGAGGAGCTCCTTCAAAAGAAGAAAAAAGTTCAAAAGCTCTTGAACAAAAAGAAGAAGATGATCCTTGAGCAGAAGGAAAAGGAAATTAGGGAGAAAAATATCCTGAAGGTGGTAGAAGCTGTTGAAAATCAATGCTTTTTCCCCCCCCATCTCCCCAGCTTCAATACCACCAGCCAATTGTGGCAGAACCTACGTTTGTTCCCGAACTGGTGCCTGCACCCAAACCGGTCTCTGTGCCCAAACCCGAACCGGTCTCTGTTCCTGAACCAGTGCCTGCTCCTGAACTCATAAGGCAGATTTTGGAGGAAGAAAGGGAGAAGAAGAAGATGGAGGTGGTCCTGGAGCAGAAGAAGGAAAAGACAGAAAAAGTTGGGGAAGTAATGGAGAAGAAGGACAGGATTGAGGAGCTCCTTCAAAAGAAGGAAAAAGTTCGAAGGAGAAGGAAGTTAGGGATAAGAAGGAGATCCTGAAGGCGGTCCTACAGTACTGAAAGTCTGTCTGCAGATCTCAGTACTGAGAGGATGTGCCTTCGTGTACATATATATTAATAATAAAATTCCATCTTCCAAATGCAGCACAAATGGTCTGAGTTTTTCTTTTTCACAGTAAATGAATGTCGGTGTAAACACCTCAGAGATTTGAAGCTGCTCAAACAAACAAGAAAACACACAAGGAATCCATCGTCATTCATTTCTCCAACCTAATCAATCCACCTGAACCTTTTTATTACTCCATAACAAATTCTAAAAAATATTATAAAACTATTACTATTAGAAAACAAAAGCAAACACCAGAATCCGTCTGCAAATTCAGAAACACATCGACTCAATACCGAAAGGTCCTTATTGAACATCACCAGCTCGTTGCTGATTGGTTGAAGTCGGTCTGGAAGTGAGTGGGTTCACAAGTAACTGGTTTTATTGATCTTTAGGATGGTTTTGAATGACCTGAACTGACCTGAGATCAACACACGATCTTATAAGAAGCAAACTTTTTATGTTGCATTTCCTTATTTCACACGTGTTCCTCTCTAATTAAAGCAACCGCCATAATTACAGCATCGTTAATCCTTAATCATCACCACACAGTTAGGATCCACCTTGAGCAGCATTTTTTTTATTAAAAGGTGAAGAAGGTAAGATTCATCTTCTTAAGTGGGTTTAAATGTTTCTCGCCCGTATTTATGAAGCCCCACCCCCAGGATTTCAGGTGACCCGTGTTTTACAATTAGGACAAAATCCAAACCACTTCCTATTCAGTATCTATGCTTCCTACATAGGGTAAGTTAATGACAATAGAATAGACTGTAGAACATATTTAGTGGTGTTTTGGTTTAAACTCAGCATTGTCCTCACTTTCACCAAATTATTGGCACCCTTTCGTTTTTTTTCGACTAACTTGCCATTCTGTAACACCCGTTATGTCATGTGCTCAATAGTTTCGCTCGTGAGCAACAAGAGCAATGTCACAACACGTAGAAATGACTTTAAATCTAAAAATGAAATTAAAACATTCATACAGTAAAGTCGGGTTCAGTTTGTCCACATTTACTCTATTCATTCAGTTACAGCACCGTGGTGTTTTTATCCCCATCTACTGGTCATTTTAGATTATGAAAACCAGTGGCATGAAAATACTACATCAACAGGGACGGAATGACTGTGGAAAAAATCGATTACAAGTAAAATTAAAGCAGCAAGCAGCATTTTTTATTTTTATTTTAAACCACCCCGATTCTGTGTGTCGTCATTTACAGACATTTACAGTTTGGAGTGTTCAAAATTATTTTGATAAGTGCTGTGAGGTTTACTCTGAAGATGACGTGCCAGATTTGTTGACCAAAACTAGAGAAGTAAAGTTTTCGAGAAAATCCAAGATGGTGGAAAATCTATTCAGTGGCTGGCTTTTACATGTTGGATACACAGTTCAAAAGTTATGACTATAAATGGTCCTATTGGGGTCGTATGGGGTCGAATTTAACCCCATGGTGGTGCTAGGGTGTTGGCAGCACTTGGCCCAAATTTGGTCAGAATGTTTCTTAGACTTTCGCCAATTTTCAGAACATTTCCGCAGATTGTTCTATGGGCTGACATGAACACCCTAGCCAGAAGAACAACAACAACAAGAAGAAAAGGTAGTATAACAATAGCGTGTCTGTCCATCTTCAGTGCTTGGCCCCCTAATAAAAAAATAACAGAAGTACAGAAGACGATGGAGACGAGAGCATAACGTGTCTAATCTGTCTTTACCTTGGAAAATGGTGAACACATTAGACACATTGGTGTTCAGGGTTCCTTGGTGTGTCTCTATCTAAAGGAACCCTTAAAGGTTCTAGCATCTACAAGCGTGTGACACTTACATGGGGTACTCGGGAACGACTCCTTTGAAGGCAGGGAGATCCATTACGTACTCGTTATAGAGCCACTTCACCTTAAAGTGCAGGTTCATGTAGTCAGTGCTCTTACACAGACGATGCTTCTCGTGCTCTGGGGAGATCAGACAGACAGGATGACAATTGTGTGTGTCATATTATATTATCTTGAAAAAACGATTTTTTGAGGGGTCATAAGGTATAGTATAAACACAGCTAGATATAAAACACACACACACACACATATCACTCACCCTCCATGATGTATTTCATATCCTGTGAGAACTGAACCCACATCACCTCGGCATACACTTTCCCTACGTTGAGCTCCTGAGGAAATCTGAAGCAGGACAAGAGGAATGGAGACGATCGACACAAGGAACAACGAACTGTTGTGTGTGTGTGTGTGTGTAAATTACTCACAGGTTAAGTGTATAAGAATATTACACATAAAAAACAACTTCTGTGGTCGTTAATGTAACAATATATTTCTACCACAGTTCTGCTGAATTCTCATTTTGGTGTTTATTCATTTTAAGTGCACAGTGAAAAAAGATCCTAAAAATAAATGTTTAGATTTTAAACTGCATTACGATATAAATGCCTTTTAAATATAGAAGACAAGCTCCTGATTTATAGTTTATTATTTAGATGACGAGCTGAATTATTTTTGTCTTTTTTTTTTGTCTATTAAATGAAGAATCTGCTTATGAGTGGAAGTTTGCTATGGTAGAAGAGGAATAAAACACTTTGGGATGCAGTCTTACTGGAAAATAATCAACTTCAGTATTGTAACAGCTTTGTCTCACCACACACAAATTGTTGATTATTTTCCTTGTATGACATTTCCTCCAGTATGATGTGTGTATATTAAGGGACCACAATGAGAAGGAATAGGACAGGTGTGTGTGTCTGTGTGTTTAATGTCTATCTCTCACTGGTTGAGGACCGGTGTGTAGGAGTTGCGATCCTCCTCTATAATCAAAACTATTAGTGTGATGAGTTTGGGCCAGAAGTCCAGGTTCTTCATGCTGGGACCTTGTTCTTCTAGAGCAGCTTCATTTTTATTCTGAAATGGGAGAACAGAAGAAGAGTTAAAAGCCAGCACACACACACACACACACACCAAAAATACCATGAGACCCTGAGCTGGATGGCCCGTTATACACACAGCCATATATACAGGTGCATCTCAATAAATTAGAATGTCATGGAAAAGTTCATTTATTTCAGTAATTCAACTCAAATTGTGAAACTCGTGTATTAAATAAATTCAGTGCACACAGACTGAAGTAGTTTAAGTCTTTGGTTCTTTTAATTGTGATGATTTTGGCTCACATTTAACAAAAACCCACCAATTCACTATCTCAACAAATTAGAATATGGTGACATGCCAATCAGCGAATCAACTCAAAAGACCTGCAAATGTTTCCTGAGCCTTCAAAATGGTCTCTCAGTTTGGTTCACTAGGCTACACAATCATGGGGAAGACTGCTGATCTGACAGTTATCCAGAAGATAATCATTGACACCCTTCACAAGGAGGGTAAGCCACAAACATTCATTGCCAAAGAAGCTGGCTGTTCACAGAGTGCTGTATCCAAGCATGTTAACAGAAAGTTGAGTGGAAGGAAAAAGTGTGGAAGAAAAAGATGCACAACCAACCGAGAGAACCGCAGCCTTATGAGGATTGTCAAGCAAAATCCATTCAAGAATTTGAGTGAACTTCACAAGGAATGGACTGAGGCTGGGGTCAAGGCATCAAGAGCCACCACACACAGACGTGTCAAGGAATTTGGCTACAGTTCTCGTATTCCTCTTGTTAAGCCACTCCTGAACCACAGACAACGTCAGAGGCGTCTTACCTGGGCTAAGGAGAAGAAGAACTGGACTGTTGCCCAGTGGCCCAAAGTCCTCTTTTCAGATGAGAGCAAGTTTTGTATTTCATTTGGAAACCAAGGTCTGGAGGAAGGGTGGAAAAGCTCATAGCCCAAGTTGCTTGAAGTCCAGTGTTAGGTTTCGGGTGATTTGATGATCTGGGGTGCAATGTCATCTGCTGGTGTTGGTCCATTGTGTTCTTTGAAAACCAAAGTCACTGCACCCGTTTACCAAGAAATTTTGGAGCACTTCATGCTTCCTTCTGCTGACCAGCTTTTTGAAGATGCTGATTTCATTTTCCAGCAGGATTTGGCACTGCCCACACTGCCAAAATCACCAAAAGTTGGTTAAATGACCATGGTGTTGGTGTGCTTGACTGGCCAGCAAACTCACCAGACCTGAACCCCATAGAGAATCTATGGGGTATTGTCAAGAGGAAAATGAGGAACAAGAGACCAAAAAATGCAGATGAGCTGAAGGCCACTGTCAAAGAAACCTGGGCTTCCATACCACCTCAGCAGTGCCACAAACTGATCACCTCCATGCCACGCCGAATTAAGGCAGTAATTAAAGCAAAAGGAGCCCCTACCAAGTATTGAGTACATGTACAGTAAATTAACATACTTTCCAGAAGGCCAACAATTCACTAAAAATGTTTTTTTTATTGGTCTTATAAAGTATTCTAATTTGTTGAGAGTGAATTGGTGGGTTTTTGTTAAATGTGAGCCAAAATCATCACAATCAATAGAACCAAAAGACTTAAACTACTTCAGTCTGTGTGCATTGAATTTATTTAATACACGAGTTTCACAATTTGAGTTGAATTACTGAAATAAATGAACTTTTCCACGACATTCTAATTTATTGAGATGCACCTGTATAAGATTTGACACCGCTGTCCCTAGAGTTCAGTACCACAGTGCACTTCCTGCATTACCATCATTTTCACATGAACTCTGCTGTTTTTCAGACTTTTATTTATATATATATATATATATATATATATATATATATATATATATATATATATATATATATATATATATATATATATATATATATATATATGTATATATATTCAACAATCAGGCATAACATTATGGCCTAATATTGTGTTGGTCCCCCTTTTGCTGCCAAAACAGTCCTGACCCATCGAGGCATGGACTCTACTAGATCCCTGAAGGTGTGCTGTGGTATCTGGCACCAAGATGTTAGCAGCAGGTCCTTTAATTCCTGTAAGTTGCGAGGTGGGCCCTCCATGGATCGGACTTGTTTGTCCCACAGATGCTCGATTGGATTGAGATATGGGGAATTTGGAGGCAAAGTCAACACCTCAAATTCGTTGTTGTGCTCATCAAACCATTCCTGAACCATTTTTGCTTTGTAGCACGGTGCATTATCCTGCTGAAAGAGACCACAGCCATCAGGGAATACCGTTTCCATGAAAGGGTGTACATGGTCTGCAACAATGCTTAGGTAGGTGGTACATGTCAAAATAACATCCACATGGATGGCAGGACCCAAGGTTTCCCAGCAGAACATTGCCCAAAGCATGACACTGCCTCCACCGGCTTGCCTTCTTCCCATAGTGCATCCTGGTGCCATGTGTTCCCCAGGTAAGTGACACACACGCACTCGGCCATCCGTGTGATGTTAAAAAAAATGTGATTCATCAGACCAGGTCACCTTCTTCCATTGCTATGTGGTCCAGCTGTGATGCTCACATGCCCATTGTTAGTGCTTTTGGTGGTGCACCGGGGTCAGCATGGGCACCCTGACTGGTCTGAGACTATGCAGCCCCATACACAACAAACTGTGATGCACTGTGTATTCTGAAATACACAGTGAAAGCTCCTGAAATACTTATGTTAAAAATACCCTATAACCTAAATGTAAAATGTATGTATTCCCTCAGGTAGAGTCCATGTTTTTTACCTGGCTGGATGAACAGTAATCATGTTGTTTCAGACAAAACTCGGAGGGTTAATCTGAACTGACCAGCCGGCAGAGGGTTCTGCTTGGTCCTAAAGCCTTCCTCTAACGGTTAGCAACCCTAACAGTACAGCATGACAAAACCAAAAAGGACGAACGTTAATGAACGTAATTAACTCCGTCTACAACACACAATCCACTTAAATACAATCTGTTGTATTAACTTACACACTCCGTATATTTATAACCGTGTATTTTGACACATTCCCTTCAATTTTTACCAAGTAAACTGAATATTCCCTTTAAATTATGCGAACTAAATGCTAAATAGCTGTCTGTACTCGTTGGAGAATATCATTGTATGCCTTAAAATAGTATTTTCGTAACATAATGTTACACTTTACAAAGTATTTCTGTAATTTATTCAACTTATTTTCGATAATAAATCTAAAAGAAAACTTACCTGAACCAGAGAGTATCCAGCCCCTTCTACAGCGCAGTTAATGAGGGGAAACCCCGTGCAAACTGGCGCTAGGACAGACTGCGCATGCGCAATGACAGGAAGCGAAGTGCTGGAATGAAGAAATGAAAACATTAAAGTTTCCTCAAATTAATTATTTATTTGCATTGGACAAAATAGTCATAAGCATGCAGTTAAAATTTCTTTTTTAATAAGTAAACTCAACACTGAGCTCAAAAATTTGTCCACCTAACTTAGAATTTCAACAATTTGCAAGTTTAATTTATTTATTTATTTATTTTTTACAGTGTAGCAACGTAGTCTTCATCAGGTTGTAAATGTAGCTCGAAATCATTTTCCATGTTATTTATTTCAGTCTATTTAAAAAAAATCCTGCTAGTTTTCATAAAGCGTAGCAATATTTCTAGTGTAGATAGTAACATACAGTATATAGGCTCTGTTGCAGTTTCCTAAGAACATTTATAACCCTTGATGTATTGGCTACAGTTCCTGTAACCCATACTGTACTGTCATAAATGTTCGACTACGTTTTGTCTCGCTTGAACAAGACCGGACACATCTGTATGGGGGGAAAAATCACTAACAGCTGGAATCAGTTTGTACCATGCGCTTCATACAGCTGAGTGTGTATAGAGGCGTGAGTACAGGACAGAAGTGGGCTGACACGTCTCCTGGGGTGAGTATGAGAAATAGAGGCATAATTCATTAAAAATAACAATAGTAATAATAATAAAACGAGGTTATTAAAGTTAATAAAGCATAGCGATTAATAACCAGTCCGTATCTATTGACTGATAAAGATATTAGCGGCTCTAAGGCGGATTGATTCCACTTTTTTATAAAATGAGTAGCAATAAAAAGGTTGCCAAATCCTCAGTAGTAATTGTGATCAATTTCGGCTTGGACTTCTCAGTACTTCTGCACAGCGGTACAAAAACCTGGGATTAAACAAAGAGACTTAGATTTGTTTGCTGAAGTCGGAAATTTCGTACTTGTATACTCGATAGTAAAATAGTAGATCAGAGTACAGAGAGCTTTCCTGACTTAGAAAGGTCCTACTAGTCTACTTAGTGCGCTAGTGTGAGGTTTGGGATGTGGCCGAAGTCTGAACAAGAACACGAAAAAAAGGTTGCTGCTCAGAAACCGATGTGAAACAAACTAAAGGAGTGAGAAATTCACATTAAGGCGTGTGTACACCGATCAGGCATAACATTATGACCATCTGCTTTATATTGTGATGGTCCCTCTTTTGCTGACCAGTCATGCACTGTGTATTCTGACACCTTTCTATCAGAACCAGCATTAACTTCTTCAGCAATTTCAGCAGCAGTAGGTCGTCTGTTGGATCGGATCACACGGGCCAGCCTTCGCTCTCCACATGCATCAGTGAGCCTTGGCCGGCCATGACCCTGTCACCGGTTCACCACTGTTCCTTCCTTGGACCACTTTTGATAGATACTGACCACTGCAGACTGGGATACTCCACAAGAGCTGCAGTTTTGGAGATGTTCTGATCCAGTCGTCTAGCCATCACAGTTTGGCCCTTGTCAAACTCGCCCAAATCCTTACGCTTGCCCATTTTTCCTGCTTCTAACACATCAACTTTGAGGACAAAATGTTCACTTGCTGCCTAATATATCCCACCCACTAACAGGTGCCATGATGAGGAGATCATCAGTCTTATTTACTTCACCTGGCACTGCTCATAATGTTATGCCTGATTGCTGTAGAGTCTCCATCATAGAACAGCTGATAACTTTAACAAAATGAGAGTCGTGGTTTAAAACATCATGAATTCAGGAATAACTCATATTCTTGAGTTGCTCATAAGATCACACAAGTTCCTGGTTACACAACTGCACTTTTTTTCCTTGCAACTGTCACCTCTGGCTTTCTCAGGGTCTGTTGTTAAATGTGAATACAAATAAAATCGGTAAGTCTTTCTATTGGCACTTAACAGTTGGTAAGGTCTACCGGTTTGACCGGCACTGTCTGTGTTTGTGTAACTGGTAACAGACCAAGCTGGGTTTTTCAGTAGGTTTAGGAAAAAAACATTACACCTATAAACCTATTCTTTCCTCTATGTTGATTTTCCCTACTGGAAAGATTCCCATGGAGAACTTCTTTAGGAAGCTTAGAAACTTTTACTGTCAAATGGGCCCTCTAGGAAACCTTTATAAGAGTTTAATTTAAACCAAGTTCATTCAACGTGCTTTTTATTTCCAATTTTACAGCATATATTAAAGGGAGACTTGTTTTAAGGACAGTTTCAATGAATTCATTTAAGAGAATTAAAAAGTAGCCTGTAGATCTATAGATTAGATCCTGTAGATCCATCAATTTAATCCAAAGGGTTTAAATTGAGTTCAATGTTTTAATGACTGATTTGTTAAGTTGTGTTTAAACCTAAGGGTGTTTAATTTATTTCCTGGTTCCTGCAACTTATCCAAAAAGAAAAAGAAACTGCACAAAATGAAGAAAAAAACATACAATTCTATAAAATGCTCAGTATGAATTTACTCTGTCCTGTCCTTGTATGGAAAGTCAGCTTGTTTTGAGAACTACTTTATTATGGTCCACTTATTAGATCCCTTAAACCCTTTTTGGAGCATTTTATTAAATCAGTGTAGATCCTCTAGCTTTGCTGATCTGATGTAATAGTGAATAGTTCTTTGTACAGTGGTGTGAAAAAGTGTTGGCCCCCTTCCTGATTTCTTATTTTTTTGCATGTTTGTCACACTTTAATGTTTCAGATAATCAAACACATTTAAATATTAGTCAAAGATAACACAAGTAAACACATCATGCAGTTTTTAAATGAAGGTTTTTATTATTAAGGGAAAACAAAATCCAAAACTACATGGCCCTGTGTGAAAAAGTATTTGCCCCCTAAGCCTAATAACTGGTTGGTCCACCCTTAGCAGCAACAACTGCAATCAAGTGTTTTCCATAACTTGCAATGAGTCTGTTACAGCGCTGTGGAGGAATTTTGGCCCACTCATCTTTGCAGAATTGTTGTAATTCAGCCACATTGGAGGGTTTTCGAGCATGAACCACCTTTTTAAGGTCATGCCACAGCATCTCAATCAGATTGAGGTCAGGACTTTGACTAGACTCCAAAGTCTTCATTTAGTTTTTCTTCAGCCATTCAGAGGTGGACTTGCTGGTGTGTTTTGGATCATTGTCCTGCTGCAGAACCCAAGTTCGCTTCAGCTTGAGGTCACAAACAGATGGCCGGACATTCTCCTTCAGGATTTTTTGGTAGACAGCAGAATTCATGGTTCCATTTATCACAGCAAGTCTTCCAGGTCCTGAAGCAGCAAAACAGCCCCAGACCATCACACTACCACCACCATATTTTACTGTTGGTATGATGTTCTTTTTCTGAAATGCAGTGTTACTTTTACGGCAGACGTAATGGGACACAGACCTTCCAAAAAGTTCAATTTTTGTCTCGTCAGTCCACAGAGTATTTTCCCAAAAGTCTTGGGGATCATCAAGATGTTTTCTGGCAAAACTGAGACGAGCCTTTATGTTCTTTTTGCGAAACAGCGGTTTTTGCCTTGGAACTCTGCCACGCAAACCATTTTTGCCCAGTCTCTTTCTTATGGTGGAGTCATGAACACTCACCTTAACTGAGGCAAGTGAGGCCTGCAGTTCTTTGGATGTTGTTGTGGGGACTTTTGTGACCTCCTGGATGAGTTGTCGCTGCGCTCTTGGGGTAATTTTGGTCGGCCGGTCACTCCTGGGAAGGTTCTCCACCGTTCCATGTTTTCGCCATTTGTAGGTAATGGCTCTCACTGTGGTTCGCGGCAGTCCCAAAGCTTTAGAAATGGCTTTATAACCTTTTCCAGACTGATAGATCAGTAGATTTGTGACCTCAAGCTGAAGCGAACTTCGGTTCTGCAGCTGGACAATGATCCAAAACACACCAGCAAGTCCACCTCTGAATGGCTGAAGAAAAACAAAATGAAGACTTTGGAGTGGCCTAGTCAAAGTCCTGACCTCAATCCCATTGAGATGCTGTGGCATGACCTTAAAAAGGTGGTTCATGCTCGAAAACCCTCCAATGTGGCTGAATTACAACAATTCTGCAAAGATGAGTGGGCCAAAATTCCTCCACAGCGCTGTAACAGACTCATTGCAAGTTATGGAAAACGCTTGACTGCAGTTGTTGCTGCTAAGGGTGGACCAACCAGTTATTAGGCTTAGGGGGCAAACACTTTTTCACACAGGGCCATGTAGTTTTGGATTTTGTTTTCCCTTAATAATAAAAACCTTCATTTAAAAACTGCATGATGTGTTTACTTGTGTTATCTTTGAATAATATTTAAATGTGTTTGATTATCTGAAACATTAAAGTGTGACAAACATGCAAAAACATAAGAAATCAGGAAGGGGGCCAACACTTTTTCACACCATTGCAGTAGTTGTTTCTTTGAGTTAAACAGCTGATTTCACAACATTTGAACACTGAAAGTTTTTGCTTATGAGGTGTGGCTCAGAGAACTGGGGAAAGTTTTACATTTGGAACAGATTAACTGCATTTAAGTGTCAGCTCAACCACATGAATTACACACATTTATCATTCCAGATTATAGTGTTCATAAATTCGCCTCCAACTGTTTCCTTTATCTCACAGGTCTACAATGAGTGTTACTTGTATGCTACACCCACAAGGAGATGCTTTCAGATTTTGAAAAATAGCTTTGAAACCGCTATGTATAATGTTCATGAGCGTAATATTTTACCAAGATAACATCTTGTTGCATTAGATATATACACCATATTGGCAAGTTTTGGGACACTCCTCCAAATCATTGAATTCAGGTGTTGTTTTTCAGGGGTTGGGCTCGGCCCCTTAGTTCCAGTGAAAGGAACTCTTAATGCTTCAGCATACCAAGACATTTTGGACAATTTCATGCTCCCGACTTTGTGGGAACAGTTTGGGGATGACCCCTTCCTGTTCCAACATGACTGCACACCAGTGCACAAAGCAATGTAAATACATGGATGAACGAGTTTGGTGTGGAGGAACTTAACTGGCCTGCACAGAGTCCTGACGTTAACCACACAGATCACCTTTAGGATGAATTAGAGTGGAGACTGCGAGCCAGTCCTTCTTGTCCAACATCAGTGCCTGATCTGACAAATGAGCTTCTAGAGGAATGGTCAAAAATTCCCATAAACACACTCCTAAACCAGGCGGCACAGTGGCTTAGCGTGTGTGCGTGCGTATGTGTGCGTGCATGTGTGTGTGTGTGTGTGCGCGTGTTTGCATGTTCTCCCCGTGCTTGGTGGGTTTCCTCTGGTTGCTCTGGTTTCCTCCAAAGACATGCTTCTAGGCTGATTGGAGTCTCTAAATTGCCTGTAGTGTGTGATTGGGCGTGTGCCCTGAGATGGGTTGGCACTCCGTCCAGGGTGTATCCTGCCTTGATGCCTGGTGACGCCTGTGACCCGATGATACATCGGATAAGCGGTAAAGACAATAGAAAAAAAAACACTCCTAAACCTTGTGGAAAGCCTTCCCAGAAGAGTTGAAGCTGTTATAGCTGCAAAGGGCGGGCCAACTCCATATTACATTCATGTGCATGTAAAATTCATCTAATCTAATTCATCCCAAAGGTGTTCTATCGGGTTGAGGTCAGGACCCAAGTTCCTCCACACCAAACTCGCTCATCCATGTCTTTATGGACCTTTATGGAGTTCCTTTCACTGGAACATGATCCACAACAATCCTCAGGGATTATTCACCATATTTGCCAAAGAAAACGTGACAAAATAGACAAGCTCACCAAATGAATGGTTATGGATTAACTTTTTTACTAAAATGTACAGAGCAGAGAGGGTTAGGGGCCTTCCTCAAGGTCTCAGCAGTGGCAGCTTGGCCATGCTGGTGCTCAAACCCCTGACCGTCAAATCAGTATCCCCAAACCTTACCTATTTGAGCCACCATTGACCTGCTGTTACCTTAAATGAGCAACTAAATCAGTCCATAACTCTTAATCTAATCGGTGAATTTGGGAAAAAATATTAAATATGATCTAATTAGTAAGAATGAACATAAAATCGTTTTTACATAAAAGTAGTGAACATAAAAGTGTGTCTGTAAATGGTTAACCTCCAAAGGTTAAAGAGGACACAGTGGTTCTGTCTCACAGCTTCAGGCTTCCTAGGTTCAATCCTGAGCTTGGATTTATCTCTCTTTATGGAATTTTTCATTTTCTCCCTACATGACATGACAGTATGGTCTAGCAAGGCTAAATTCCCCCTAGGTGTTAATAAATGTGTGAACATGTATGTAAATGGTGCTCACAACAAGCTTTGTGGTTACTGGTGTACAATCCAGGGTTCATTCCTGTCTCCTGCTTAACGTTCCCAGATTCACCGTAATTAAACAGGGATTAAACTGAAGATGAACAAACACATGGATCCTTTATTAAGCTGGTGAATTAATAGAATATTAACAATTCTTAAATTGTAAGAGGTTAAATCTAGAATTATATTCTTTCCTCTAGAGAGAAAGTTATATGTGAAGAGCCCGTAAACAAAGAATTTCCCCCATCAGAGAAGGAAAATTTCCAGGAAAAATCCCTTTAAGAGGCTATGATGCTTTGATATTGCCTGATAATCCTGCTTTTAGTCTACCACTGTACAGCAGAACCACATGTCTCTTTTCCGCAACATAGATTTGACTTTGTATCCTTCAAATATTGAACTATTTTTCTGCTGAAAGTAATAAAACAGGGTTTACTTATATACCTGACTTTGCACACAGTGCTGCAAAACAAAATGGATGCATGTTGATGCTGGAGGAGTTTTTGGTCTCTGCATTTGTTTCCCATTCCCATAGTTTCCCCTTCCCTTAAAGATAAACTGTGCTATGACAGCTGTAAATATTTTTGTAAATAAAATCTTTTTTGATCTGTAGAACAAATCAGACACATACATTCGAAAAACTTCAGATTTCATTTCAGCCTCTCCTTTTTGGGCTTACTTTGTCAGCAAACTGTTTACACCCTCATTACTTTTGTTTGGAAAAGTTTAAAAAGAGTTGTCTGTTCCTCCAGCTCTGAAGCGTCATGGTGCAGATAAGCTTGCTGCCCAGAGAGAAAGAGCGAGAGTGGGAGTGGAGCTGGAATGGCTATTTGTAAACCCGAGATACATGTTCACTAAAAAATGCTGTCAGGAAGGAAGAAGCATGAGACCCATTCAAACAAGTTCCACATGTGTGCAGGGACTCAAGGGACTCATCTTTAACGTCTGCTTAAGATGGACCCTGGACATGTCTCTGGTGGATCTTTTCTTACAGCTCCACTAATGTCACGTGCAGTTTAGTACAATAAATTACTATGAGTTGAGTTGCTGAGATATAAATGGTTTGGGAAAAGCTTTGTCATTTTAACATATTTTTTTTGTTCTGTCTGTGCAGATGTGTAAGAAGAAATAACGGCCATGCTGAGGAAGAGTAAGTACCATTTTTTTGTTGCGTGTAAGGATCTTCATTTTTCTAGAACTGTGTAGAAAAAAGCGTAAAACTCTGGGAGGCGCATGGTTATATGAGAATAATCAATAACAGGGTGTTGTGAGGCAACCCAATGCAAAGCAGAGTTACTTTTACCTCCCAGAGTGAATTATTTTTCTAATAGCATGTCCCAAAGTGTTTCATTCATCTTGTATCACAGCAGTTTGGCAAAAAAGTTTTGTTCAAATTAAAAATGTCCCGTCTCCACCATGTGTGTGTGGAGTTCGCATGTTGTTGGCTGAAAGGCATCTCTTAATTGTCCATAGTGTGTGTGTGGGTGTGTGTAAGTGTGTGTGTGGGTGTACCCTGCCTTGTTCCCCGAGGCTCCTGGGATAGACTCCAGGTTCCCAGAGAGCCAGTAGGATAAGCAGTGTAAAGAATGGATGGATGGATAGATAGATAGATAGATAGATAGATAGATGGATAGATGGATGGATGGATCGATGGATGGATGGTGCCTTGTGCCTGGAGTCTCCTGCTTTGTGCCCCGAGTCTCTCTCTCTCGAGAGAGAGAGTATTTATCGAGCCCCAATAGATAGATAGATAGATAGACAGACAGACAGACAGACAGACAGACAGACAGACAGACAGACAGACAGACAGACAGACAGACAGACAGACAGATAGATAGATAGATAGATAGATAGATAGATAGATGTGTGATACTGCCATGTGATAGACTGGCATCCTGTCCAGGGTGTAACCTGCCTTGTGCCCCGAGCCTCCTGGGATAGACTCCAGGTTCCCAGAGACCCAGTAGGATAAGCAGTGTAAAGGATGGATGGATGGATGGAAATAAAGGATGTCCTATAATACTTTTATCCATTTCTAGTTACATATAACATTATCCCTTACATTAATTACAGTAGCTGTAAACAGTTCTCTCACTAGCCTCATTCATTTTCCTCTCTTGAGGATAATTAGCTCACATTACAGAGCTTACATTACAGAGAAACCGCAAAAGCACTCCTCTCTTCTATCTTGTAGATTTTCCAATGGTTGAGCTTTACCTCTAAAGAGACGACACCAAATGGAGACTTCTTACATATAATATAATATAATAAACACACCCCTCACAGACAACTTCCCATTAGTTTGACTTAGAGAATTGTAGATAATAGTGGCAAAGGAAAAGTTTAGCAAATGGCCTTTAGTTTTTGGTTCAGTTCAATTAGCTGGAGGCTCAAGCTAAAAGAAAGGGTATGGAATATGAGACACGAGTGAGATGGAGAAACACAGCTGTAAAGAGTGAGCCAGGGATCTTTCTGTGCTCTGACGTCATATTATAATACTCTCTGAGCTGACATTGTGTTTAGTGTGTGTGTGTGTGTGTGTGTGTGTGTGTGTGTGTGTGTGTGTGTACGTGCACGTGTCTTGGCTGTTGCAACATGTATGAGGTAACCATCAAAAAGAAAGTCCATCATGTGTATAAGTCAAACTCCTTGTAAAATTATAAACTAGAAATAAAAGAGTACTCTAGACTCTAGAAACACTAGAGTGTTTGTTTTGCAGAATGATGATGAAAATGCTTTTGGAACTTCGTAGTGAACATGAAATGGAGATAAAAAACTTGATTACATGCCATATCTCGTGACAAATTTGGCTTTGTGCCGGTTTTCCTCAGGAGTTAACGTTCCGTTCAGTTTGGAATGTCATATGTCATCATCACTGAAGAAAGTTAAGAAAATGCCCTGACTGCCAGATGTCTCGTGTCATACTTTTATCTGCAGTAATTTTTGCCAAATCTCCCAACATTAAACGCAGAACCCGAAGGCCATGTTCTCATAATCACAGTAGGGATTTCTTTAATAGCATTTGATCAACTGGATTTTAAACATAATTATATTTCAGACAGCGATTTTAATATATTTTTTCATTTTCATGCACATTATAATATCCTAAAGATTCATTTTGTCCTAGAAACTTCCACTGATCCGGGCTTTGTTAGAAAGAGTGCTGCAATTCTCCCATGAACTGCAGTAATTTCCACAGCATTCAGATCTAATCCAGTGGATTAAACTGACGATGAGAAGCCAGAAACACAATAACCAAGGACTGAAGCAACTACAGACATTTCATACAGAAAGATATCCTGGATTTTTGATTTCTAATAGAAAACTTAGTGCTTTTATTTGGGAAAATGGAATGCATTATAATGGCAATAATTATGGAAGATGAGTTTTTGATTAAAAAAAGACTTCTTTTGGTTGGTTTCTCTAATAGTTTAATACCTCTTAAATCTAAAAGACAGATAAGTATGATTTTAAAATTTTATTCTGTGTATCTTTACTTAATAAGGTTAGAAGTGGGCAGTATTTTTCAGCGGCACTGTGGAGAAGGTGGAATCAGCAGTTTTTCAGTGACCTCTAGTGTCTGTGCTCTATAACACTGACTGTGCAAACCCTGTGATAAGGAATAAAACATGTTGGGGTGTGCTGTTATAAGGAACTATTAACTGACAGGGTAAAGCGATATAAAGCAGAACTACTGTTATCACCCTTAAGTTGATTATTTTCCAGTAACAGCACATTCTGAAGTGTTACCACATTCTGAAGTGCTTACCAAGCAATCTGCTGTTGATTAGTATTTTTCATTTATTAATTTTTTTTTTCACTTATTATTGTTTTTTGTCCATTTATAGATGCAGTTAATTTCATGATATGACTGTTAGAGACAAGAATGCTTTAAAATGAGAAAACTAATCAACACCTTCTGACCAATCAGAATCAAGCAGTGTGGTATATCCAGTCTGTATATACACCAATCAGCCATAACATTAAAACCACCTGCCTAATATTGTGTAGGTCCTCTTGTGCCACCAAAACAGCTCTGACTCATTGAGGCATCGACTCCATGAGACCTCTGAAGGTTTGTTGTGGTCTCTGGCTTTAGCAGCATATCTTTTCAGTACTGTAAGGTGGAGCCTCCATGGATCAGACTTGCTTGGTCCATCACATACCAGAGATGCTCGATTGGATTGGGATCTGTGGAATTTAGAAGCCAAATCAACACCTTGAACTCTTTGTCATGTTCCTCAATGCATTCCTGAACAATTTTTGCAGTGTTTCAGGAAGCAATATCATGCTGAATTATCCCCATGACATTAAGGAATACTGTTACAATAAAGGGGTCTGCTTGGTGTACTTTGTATCTTTACTTGAAAGTGGTAGAGGGTGCTAATCATTTTTAACAGCCCTGTGACTGCAGCTGGATCAGTTGTTTCTTAGTGACCTCTAGTGTCTGTGCTTTATAACACCATCTGTGCAACCTCCTTGATAAAGAATAAGACATGTAGGAGTAACATGTCAGAACCCATGCTTTCCCACTAGAACCTTGTCCAGACCATCACACTACCTCCACCAGCTTGCCTGCTTCCTATAGCACAACATCGAGACCAGTCTGTTCACTTGCTCACTAATACATTCAATCCCTTGACAGTACATGCTAGTAGCAGTTGTTCTCTGTGTGTTCCAGTTAACCGAGTGCTGTCCATGTTACTCATCCTGATGGCCTTGGCTCTGCTCTACAGCAAAATTTTCAAAGTGCATCAACCAGAAAAACCCTCAGGTATGTATGAAGCTCAAAATATTAAGCAGGAAGTTCAAGCATGTTGTTTATAATTGCTCTCATGCTGCAGAGCTCAGAGAGAACAAGGCCTCGAACCGAACCGTGGACGATGAGACGGAGACAGACATTCCCGTTGTGATCTGTGCAGCGGAAGAGCGTCTCGGTGCCGCCATGGCGACGATCAACAGTGTGTACAGCAACACACGGGCCAGTGTGTTCTTCTATATAGTGACTTTGAGGGATGCTATTAAGCTGACAAGGTGTGTCATGTTATAACAGACCACAGTGTTATAAATCATGATCAGTGACATTACATGACCTTTCCTTGTTCTTTTCTCTTCCTGATCTCGAGCAGGCAGTACATTAAGAAAACCAAGCTGAAGCAGATCAAATATAAGATCCTGGAGTTCAATCCCATGGTGCTGAAAGGCAAAGTGAAGCCAGATTCATCCAGACCAGATCTCCTCCATCCTGTAAGCACTGCTTTCTAAAAGAGACTCAAAAGGTTTTTTCCATATTGTACCTGCTTTGCATTCCATTCTATACTTGTGGATATAAGTAAGTTAAGTTGTCTTTATTTGTCACATATACATTACAGCACAGTGAAATTCTTTGCATATCCCGTCCTTGGGGGTTGGGGTCAGAGCACGGGGTCAGGTGATGCAGCACCCCTGGAACAGGGTGGGTGGATTACTCAAGGGCACAACGGTGGCAGCTTGGCAGTGCTGGGGCTTGAACCCTGATCTTCCATTCAACAACCCAGAGCCTTAACCACTTGAGCTACATGGAGAGGTTTTACATGGAAGGAAAATCTGTTCAAGATGGAAGCTTTAGATGGATTAAGCAGTGAAAGCGTGCCACCGTTGGTTGGAAAAAATGATACACACACAGACAGCTACAGAAGTCTGGGGCTGATTTCTTTTTAGCCAAGACTGTAGATTCATCACTGACAGTTGTGTCATGTGATTAGAGGGAAAGACACGCCCCCTAGATTTGATTTTCCATTTGGGCTATTGTTTCTGTAAGACACCAGCAGTTATTAAGAAAATAAAAATCTAGTTTTTGTAATAATTATGTACGAGGTGTATTATTTTCTCTATCATTTCTAGGAAAAACTAAAAAAAATAGACTAAACAACAGGATGCTAATACATAATACAATTTAGGAATGCCAATCAAACTACAATGCATGTCTTTGGACCGGGAGAGGAAACCCCCAGGGAGAACATGCAAACTCCACACACACACACACGGCGGAGGCGTGAATCGAACCCCCAACCCTGGAGGTGTGAGGCAAACATGCTAACCACCAAGCCCCCCTGCTAATACATTATATATACAAAATATGGACCACAGATATTCATTTTAGCCCTACAAAGTGAACCAATATGATGCAATGTTGTACCTTGTGTGTGTCGCAGCTGAACTTTGTACGGTTCTACTTACCCCTGCTTGCTATCAGCAATCATAAGAAGATTGTTTACCTGGATGATGATATCATTGTTCAAGGTATGAGCGTTTTAGTCACATGATTCACTACATAGTCATTTATTAGCAATTAAACCTGACATCAGTAGCAGGAAGTGGTTTGTGTGTGTGTTTTTTTATGTGTGTGGGGGGAGGGAAAACTACAGGGCATTAATTTCATGAGTGAAACCCACAGGAGATATCCAGGAGCTGTACAGTATCAAGCTGCAGTCAGGACATGCAGCAGCGTTCGCTTCAGACTGCGACCTGCCTGCTACACACGAGATGGTGCGCAGTGTGGGCATGCAAGTACGTACTCGTGTGTAAACCAGCACTAAAAACTCAGTTTTTCCTGCAAGCTCACACAATTTCATGTTTAAAAAAACAAATCTTTTTTTGTTTGCTTGTATCGTTCTTGCCAGACATCCTACATGGGCTTCCTGGACTATCGAAAGCAGGCAGTCCGAGAGCTGGGGATTAACCCGAGTGACTGCTCCTTTAACCCTGGTGTGGTCGTGGCTGATATTGAAGAGTGGAAGAAGCAGAAGATCACTGTGCAACTGGAGAAATGGATGAGCGTGAATGTTAAGTGAGTCCTAGATGTTTTCTTCAACCCAGATTTTCTGTGTGCTATTATTGAACACTGTGACAATTGTTTTCTTTTAAAGAATATGAACATGGCACCACTGATATGAGTGGCATTCTATACCTTTTTTACATTCGACTGTGAGACCTTTGACTGTCCTGTGTTCATCTCATCTACTCATACTAGTAACAGTTACTCAGCATCATTTTAGTGCTTTGTGTGCTTGTGTTTTATTGATTTCTAATTGCAATAATGTGTGTTACCCAAAATAGTACAAAAAAAAAAGATTCCCTTGATACTGCCACTATCTA
Source organism: Hemibagrus guttatus (assembly GCA_033459395.1). Classification (NCBI taxonomy): domain Eukaryota; kingdom Metazoa; phylum Chordata; class Actinopteri; order Siluriformes; family Bagridae; genus Hemibagrus; species Hemibagrus guttatus. The sequence goes on from JAUCMX010000018.1 coordinate 7,790,848, forward strand.
ATCCTCCATCTTCAATTTTACTTTAATATTCAAACCTTATAGTTACTTCTCTGAATGATTCATTTTCCCCATATACCACTTTTATAGGGAAAACCTTTACAGCAGTGCCATGGCAGGCGGTGTGGCTACTCCTCCAATGCTCATAGTGTTCTACAACAAATATACAACGATTGACCCTAAGTGGCACGTCAGACACCTGGGTAATTCCGAACACCTTCTTCAAACACTTTCTTCTGTCTGTTTTCACAGAAATCATCATTTGTCATTTGTCAATCATCACAGTGATTTGTTACAGCATTACAGGAGGAACAATGTAATGTTTTTCCACATGAAAACTACACTCGGTGTCAATGGCATTACTGAATGCTTTGTAAAAACATTCAGATACAAACTCTATGAACTGCAACTGTGCATACTGCCTCCTACCCTGTGCTATTTCTGAGGGGTTTTTATGAATTTTTGTACAAAAGTGAGAGGTGAAGAGAATAACACTGAGCATCTCCTCATCATGGCACCTGTTAGTGGGTGGGATATATTAGGCAGCAAGTGAACATTTTGTCCTCAAAGTTGATGTGTTAGAAGCAGGAAAAATGGGTAAGTGTAAGGATTTGGGCGAGTTTGACCAGGACCAAATTGTGATGGCTAGACCACTGGATCAGAACATCTCCAAAACTGCAGCTCTTGTGGGGTGTTCCCGGTCTGCAGTGGTCAGTATCTATCAAAAGTGGTCCAAGGAAGGAACAGTGGTGAACCGGAGACAGGGTCATGGGCGGCCAAGGCTCATTGATGCACGTTGAGAGTGAAGGCTGACCCGTGTGATCTGATCCAACAGACGAGCTACTGTTGCTCATATTGCTGAAGAAGTTAATGCTGGTCCTTATAGAAAGGTGTCAGAATACACAGTGCATGACGGGTCAGGGCTGTTTTGGCAGCAAAAAGAGGACCAACACAATATTAGGCAGGTGGTCATAATGTTATGCCTGATCAGTGTATATGGAACAAACCAGTAGTCCTGATATTTGAAGATAATCAATTGATGTGGTCCAAGTACATTAATATAAGCCTGTGATCTGCCTCTGAACCAGAAGACTGCTGTTATAGTAATGTAATCAACACCTTCTGACCAATCAGAATTAAGTATTCAACAGCACTGCGGTATAAAAACCCTTAAAGATTTACAATCGACTTCTCTCAATATATGAATTTCATAAAATTGCTAAAATGTCATTGTTAAAAAGTGTTCCAGTTAGCTAAAGTCTGAAAGTCAACTGAATTTATTAAAATGAAACACAAACAAATTAAAACTCCTTAATTTCTCATTATCCCCCTCAGGTTGGAGTCCTGATGCTCATTATCCCCAGTCTGTCCTCCAAGAGGCACAGCTGATTCACTGGAATGGTCGCTTTAAACCTTGGGACTACCCCTGTGTTCACATTGACCTCTGGGAGAAATGGTTTATTCCTGACCCCTCTGGAAAATTTGTTTTGGTACGGCCTGAAACGTAAAAAAACAAAACCCAGACACTTATGTACTAAATAAATCACCGATTAAAGACTAGCAAGTGGTTCAAATGTTGACCTACTGATTGGAAGGTTATGAGTTCAAATCCCAGGAACACTAAGCTGCCATTGCTGGGCCCCTGAGCAAGGCCCTTAACTGCTCAGTTGTATAAATGAGAAATGTAAGTCACTCTGGATAAGGGTGTCTGCCAAATGAAATAAATGCAAGACTGGAAAATGGAGGTCTTCATAATTGTGTCTGAATACAACAAAGCTTTAAAACCTCAATCAAAAGCCTTCTGTTATTCAAATGCACTGTTCTACTCAATATGTGGAGCTCAAAATAATCAGATTTTCAAGGAAAGGTTAAAAAAAAAAAAAAAAAAAGTGCCATGCAGTGGATATGGCTAGGTTCTTTATTTTCTGCCCCAGAAATGCTTAAACCCGGAGAGCGAAAATGACGTTCAGTTTCCATTTCTGAGTCAAGTCTAATGCAACAATAGTTTAACCAAAACTGAACCAGATGGGATCAGTTGAAGAGAAGAGAAAAGGCCAGTGTTTCTTTGTAATTGCAGTTCATGTCACATACAGTAGACAGTGCTTAAAAACCATCCCTTAAAATGCAACACGCCATGAGAATCCTGGTAGATTAGCAGCGAGGCATCTCATCACCCTCTCCAGAACTAACAGGAATTGGGGCTAATCTTAAAGTTTGGATTCTATACCTGTCCACACAGGTGCATCTGTGAATAAACATGTCTTCATTTTACCACTAGGTGGCAGAGCTGTTCCAGACGTACGAGTGATCAGACTAGTGGTGAATTACAAGATCGGCCATCACTGCATTATGCTCATTTTGCACTAAAAAGAAAATAGGGGTTTGTGTAGGAGTTATTTACTTTGAGTTTGAGAGCCCTTCCCTACAGATCCTTAAGCATTACAGTAAAAATGCCAACTGATTTCATTCCAATAATTTCAGACAGATGATTCCTTTTTGGAAACATTTAATGGTTCACGTGACAGGAATTCAGCACTCCATAACCAGGTCAGTTAAATATTAACAAATTTACAGTCATGAGGAATGTAAAAAAAACCAAACAGAAAAAGCAGCTCCTTAAAAAAAAAACCCCAACCCAAATCCGACCCAACTTCCCTAACAGATAGACAAGGCAGCCACTTGCGATCCAGACTCCACCCTGTCTCTCCACCCCCCTCCCCCTGTTCATAACCTCTTACAGCTCATCCTTCTCTGTGGTTTCCTGAAAAACAAAGACAAGATATCAGTTGTACAGAAATAACCGTATCCCCTTTTTGACTACCCACAGCTAGGCACAAACACTCTGCAGAGGTACACCAAAAAATTAATGAAATAAATAAAACTCACTGTATCTTCAGCATCATCTGCTGCAACCTCCTCCTCATCTTGAGCCTCCTCTTCCTCTGCTGGTTCCTCAGGCTCCTCTTCTGGCTCTTCTTCAACCTAAGCACACGGAAATAGTGTGGAATATTAAAAGCAGGACAAACGTGTCCGATGTACTAGCGTGATGATGTGGCTCATACATGTGCATGAGTGTTATACGCACCTGTTCATTTAGGTCAACATTCATGCTAAGCCTGAGCATGCGCTCTATCCTGTCTCCATAGGCCTTGGTGTCAGCCAGCTGGTAGCCTGAGCGCAGAGTGGCAGTTTCGAACAAGACCAATGCCAGATCAGAGGCTGTCTGGTCATCTTCATTAGCCTGTAAAGATAATAGTCAGCACTGAAATATGCTACATTTACAGAGTAATATCAGATAACTAGCAAGAATAATGCAGTTTTGATCAATTAAACAGTGTCAAAATGCAGGGATAAAAGGTCAAACAGATTGACCCTCTGGTATTTAAATTAGTTCCTATTTTCACATTTGTAATCATTTCAATAATTGCATTTTAATTCCTTTAGTACACCAAAAAAAAAAAAAAAGAAGAAGTCAGTCATACTTACAGTGACTCTCTTCAGCATCTCTTTAATGAGTGGGTGTTTGGGGTTGATTTCTAAAGTTTTCTTCTGACTTGCATAATAACTGAAATGCAAAAAGGTAGATTGATTCAAGTTACAATTTAATATACAGACCAACAATATGAAAGCATATTAATAATGAATAGAAAAACTTGGCAGTATGCACTTAGAGGAAAGTAATGACAAGTGACCAGGCTTGTCATGAAGCAGAGTTACTGCTACCACCCCAAAGTCAAAGACTTTCCAATAACAACAAATTGTGAATGTGTCATCAATGCTGACCAATCAGAATTTCAAAATCAGTAATTCAACACCACTGTGGTATGATTTTAAATAGTCATTTAAGACTTTTACTTAGGACCCTACCATATACCTACTTTGTGGAAATGTCTTTTCCTGTCTGATAGGCCTGCGCCTTCATGATCCTTTCCATGTTTCCAGACCAACCGTACTGACTGGCCACCAGAGCACAAGGAGAACTGGTCAGTCTCTGGGACAACACAGCTTTCTCAATCTGCAGGAGAGAATGCCACAGTTTGATCTCTAATTCTGAATCATTGTACTGTTTAAACACACACACATTAAAAGCTACATGCTCATGGATAGTACATTATCTTTCAGGGACTTGTCCTTCAGCCATGTGGTGAGGGGTTCAAACTCCTTCTCCTGGGCCTCTCTCTTCTCCTTGGCCTTATCACTCTCGTCAAATTTGATTCCTTCCTTGGCCACGTTCTGGAAGCGTTTGCCATCAAACTCAGGCAGTGCTTGGATACAGTACTCATCCACAGGCTCAGTCAGGTAGATGACCTCATATCCCTTCTTCAGCAGCCTCTCCACGAAGGGAGAAGACTCAGCCTAGAGCGGAGAAAACAAAACTCACTGATGCATGTGCTATGATCACATTTGCTTGTGTGTCTATTTTTAGAGGTCTAAATTTGCATAATGCATATAGAGGCATTGGGTATTATATTGTGCTCACCTCCTTCCTGCTGGTTCCTGCCATGAAGTAGATCTTGTCTTGCTTCTCCTTCATCCTCTCGACATATTGTTCCAGACTGGAGTGTCCAGATTCGCTGTGAGAGGTCTGGAAGCGCAGCAGCTTAGCCAGCCTGGTTCTGTTTGAATGGTCCTCGATCACACCCAGCTTCATGTTGGTACCAAACTCTTTCCAGAACTTGTCGTTGTACTGCTCCTCAGCGATTTTCTTGATCATGTCCAAAGTCTTGCGAACCAGCTTTTTGCGGATGACCTGAAAAAGGGGAACACTTCCATTTAAGCATCGCTCTAACTGGAGCAAATAGTTGACTGGTACATGTATTTTATATTTTTAAAAAAAAAAAAAAAAAAAAAAAAAAGTACACTGTTAAACACTGATACATCCCTCCCTAGTGTAAGCCAACTTACTGATATTCAAATTAAAATAAAGATTAATTTCAGTAATTGTGGTGATCAGTAGACAGAGGGCTTGTGAGAATAGACAGTCTTTGGACCGCTGTACACGTCACAGCTGTGAAAGTGACACCTGCCTGTGATACTGGCCATCAATAGACTGGTTTCCTCATTCTCACGCTAATTTTCTTCAACTGGCTCTGTGCTTTATATTTGTTTTTCTTGCACTTGAGCTGTGATGTGATTGGTTTGGAGAAAGTGTCAGAGTGTAAGAGAACATCTAAAAACACGAAGGGAGGAAACTTCCGTTTGCTTAAATGCAGAAAACACTAATTTTGTGAATCCAGCAGAAGAACAGTTTGAGTGTGTTGTCACCAATTCTCACCTTCAGCAGCTTGTGCTGCTGCAGAGTCTCTCTGGAGACGTTCAGAGGAAGATCATCGGAGTCCACCTGAGAGGAGAGATCAGAGATTAAATGGCTTATAGCTTGACATTTTTATGTTGTGTTTTATAAGGAGAGGTTACAGCACTCACCACACCCTTGATGAAATTCAGATATTTGGGCATCATATCATGGAAGTCATCGGTGATGAAAACTCTGCGCACAAAGAGCTGTAACAGAAAGCAAGTTGGAGTCAGTGAAATAATAGGTTCAAAGGATTGCTTTTAGGTTCAGAGGATTTGCTTTTAATCTCCTACATGACAAGTTACTATTATTTTAGTTTACATCATGTTACCTTGATGAAGTCATTCTTCTTGGAGCCGTACTCATCGAAAAGACCTCTGGGGGCTGCTGCAGGGACAAACAGGATGGACTTGAAGGTGACCTCTCCCTCAGCTGTGAAGTGGATGTGACTCATAGGCTCTTCGTTGTCCTGTATGATGAAATTCATTTTTAAAATATACTAGAAAAGACACTTGATAAGCCCATGTTAAATTGAATGTGCAGGAGACTCACTCTTGAGAAGGTCTTGTAGAAAGCTTTGTACTCATCCTCCTCTACCTCCTTAGCAGGCCTCTGCCAGATGGGCTTGATGTCATTCATCAGCTCCCAATCCCACACAGTCTTCTCCACCTAAACAGAAAAAATAAAGATTTAGCAGGTGCATAAGACTTGTATATACAAATATGATCACATGTGAGTAGCAAGTACAGATTTGGGATGCAGCCCCTTGTTTTTACCTTCTTGGTCTTGGGTTTGTCTTTATCCTCCTCCTCTTCCTCAACCTCAGCCTCATCTTCAGTAGTCTCTTTCTCTGCCTCCTTCTCGGCTTCCTCCTCCTCAATTGGCTCTTCCACTGTTTCCGTCTGAACAAAAACTTGACTGTGAGCTTACAAAATTAATAAATTATTGATCATAATTTGTCCTCTATGCAATACTGACCTTGCTGCTCCAGACATAGATCGGGAAGTTGATGAACTGTGAGTATTTCTTCACAAGGTTCTTAATGGTCTCCAGCTCAAGGTAGTCAGATGCCTCTTCCTTCAGGACCAGACTAAAAAGCACAACAGTGTTAGTTTTACATTTAAGTGGTGGCCATGGAATGCATTTGATTTGATTTCAATTTCTAGTGCTTTTAATAATCAAAATTGTGAAAACAACTTTACAAAATAGTTGTAAGATAAGTTAAGCAAAAAAAAAACCCAAAACATTCCTTGCGATTATATGACAAAGAAACCTTGAATCAAAAAGAAACCCATGCTGTCTCAGGTCACACTGTATAGGTGGGATTATCAGTATTCTTCCACAGCACTAGCTGTGTTTAAACAAGGTTCAGTATGAGCGGGAGGTAAGAGTCCTGGGATGAGCACACAACATATTTATGAATACAGCAGGAGATCTTTGCATTACTTACGTGATGGTGGTTCCTCTGCCCAGAGTGTTGCCTCGCGGGTCCTCAATGACCGAGAACTCATTTGAGTCGGACTCCCAGATGTGCTGTGTGCCATTGTTGTGCTTGGATGTGACAATGACCTTGTCAGCCACGAGGAAGGCAGAATAGAAGCCGACTCCGAACTGGCCAATGAGGTCAGAGGTGGCCTGGCCTTCGGACTGCATATCAGTCATCTTGTTGAGGAACTCACTGGTGCCAGATTTAGCAATAGTACCCAAGTTCCTCACAAGTTCCTCTTTGGTCATGCCAATGCCAGTGTCAGTGATGTGAAGCATGTTCTTCTCCTTGTCCGACTAAAAAAAAAAAAAATTGGGGGTCATTTTCTTGCCATTTACTAACAATTGTACAGGTACTACAGATATCATGCTCAATTTCATATCTGGATTGTCCACTGTAAAGGAAGCTCTTATCTGCTTTACATCCTCTAAACTTATCAAATTTGGACTGTTTTGCAATGCAAAATATTACCAGATGCCACACCATCATTCTCAGGTTTCAGTACTGAAAGCTCTACAGCTTTTACAGAATAGTGATGGTCCAGAGAACACACCTTAATCTTAACAGTCAGCTCTTCATTCGCAGCAAGCGCATCTTCATTGGTGAGAGACAATAACCTGATCTTATCCAGGGCATCAGAAGCGTTAGATATCAGCTCCCTCAAGAAGATCTTTGGGAAAAGATCAGAACACAACAGGAAAATTACGTTAACTTCCATGCAAATAAGGAGGAACGGTTAGTTATTTTTCATGCACCTTTGCCTCACCTCTTTGTTCTTATACAGAGAGTTGATTATCAGTTTCATCATTCTGTTCACTTCGGCCTGGAAGGCAAACTTTTCTGATTTCTCCCGAAGTTCTTTAATCTGTGCTGCGTTCAGTCCATCAAGCTGAATGGCTTCTTCCTCCCTGGTGGGGGAAAAAAAAAAAAAGTCCCAAGACATCTCGTTATTGTGAGGATGCTGAACAGGAAGTCTATTCTAACACAACCTGACCATTTTATTGTTTGAAAAGCCTTATATTTAATCTAGCGATTTTAAATGATTATGGAGAGTCAAATAAAGCCTTTGAACAACTAGAACAGTTGAGCATAGCAGTGGGGTGTAAGTAGTCCAATTCCGGGTGTATGACACAAACCTCTGAACAACTTCATCATCTGTCCTGGATCCATCTCTGCTCTTTCCCAGGTCATCCTCTACTGTACCATCAACATCGACTTCATCGTCTGCCTTAGCAGATGCTGTAAGAAAACAAGACAAATGAAATACAAACACAGGAAATGAGTGAAGGCCCCAAACAAGCAATTGTAATATTCAATGGTTAAAAGGTGCTCTAGTACTCAGATAACATATGACATTTCAATGGATCAGTAATTATGGACTCAAATACACGTGATTCACCTGACTTGACACCTGAAATCTGTAACTAAATCAATGTAAACACTAACAGAGATATACACAGACTCAATAATACTGAGTTAACGTTAACTAGTATTACTTAATCTTCCCAATCTAGCATCCTCCAGCATTCAAGTAGGCAAACCAGCTAGCTAACTAGCCTAGCAAGAAAGACTCTCAACAGGCTAACAAAGAAGCTCTGGAGTAGTAAACCTTTAAAAAAGGTTTTCTATTATTATTACTACATATGTTTACTTAAAAACAGAGGGGAAAGACAGAAACGGGTGAACTGCATGAAGAACTTTGTCAGCTTGCTTAGCTAGCCTTTCTGAGGAAACTTCTAGAAGCACATGCAAACGAAGCCATTCTGCAGCGGTCTCGACACGCACAAAATCTAAACATTTATATATTTGTCTTATAGATTTATGTATGAAAAGCTAGCATAATCATGTGCATATACTTTATTACATAATTATACATTTCAAAGGGACTTAAATACACGTATGGTTTTTTAATCTCACGGTCATTGATGCTCCTACATTAAGCTTGGTCAAGTTCAAGGCTACATGCAACGCTGAGAGAGAAAAAAAAAATACGCTACTTACTGAACACAAGTAGTGCACAGAGAAGCCCTAAAATCCATAACCGCTTCATTTTGGAAGCAGAAACGTGTTATAACACAGCGGAGGTCAGATTCAAGCCGTTAACAAACACACACACCACTCCCCTGCTAAATCCCACACTGCTGCTGCAAAAAAGAGAGAAGTCGGCTTTATGATAGTCTAGGTTTAGAGGCGATAAGCGAGCTAGACTGACCAATCACAGCTCCCCACGCACAACACTGCACCAATCACAGAGCGAGTTGCGGACACGTTCAACCAATCGTCGCTTTACATGTCCGATTTTACGTGGTCTAATCGTGGCCTCTGTGGATTGGCTCAGGTGTGTGTCAAGCAGGCGCTGCTTTGAGACTCTGTGCTCTGGCGTCTGATCTGGAAGCGGTTTTATTTTGTGACATGGGTGGCGTCTAATTAATGCAACTGATCTCAAATGAGCTGCGGGCGGATTTCTTCATTAAAAACCTCCATTTTTGGGGTTTGGGACATCCGGGTTAAGCACAGCGTCCAGCTGTGTTCACCTTAACAACCAGCTGTTGCTATGATCTTATCTTATCAGTCTACTTCTCAACACAGATCTAATGATAATGTGATTTAACAAGATTAAAGTCACAATATCTTAATTTAGTTAAGCCAACTCTCTCTCTCTCTCTCTCTCTCTCTCACTCACACACACACACACACACACACCTGTGTGAACTGACCTGTGTCAACTGTGTGTGATTCAACACATACATCTATAACTCACTCACGCATTCACACTATAAATATTTCCATTTTCTAACACCTTTCTATCAGAACCAGCATTAACTTCTTCAGCAATTTGAGCAACAGTAGCTCGTCTGTTGGATCGGACCACACGGGCCAGTCTTCACTCCCCACATGCATCAATGAGTCTTGGCCGCTCATGACCCTGTCACCGGTTCACCACTGTTCCTTCCTTGGACCACTTTGATAGATACTGACCACTGCAGACCGGGAACACCCCACAAGAGCTGCAGTTTTGGAGATGCTCTGATCCAGTGGTCTAGCCATCACAATTTGGTCCTTGTCAAACTCGCTCAAATCCTTACGCTTGCCCATTTTTCCTGCTTCTAACACATCAACTTTGACAAAATGTTCACTTGCTGCCTAATATATCCCACCCACTAACAGGTGCCATGATGAGGAGATAATCAGTGTTAGTCACTTCACCTGGCAGAGCTCAGAATGTTATACCTGATCAGTGTACATGTGTGCTTTTTGACATTGATAGGAGTAGAGCTGTTGTGTCTGCCTGCCTTGGGGTTTTGATGCTCTGGATATTCTTCAGAGACTGTTGTGCATGAGGTTTCTAGGAGATTTCTGGCTCTGACAGCTGTGCCAAGATAAGAGTCATGTGGTTGGTTGATTGGATGGGCAGCTACACAGGTCTTCCCAGCCTGTGTGTGTGTGTGTGTGTGTGTGTGTGTGTGTGTGTGGTAGTTTTATAGTTGTATATCCCCCCAAGTATATGTTACTATTTTGCTGCAGGATGGTGTTTGATTGGTAGATGATTACTATGTTTATAATATTTTTAATTTAAATTAAAAAAAGTTTCCTATGGATTTAAATAATAATAAATTAAAATAAAACATTATTCACCTTAGAAAAATGCTGTGATGTTTGAGAAATAAATTGTTTTCAGGGTGGGCCTATAGGTATTAGAAAACAATTGTTTGGATTTGCTATATAATATATTTTGAGTATATTTATATATTGTTTGCACTGTATGAAATGCTGAACTGTTTGTATTATATATATATTTTTAACTTGCTCTTTCTTGACTGCTTTTGCATTACCTACTGATCTTTTGTGGGGGAAACAGAGAAACTTGAGTAACTTTCATCATATCTTCCTGGTAGCACTGGACACAACTGCCTCCCTGTGGACAGCACATTATATCCTCACCCATGTCAAGCCCAATTTACTTAAAAAGCCTCAATTAGCTTTATTAAATAAATGAAATAAATACTTCAAACAAAACACCTGCTAACAATATGCAAATGAAATTGAGCTGAATTGAGTTTTGTACATTTATGTTTTTACAGGTATAATCTGGCGGTAGAGTGAGCCAAATAAGCAGGACGATTAAGGGCAGATAAGTGTATGTTACTTCACTCCAGACTCCATTTGATGTCAGTCTGCACTTTAAGATAACGTATCTCCATATTTTCCATTGAAGGCTGGCATTCCTGTTTAGCAGCGTGAGCTGAGCTGTACTCACAGTTAAGAACTGAAATGTGCTCCTGAGTGATCGTGAGTTTAAATCCTGGTGATGCCACATCCAGCGCAGCCCTGTTTAATAGTCTGATTACTGTATACTTTAAAAAGTCTAGTAAAGTCTGTCTCGTTGGCAGCCATCTTGGCTGCAATCATTTTCAGAAACAGTAAACATACTCATATTACAGCAAAAAGCCTTGTATCTGCACGTGTCACTGTATGAATTGGATAAATCAGGGTTTTAGGGTTCAGTTCTTAACCTATAAGGCTATTTTTAGTTTACTTAAACTACAGTAACATGGCCACCATATTAATACATGCTGCTCCAGTCATCTTTTCACCAGCAGCTTGTCTGTACTCATAATGTCTCTGAAAAAAAACATGATGTTAATGAACACTAGTAGCTTTTATGCGTTTGTGAAAGATCTATAAAAAAAATACTTTTTAACTTTATTTATTTATCTTAAAACCTTTTTGTAAAAGAACCAGCATGATGTTTTCTGTACTGTTCAAATCCAGGTGATGGCTGTCGTTGTGACACAGTGACTCTTTTCGCCTCAGAACTTCTCATTTACTTCAACAAGACTCCATCCATCCATTTTCTATACCTGTTTATCCTACTACTGGGTCACAGGGAACCTGGAGTCTATTCCAGGAGACTACGGGTACAAGGCAGGGTACACCCTGAACAGGATGCCAGTCTATCGCAGGGCCCAATCACACACATCACACACACTATGCTACAGGCAATTTAGTGATGCCAATCAACCTACAATGCATGTCTTTGGACTGGGGGAGGAAAGAGTAGCCGGAGGAAACCCTCGAGGCATAGGGAGAACATGCATACTCAACACACACATAGCAGAGGCGGGAATCGAACCCCCAACCCTGGAGGTGTGAGGCAAACGTGCTAGCCACCAAGCCCCCCCTCAACAAGACTCAAGAAGCAGAAAACAGTTCTCTGATGCATTGCCAAGATTATCAGAATCCAAAACGGCTTATATCCAGCACTGCCCAATCACAGTGCACTAAAAGAACCATTTACACCTGTACTGAAGCTGTTTCCAATGTTAGTTTTAGCAGATATGAGGAAGGAAGACGGGCTAATAAAGAGAAATAGATAACCTTGATAAAGGAAAATAGATAATAGACAGTCTGCATGACACCAGAATCATGCATGCACAGGAAATGATATGATGGTGGTTATGCAGTGTAAATTTATATGGCTATATAAAAGGACACACACACACACACACACACACACACACACACACACCCCCACCCACCCCCTTGGCCCCTTAGTTCCAGTGAAAGGAACACTTAATGCTTCAGCATACTAAGACATTTTGGACAATTTCATGCTCCCAACTTTATGGGAACAGTTTGGGGATGGCCCCCTTCCTATTCCAACATGACTGTACACCAGTGCACAAAGCAAGGTCCATAAAGACATGGATGAGCGAATTTGATGTGGTGTCCTGACCTCAATCCGATAGAACACCTTTGGGATGAATCAGAGACTGCAAGCCAGGCCTTCTCATCCAACACCAGTGCCTGACCTCACAAATGCGCTTCTAGAGAAATGGTCAAAAATTCCAATAAACACACTCCTAAACATTGTGGAAAGCCTTCCCAGAAGAGTTGTAGCTGTTATAGCTGCAAAGGTTGGGCCAACTCCATATTACATTCATGTGCATGTAAAGGCAGACATCCCAGTTTCAGCCTGGCTCGCAGTCTCCGCTCAAATCATCTGAATTCAATGATTTGGAGGGGTGACCCTAAACTTTTGGCAATATAGTATATATATATATATATATGTGTATGTATATATGTGTGTATGTGTATATGTGTGTGTATATGTGTGTGTGTGTGTAGTGTCGCCCTCTTGTGGCTGTATTATACAGATACACAGACGCGTTCAGGGCTTAAATTCAGATTTACACACCAACTCTTCTGTCGTCTCTAAACCTAGTAAACAGTGCCGAACTGCAGCCCTGTAGAACCGGAAATGACCGATTCCTCGGGAGGGCAGCTCTTTAATGAGACTTGTTTAAATACACATAAAACTCACAAAGAATTTACAGGATACACCTAATTAATTTCCTTAGAGGTAAAGTTACAATCCCTCCTGATTTCTAGGTGAAAGAATGAAAAAATGCAACTCTGTTCTTCAGTTCTTCCCTATAAATCAGATTATTTCCCTATACATACCATAGCCACGTAATTGTGTTTACAAAATAATTTCTGCACAGTTTAACTCGGAGATGTGTTTCTGCCATCAGCTTTATGACTACCTGCCTAATATTGTGTTGGTCCCCCTTTTGCTGCCAAAACAGCCCTGACCCGTTATGCACTGTGTATTCTGACACCTTTCTATCAGAACCAGCATTAACTTCTTCAATAATCTGAGCAACAGTAGCTCGTCTGTTGGATCGGATCACACGGGTCAGCCTTCACTCTCAACGTGCATCAGTGAGCCTTGGCCGCCCATGACCCTGTCTCCGGTTCACCACTGTTCCTTCCTTGGACCACTTTTGATATATACTGACCACTGCAGACCGGGAACACCCCACAAGAGCTGCAGTTTTGGAGATGTTCTGATCCAGTGGTCTAGCCATCACAATTTGGTCCTTGTCAAACTCGCTCAAATCCTTACGCTTGTCCATTTTTCCTGCTTCTAACATCAACTTTGAGGACAAAATGTTCACTTGCTGCCTAATATATCCCACCCACTAACAGGTGCCATGATGAGGAGATCATCAGTGTTATTCACTTCACCTCTCACTGTTCATAATGTTATGCCTGATAGGTGTATATGAACTGCACTGTAAAAAAAAGGTGTATATGAACTGCACTGTAATAAATGCCTTTATGAAGTTGTAAATTTATGCTTGAAGCCTGTTGAGATGTCCATTAAAATCTAATAACAATACATAGACTGACTTTTGCTTACAATACTAAGATTATAACTCAAACTATGCAGAGCTCACTAACTAACGAAACCATTTCTCCTTGGAGGAATTAATTAATTAATAAATTGAGGAAGGAAAGGCAGAAAGAAAGGAAAGAAGGAGGGAGTGTAACGTATTTTTCGTTCTTTTTCTGTCTTAAAGACTTTGTGCAATAAATCGAAATATATCTTTATTTTTTAAATTGTTTGAATTGTCCAGACTTTTATTTTAAAATAAAAGACTCTTCGTTTGACAACCAGGAAGTGTCGTTGTGGAAGGCGTGTCCGCAGCACGCGTGGCTGTGATGGTTGTCTCGCTGCTGATTTGAGACAGCACTTAAAGCAAGAATATTTACAAGAAAGAAATATGGAGGCCACAAACACTGAAGGCTTGATGTCTTGTCAGGTACAGTATGTGGAATGTCATGTCAGTTGTGTGATTTGTATTTAGACTTCTAACGAGATTTTTGAAATGAAGCATGTCCAGTTAGCGGAGGTACACAGAAGGTACACAGCGTTTTCTTGAATAAATATTTAATTACGGTGTTTACTGAAAAACAAGTTTAGTACGTGATGTAAATTGACACAAACGTGGTCGTGGTTATATTTGTAAATGTAGAGGGATACCATGCGTGCGTGAAAAACAAAGTTGCATTCAACAAATGTTAAGCGAAGCGGTCTTTCTTTCTCCATGTCCCGCATGTGTTCCGACAAATCCCGCCTCCTCGGCTACGATTGGATAACAGTTCATTCTTATGAACAGAACACCAATGAGACTTGTGTGTTCAAAGGGATCGGCATACTTTTAGCCAATCATATTACAGGAGGCGGGACTTGTTGATATTAGGTATAGGAAGAAATTTGTTGCCTTTTATTCATATAGTAACGTTGCAAAGCGATTTACAAAGTATAAAAATTAGTTTGGTATTTTAATTATGCATTAATAATCAATTAATTAATAATGACAACACTTTCAGAGATCAATCAATTTTGTTTATTATTTGTTAATATTCCAGTGTAAAGTGGATGATGAAGCACCTGAAAAGCTGTCACCTGAACATGAGAAAGCAGGTGAATCACACACAGAGAGCTCTACAGCTCAAGCTGAACTGCAGGGCCATGAAGTCGTACCTGATCCGGGTGTAACAGAGAAGATTATGCAAATGGAGACAGGTGTGTCCGTGTCTCTGACTGTGGAGATGGACTCTGTGGGCCATGGAGTTGTTTCTGAGACCTCTACAGCAGAGATCACTCCAAAGCTGAATGAGGCAATGGAGACATGCATGTCTGAACAGGACAGAGATCAGCACCCTGTAGAGAAATATTCTACAGACCGTGAAGTCTTACCTGCGACTTTGGGACCAGCAGAGGTCGCTCCAAATGGGAAGGAGGAGATGGAGTCGAGTGTGTGTGAACAGAATGGAGATCAGCACTCTGATACTGAGAAGAGGACTGTAGCGAAAGACATAGTGAGTCCTCTCCTTGGGGGAGGAGGATCTCTGGCTCTGCTAGGCGTACAATATAGAGACGAGAGCTCAGACGACCTCACAGACAGGTGAAATAACACAAATCATGACCTGAATTTTAAATTTTTATTTATTTATTTTTATATAAATCTTGTGCTCATGGGTTTAACATGCATCAGAAGTTGAGGTACTTGTATCTATAACACAGCATAATGAAAGTTTAATTAAATCTTCTAATTTGTTCCTCACTTGTTAGTAAACCGGAATAGTTGGTAATAGAGTGCAAAAGTTGACATACCTTTAGGAACAAATTAGAACACCAATCAAGATATTTTTAAAAAATATCCTCCTTTCTGAATATGGCATACATATTATATAGACAATATAAATATTTTTAATAGCTTGCATGTCAAGTCTGCCTCAAATGATGATGTTATTCTTTTAGCTTGGGGCGAAAGCCCAACCCCTGAAAAACAACACCTGAATTCAATGATTTGGAGGGGTGTCCCAAAATGTTTGGCAATATAGTGTATATTTATGGTGTATAGATGACATACGACTCCTGGGTACAGTCAGATGTTCTGTAAAATCCATGACCTTTTTCTTTTTTTTTAGTGCTGCTTTTTCATGTATTACATAAGCAATACATACAAGCATAACATAATATTATTTTTTCTTTGTCAGTGATTCGGACTCCTCTTCATCTACATCTTCCTCATCCTCGTCTTCCTCATCCGACCCTGTCATCATGAATGAATTTGAGCAGGATGAAGAGGAAGGTGGTGCTGCTCCTGGGAAAAAAACTGCACCGTTAAGAACTCAAGATGAGCTGCTTATTGAGGTATGTACTCAGATTGGAAGAGAGATAGAGCTGTCATCACTGTTAGGAGGTCATGTTGGATCTGAATTGTGTGTAGGACCTTCCTGCAGTGGAGAATCTGACCATTGGCCTTCCTGTAGACACAGACATGGAGCCAGTTGGAATCATCTCAAGCATCGTGGATCAACTCGGTATCTATCTGTCTGTCTGTCTGTCTACCTACTTACCTACCTATTTAGATATTTTTGCTAATATCCAATGCCAAAATCCAAAACCTATCCTACAGTTGCCATGGTTACAGTGTTTGTGACCTGGCTCACAAGCTTCATGAGTATATGGTGGCAGCTTAATGAACCAGGACGTTACCTCCCGAATCTCATATTTTGTTTCATTTTCTAGTTATTATTGAATCTAAAAAGGACACTCCACCCCTGAACGAAGACAGCATCTTATTCAGCAAGGGCAGGGTGTCTATCGGCAGGGTACGTGCTCGACTCATGAATTTCATATGCTTTTAGGATTTTTCTTTTCCTGAATGACGTCCCGCTGTGAGAGAAAAACATTTGCTTTGTCTGGTTGCTGACTGTCATGTTACTGATCAAACAGCATCTCTTGATGTGTTTTTTTTCTCTCCTAGGTGTTTGAAGTCTTTGGTCCAGTGTGTCAGCCGTATTATATCCTGAGATTCAACTCTCAGGAGGACATGCAACAGAAGGACCTCAAAATAAGGGATCTGGTTTACTTTGCCCCCAAAATCAAAGATTTCACAGAGTACATCTTTGTAGAACAGATCAAGCAGTGAGTAACTCATTTTTATATATATTTTTTTTTATATATATATATATTGAGTCTTTTCTATTTGTTTGATCTGGCTTTTGATATTTCTTTGCAGAACTAAAGGATCTGATGCATCTTGGAAAAATGATCAGGAGCCTCCACCAGAGGTAAATGTGCCACTTTCATCCGTTCATTAGCCCCTACTTAATTGTCTAACCATGATGCACACACTGACTGACTGTTGAAGGACATTATACATTTAATATAATATATAAAATATACATTTAATTTGTATAGAGCTTTTAACAATGGACATTGTCTCAAAGCAGCTTTACAGAACATAAGAAATATAGTACAAAAAGTTCAAGATTAATATTA
This sequence comes from Hemibagrus guttatus, assembly GCA_033459395.1. Classification (NCBI taxonomy): domain Eukaryota; kingdom Metazoa; phylum Chordata; class Actinopteri; order Siluriformes; family Bagridae; genus Hemibagrus; species Hemibagrus guttatus. The sequence goes on from JAUCMX010000018.1 coordinate 7,808,272, forward strand.
AATTTATTTTTATTTATCCCTAATGAGCAAGCCTGAGGCGACTGTGGCAGGGAAAAACTCTCTTAGATGGCAAGAGGAAGAAACCTTAAGAGGAATCAGACTCAAAAGGGACTCTTCCTCATTTGGGTGACACCGGAGAGTGTGATTATAAATGATTATAAGCAGCGGAGAGAGTGATTTATAAATGATTATAAGCAGCGGAGAGTGTGATTTTTTTAAATGATTATAAGCAGCGGAGAGTGTGATTTATAAATGATTATAAGCAGCGGAGAGTGTGATTATAAATGATTATAAGCAGCGGAGAGTGTGATTTATAAATGATTATAAGCAGCGGAGAGTGTGATTTATAAATGATTATAAGCAGCGGAGAGTGTGATTATAAATGATTATAAGCAGCGGAGAGTGTGATTTATAAATGATTATAAGCAGTGGAGAGTGTGATTATAAATGATTATAAGCAGCGGAGAGAGTGATTTATAAATGATTATAAGCAGCGGAGAGTGTGATTATCTTCTTCTTCTTCTTTCGGCTTCTCCCTTCAGGGGTCGCCACAGCGAATCATCTCTCTCCACCTATCCCTATCTTCTGCATCCTCAACCCTTGCACCCACTAGCTTCATATCCTCATTAATTCCATCCATATACCTCCTCTTTGGCCTTCCTCTTTGCCTCCTGCCTGGCAGCTCCATGTCCAACATCCTCCTACCAATATACTCACTCTCCCTCCTCTGAACATGTCCAAACCATCTTAATCTGGCCTCCCTAACTTTGTTCCCCAAACGTCCAACATGAGCTGTCCCTCTGATGTACTCGTTCCTAATCCTGTCCAACCTTGTCACTCCCAAAGAGAACCTCAACATCTTCAGCTCTGCTACCTCTAGCTCTGACTCCTGTCTCTTCTTCAGTGACACTGTCTCTAAACCATACAGCATGGCCGGTCTCACCACTGTCCTGTACACCTTCCCCTTGATTCTCGCTGATATTTTCTGATCACACAGAACTCCTGACACTTTTCTCCACCCATTCCAACCTGCCTGCACTCGCTTCTTTACCTCTTTCCCACACTCTCCATTACTCTGGACTGTTGACCCCAAGTACTTAAACTCCTGTACCTTCTTCACTTCTTCACCCTGTAACCTTACTGTTCCACTTCCCTCCCTTTCATTCACACACATGTACTCAGTCTTACTACGACTGACTTTCATCCCTCTTCTCTCCAGCGCAAACCTCCACCTCTCCAGGTTTTCCTCCATCTGCTCCCTGCTCTCACTACAGATCACAATGTCATCTGCAAACATCATTGTCCAAGGAGACTCCTGTCTGACCTCCTCTGACAACTGGTCCATCACTATAGCAAACAGGAAGGGGCTCAGAGCCGATCCCTGATGCAGTCCCACCTCCACATTGAACTCCTCTGTCTGACCTACAGCACACCTCACCACTGTCCTGCTCCTCTCATACATGTCCTGCACCACTCTGACATACTTCTCTGCTACTCCTGACTTCCTCATACAGTACCACAGCTCTTCTCTTGGCACCCTGTCATACGCTTTCTCCAAGTCTACAAACACACAGTGCAACTCCCTCTGACCATCCCTATACTTCTCCATCAAAATCCTCAGAGCAAAAATTGCATCTGTTGGAGAGTGTGATTATAAATGATTATAAGCAGCGGAGAGTGTGATTATGAATTATGTCCTTTCTACAGTCATATGCAGTCAGTTGGAGTTGTGTAAGTAGGTGCTCCTGAGGAGCTCAAGTATTTTATTCCTTCCTTATTCCTTGTCTTTTACCTCTTAAGACACATGATGACTGCAGGAGCAGGCAAGTCCATTTGGGAGCGATTGGGATTAAAAAACCAGTCCCACACTTCTAGTTAGGACTGGAAGTTAAACAGTGAAACTAGGGATATAGCCATATAATTTTTATCATACTTGGTATTAATCACCTCCGTTTTGAGTAATTTTATTTAGCTCTGTTCATGTTCGTTGCTGCCGTGTGTCAAGAATTATGTTTAACATGTTTTAGGCATCAATTAGGATTGTTTAAATGTGTGTGAAGGTGGCTCTTCGGTTCTTAGGGAAGCTGCTGATGATGATTATGATGGGGTGTGTGTGTGTAGGCTCTGGATTTTAGCGATGATGATGAGGAGAGGATGGCTAAGCATAAACTGAAGGCACAGAGAAGACCACAGCAGCAGAAACATGAAGAGTCTGACTCAGGTGAGCCACCGTTCATTACCTCACACCTCTAATAAACCCTGCTCTCTGCTTTACTATTTGACTGAATATAACACAATAGCTTAGTTTAAGGAAAATTCTCACACACTATTCTCTCAGCAGACAGTGAATCCTCTGCCAGCCGACCTCCACCTCCCCCAAGGAGAAAACCTCGTCAGAACAGGAACCCATCACGTGGTCGACCCGCTCATCATGAGCATCACGGCAGCTTCCATGCTAACTACCACGCCAATCCTCACTTTCAGCAGGACTTCATGCACTACCCTCCTGACCCATACAGACCTCCCTTCCGAGGTCATGGGTTCCCTCCTCCCTATCCCCGAGCCCCACCTCCTCACATGGGTATAGACCCCTGGCACCCCTGCCCTTACCCAGGACCCATGTTCTACCCTCCTCCTCCACCACCACCACCACCACCTCCATCAAACTAACAGAACTATCTCAGAGCTGGAGTGACTGAGAGCTGAGGTGGGAATTGAATAGTTTTTTTAAAAGAAACTTCATTAAAGGTGTCATGGTGGATATGGATGTGTAAAGAAGATGTGAATGGAACATATACATGGAGATGTATTTTTGTAAGTCTTTTGGGTGTGTGCCAGTGCACACCGTCCACAGAAATAACTGTACTTTTCCTTGTTGCTACGGATGTAACTGAACACGACTACATTATTCAGAATAGATGACAGTCAGTTGTAAATGGATAAAGATTAGGACGCATGTTATTTCTTTTTCTCCCACAGGATTGGTTCAGACTAGAGGTGTGTCTTGAGAGTGGGAACCCATGGGAAGAAATGGAAAAAAGTATTAAAAAATAGGATTAGGATACAGCCAAATCTAAATACAGACCTTTCAGAGTGCTAAACAGCTGGAAAAATGAATATAGAGTAAATATACATTGTTATAATGTAAGATATGTAAATGGACCTAATAAGGACCACTGATTGTATTTTGCTTTACTCTAAATGCTAATTAAAGATGCAGCACATGCACCTTCCCAGGTAAAGTACAAAAGGTGTACACTTGATAATCTCATTCCAGCAACAAGGAAAAGTACTGATAAATCAGACAATCTGTGTGGGTTTTTTTTTTTTTTTTTTTTTTTTTTTAAATAAAATAATAAGGCCTCATTACAAGTTGTGATTTTTTTTTTCAACATATGTACACACCATGGAAGAATACAGGCGGCTAAAATTTCACAAGGAAGTCTGAAGACAAGCAAGTCGCTAAATTCTGCCAATAACGTTTCAAATGTTTGGCTATACTAAAACACAAAGGCAAAACTGCACTATATATACCGATCAGGCATAACATTATGAGCAGTGAGAGGTGATGTGAATAACACTGATGATCTCCTCATCATGGCACCTGTTAGTGGGTGGGATATATTAGGCAGCTAGTGAACATTTTGTCCTCAAAGTTGATGTGTTAGAAGCAGGAAAAATGGACAAGCGTAAGGATTTGAGAGAGTTTGACAAGTTGTGATGGCCAGACGACTGGATCAGAACATCTCCAAAACTGCAGCTCTTGTGGGGTGTTCCCAGTCTGCAGTGGTCAGTATCTATCAAAAGTGGTCCAAGGAAGGAACAGTGGTGAACCGGCGACAGGGTCATGAGTGGCCAAGGCTCAGTGATGCACGTGGAGAGCGAAAGCTTGCCCGTGTGATCCGATCCAACAGACGAGCTACTGTTGCTCAAATTGCTGAAGAAGTTAATGCTGGTTCTGATAGAAAGGTGTTAGAATACACAGTGCATGACGGGTCAGGGCTGTTTTAGCAGCAAAAGGGGTACCACAATATGAGGCATAATGCAGATGGTCATAATGTTATGCCTGGTCAGTGTATATACACTGGTGAATTTTTTTAGTGAAATACTAGTGCCACTCACTAATAACCATTATTACTATTACACAGGTACTAGGAACGCCCACTTGTGACTTTCAGCAATAAAATCACTGTGTGAGCATAGCTTAAGAAGTCATTTTTGTTACCTTCATATTTCATAATGTTTCTATGCATTTTGGCAGAAAAAACATCAAATATCTTTATAAAACAACCACAAATCTCTAAAAGTCAAAATCATATTGAGTTGGAGCTTAAATTTCACCAGATTACATGTTGAACATAAATATTTATTAGTTGAATTCAACTACAACTTACATTACCATTTATAATTATATAAATATAACTTAACAGATTTTTTTAATCTTAGTAATGTGGAAATGAATTATTCGTTGTAATCACACACTAAACCTGTGTTAAAGAGAGTTTAGTTAACTGAACATCTTGTTTAAGGATGCTTGGTTGTATAACTGGCTCTAATTCAAACCCTCCAAGCAGTTTCAAATGATCTTGTCTTCATACTTTTATAGAATAAATATTTTAGTGTTCTGAAATAACTGCTGGGTGGAACGGTGGCTTAGTGGTTAGCATGTTTACCTCACACCTCCTGGGTTCGAGTCTCACTCCTGCTCACTGTGTGTGTGTGTGTGTGGAGTTTGCATGTTCTGCCCGTGCTTGGTGGTTTTCCTCTGAGTGCTCCTGTTTCCTCCCACAGTCCAAAGACATGCTTCTAGGCTGATTGGAGTCTCTAAATTGACCGTTGTGTGTGTGTGTGCCCTGTGATGGGTTGGCACTTGATGCCTGATGACGCCTGAGATAGGCACAGGCTCCCCGTGGCCCGAGAATAGATCGGATAAGCGGTATAGACGATGGAAAGAAAACTGCTGTAAGACTGAATTCTTAAAAAAATACAACATTTGCAATATTTATCATAGCAGTGTCATCAGTAAACAGCAACCTTGGGGCACCTTTTTATTTAGGCTCGTGCTGATGTCGCTGTAGTACTGCAAAACCTTTCAACAGGAACCGTCAGCTTTCCAGCGCGACCATAAATTATTTTATGCTTTGTTCTGCTCACTGACAAAGAAAGAGCGTGCGTCCTCCAGCTTCCTACTGCACACTCCTGCTAATAATGCCACCGCCTGCTACAGTACTTCTACATAGTGCCTCTTACAAAGATAAGTCATACAGAGTGCCATGACAATTACTATGGGACTGAGATCATATACTGAAGAGATAGACATGTACTGGAGAGATAGATCTGGTATCAGCCAATACTCCCAGCTCTGATGTCATATTTTTTAGTGTTGGTCCTTGTACTCTGACTGTGTATATCAGGGTCACAGGGACATCTGAGTTTCCAGTAGACTGGTCATGTGCAGCTGGGTATTGGCAACAGATTTCCTTCTTCCCGTGGAATCTGGGCCGCCTGAATGGAAAGCATGGCCCTTGTTTGTGACGTTTGAAACAGGAAGGAGCTTTTTTAGCTGTTTATCTTATGACAATATATTAACTCTTTACTTGGGCTTGCTCTTTAACACTGATGAATTGTGAAAGTCATTTTAAATAAGGTTATTGTTTTGTTATTGCTTTGATATCATTTCTATAGCGACAACGTATACAAGGACTTGTGTGTTGGACGCTCCAAATAAATACATTTTTAAAAAGGGTGCTATGTTTTTGCTAGGTTTTCTATAAGGAAAGGTTTACCATTATGGGAGGAGTCTCCAGCTTCAGCACTAGAGAGATAAATGTACTTCCTGTAGGTTTTCTGACACAGGAAGAAGGTCTTAGCGGTTTCTCAGGCCACATGCACAAACCTCAGAAGTGTGTATAGGAGTGTGAAATGTTGTGAGACATGGACCAAGAGCCCTTTATAAGCATCTCTAGCCTTGTGTGACGTTAAAGTACCATTCTTATTACACTAATCTCTCTAAGGGATTAATAGCCATTATATTTGACTTTTGTTTTAGAAAAAAATGCACTACTTACTTTATGTTGAGAAAAAAACAAACACCTGATATGTGTCAATATGTGAACATATTGAAGCCGAAAATATCGCTCATTGCATGTGTTATATATTTGTTTATTTTTGCTTGGTTCTATTTCTAAGGGTGCCAATAATTCTGGAGCTTGTTATCCTCTCTTCTGAGATGTTGAGTTAATTTTTTTAATGACTAATCTCACTGACTTAAGAACACGCCTGTCCTGCTCTCCCATATTCAGAAGGAGGAAACAGGAGGAGAGACGGATGTTTGGGTGAAGAAGTGCAGCAGAAAGAGAAAGCATCCGGCAAAATGAACAGAGGAGAAGAGCTAAGCAGGCAGAGAAAGGGGGAGCAAAAGAGCTGAAGTGACAGAGCGAGAGAGAGAGAGAGAGAGAGAGAGAGAGAGAGAGAGAGAGAGAGAGAGAGAGGAGAGGAGAGGAGGAGACTGAGGAAACGACAGAGAGAGGTAATGAGCACCGAGCTGCAGGAGTATTAGCTGTCAGCCTCCTGAGCTGCAGATCTCATTAAAGGTGAGTCTAAGAAAGCTATTTGTGTGTGTGTGTGTGAGTGTGTGTGTGTTGCTGCCAATGATGCAGTACATTGTTTTGGCTTTGTTTTATCAGAGAGACAGGATGAATAGATGAAGCTGGATGTGCAGAAAGGCTTAGAGTAGAATGATCTAATTTATTTTTAAATACTTCCATTTCAGACATTGAGATCTATGATCTAACTCTGTGTGTGTGTGTGTGTGTGTGTGTTTCTCTCAGGATGAAGCAACCATTGAGGAACAGTGTGTGCGGAGCCTAAGGTTCCCTCCGAGGTATTGTGTGTGTGTGTGTTTGTGTGTGTGTGTGTGTGTGTGTGTGTGTGTATGTTTGTCATTCACAGTGCTGTGTTGCTGCTTCTGCTGCATCAGATCCTTCACGTGTGTAGACGGCTCTGAATCCCCGCCAATCCCCCCTCCTACGTTACTACGACAACCATGGACTGCGGACTGCGTCTGCCTCCTGTCATCGAGGAGGTCATGGACGCTGCAGGTGCGTGTGTGTGTGTGTTTGCAGGTGCATATTGTTTTGTCTAAGGCTGGGAGAAGATAATAACGCTTGCGTTGTTGTGTCACCATCTGTCTTTTTGGGTGGATTGAATTCAGAGAAGTGAATCGGTGTCAAAGTTGTCTGTGGTGTGGTGATAAATTGTGTCATCAGTGACGTGTTGCCCTTTGAAAAAAACAAACAAAAATGTGTGCGCTTTTGTTAAGCGGTTAAATTAGTAAAAAAGAAGACATTGTAGTAAAGGAACACTAAAGAGACTGACAAAAAGCCAGAGAGTCAGCAGGAGAGAGACAGACGGCCAGTCAGTCTGTAGTGACACGTTTCTTGCTTATAACTCAAAGCAGATGGCTGGGCATGCTGAGTGTGACACTGTGTAAACTGCACCCAGCATTAAAGAAGAAAATATTGGTCATAATAAGCAATAAACGTCCATTCCTGCCTCACTGTAGTAATTAGTAGTGTGGAAGACATTTGAATTTGAATCTGAATTTCCCTTTAACTACAAATTAAAGGGAAACATCACATTCAGACACGTTCATTATAAAACATGAAATAATGGCTTAGCACATGTCCCTCGCACCTCTGGGGCTGTGGGATTGATTCTTGCCTCTGCCCTGTGTGTACGGAGCTTGTCCCTGGGCTTTAGGGGTTTCCTCCAGGTTTACCCCAATTTCCTTCCCCAGTCCAGAGACATGTGTTGTAGGCTAACTGTCATCTCTAAATGTGTGTGCCTTGGACACACTAGGAGAGGATCCCTACAGAAAATAGATGGATGGATGGATGGATGGAAATATTTGTGATGTGTTTAGTTGCTAATTTGTTGCTGGCTGCTGTTGTATTTTCATTATTCATGTGACAGTAACACAGTAGGACATCAGTGCTCTCAGAGATACAATGGCGTTTAATAGGAAATCGAATTTAAATGATCTCAAACATCGCGGAAGCAAAAGAGCAAGAGCTTCTTTTGTCACTCGACATTTAAAACGATATTTAATATCTTATTAATGAGTGTAGAAGTAGTGGTGATAACAAATGCTGGACTCAAAGGGCCAGAATACAGAGCAGTTATAGGGCACACTTGTGATCACTTATGGAAAGTAGCTAGATAGCGATATATGAGATGATGAGTGTGAGGATGTTGATGGAAGCATTAGCATGAAAATGAAAAAAGTCTTGGGAGCTGAACGGTTTGAGCAGAGTGTACAGATGAGGAGGAGAGAGAACTGGACAGACTAAAGGGCTAAAGCAGCGGTGCATCAATCTCTAGGCAGAGATGAAACTAGGGCTAAATTCCAGCAGGTACTCAAACAGCATTGTGGGTAATATAGGAAACTGAAGTGAAACTGGAATGGAACTATACCAATATGTCAATGATAGAACTTTAAAGTGACCAAAGAATTTAATTACAAAAAAAATCTTGCATGCAGCGTGCTAATGATAAAGATTGATATGTGAGTTCTGTGTGGATTTTTCCTATTTTTTCTTTAATGCTGTACATTTGGATCATAAACCCATAGTTATAGCTGTAATAATTGGTGGCAGGGGTGCTGTAAAGAAGGGTAATGATTTTTATGGTCCTTAATAGACAGCTAGAATAAAAATAATACTAATACACTATACAATGTGTTATCCTGTCAGGGACCCAAGCTTTTCTATGAGTGCCTTAGATTGTATGTTTGCAATAAGTCAAATATTATATGTACAACTTAAAATATATATATTAAGTTGTGTTAAGGATGTTAAGTTATGTAATTTTGTCCTCATAAGTGAGAAACAGGAACATCTGAGAAGGAACACATCAGCACAGCAATGGCTGGTTTGTTTTCGAGGCAACCTTTCGGAAATATTGTGCAAGTGGTCACTTCCAATTTGCATATTTATAGAATCTGGATTTTTCTCTTGAGGGAAAAAAAAGTTCAGCGCTCCTCAAGGAAGTTATTTCTATTTCTGCTTAAGGAAGTTATTTCTAAATCTATTTACATGCATTTCTTCAGAGCAAGTTTTGAGTGACTTTGTCTGCATAGTCCTTCTTTACTAAGCTATTTTCTGCATACAGCAAGAGAGTGTTTCAGTAGAAACTATGCAGAGGAGATAAGAAAAATAATCCTTTTTTTCAATCCCACTGCGAGCTGAAGCTCGACCCACACTTTCTGCTCGGTCTCGACCACATCTAATTTCCGTTCTATCCAAATCCAACTGTATCTGACATTGCACAGGCATTAGACTGTGATTTACTGCATAACTGAGATGAATTGAGGAGGAGATGTAGATGGGAAATAGGTTAGGATAGGTTCAGAGAGGGTGAGAAACTGAGGAAACGAGGAAGAGAAAAATCTGCATTGTTGCTTTTGCTTGCTAATTTATAAGTCAAGATAATGAATGTATGCAGAAATAAAATAGCGCTGGACAAGTAGTGACAACAGTAATCAAACTTTTGGAGTTAAAACGTCTCGAAAAGCTGCCCGAGTTTTCATTTTGTTGTCAGCTTTGAGATAATCATAGATGGGATTTTCCTAATGCATGTTGTGGAAATAATAACAATCATGGAGGATTTTACTCTAATGCATTTGTTACTTTGAGAAGTCAAATCCTTTAGCATATACACCGAGCAGGCATAACATTATGACCACCGGCCGAATATTGTGTTGGTCCCTCTTTTGCTGCCAAAACACAACAAAATACGATGCTCTGTGTGTTCTGACGCCTTTCTATCAGAACCAGCATTAACTTCTTCAGCAATCTGAGCAACAGTAACTCGTCTGTTGGATCGGATCACACGGGCCAGCCTTCACTCCCCACGTGCATCAATGACCCTTGGCTGTCCATGACCCTGTCTCCGGTTCACCACTGTTCCTTCCTTGGACCACTTTTGATAGATACTGACCACTGCAGACCGGGAACACCCCACAAGAGCTGCAGTTTTGGAGATGCTCTGATCCAGTGGTCTAGCCATCACAATTTGGCCCTTGTCAAACTCGCTCAAATCCTTACACTTTCCCATTTTTCCTGCTTCTAACACATCAACTTTGAGGACAAAATGTTCACTTGCTGCCTAATATATCCCACCCACTAACAGGTGCCATGATGAGGAGATACTCAGTGTTATTTACTTCACCTGGCACTGCTCATAATGTTATGCCCAAT